>KV453849.1:426202-507413 GCA_001661425.1 Ogataea arabinofermentans
CAGAGACCAGAGACCAGAGACCAGAGACCAGAGACCAGAGACCAGAGACCAGAGACCAGAGACCAGAGACCAGAGACCAGAGACCAGAGACCAGACCGAATACATCAAATCAGAGCGGCAGCAAGCAAAACATGTGACTCTTCGTCATCCGGCACGACTTACGAAACTGTGGCAGCAGAAGCGGGCTCTAACCGTGAGCGCAACATGGCTGGAAGGAAGATTCTCCGGTCGGAGCGGGCAGCGGGCGGGCATAGGTTGTTTGACGTTGAAAACACTACTCAAATATTCTACTTCCTTTTCACTCTAGCGCAAGCGATCTAGGCTGACAACAACCTACCGACCTGCAAACAAACAAACAAACAAACAAACATAATAGGGACTCAAAAGTTTAATATTCTGTCGCTATTGTGATCAAGTCCTGAAAACCTACACTTAGCACATTTAAAGCTCTCCATTTCATTTACCCCAGAGCAAGAAGCAAATCCCCGACTTAGAATTTGGACAGCATTAGACGGCCTAATATATTGAGCCTAGTTGATTTGATTCGTCATGATGGTTCATTCTTCTAATCCAACTATTATGGAACCTATAGAATCCGAGAGACATACCAATCAATATGCCTGTATAAGGTGCAGAAGACTCAAGAAAAAGTGTTCGAAAGATGTACCAAAATGTGCCAATTGTGAAAGACAAAACGAATTTTGTGAATATATCGAAAGAAAAAACAAAAGAAAACATTCGGACGATGAAACACCACCCATGTCACCCTCTTCAAATTTCACCATCTCCAAAATGCCGCTAGCTACTCTGAATAAATCTCCAAGAATATCCTCAACTTTAGTGCCGGGTCAGAATTCACTTGCAAGACCTACACCAACACATCCCCTACCATCTTTGACAGACAGCAGCAGCACAATAGCAGCTCCTGTTCCATCCTCCCAGACAAATTCTTCACTTCGTCCTATTTTCCAGAAACACTCGGATCATTTGATGACTGGGTTACCTCCACAAGGGAATTCTTTGAATGGCAACAATACAAATTCTATCAATTCACCCCTACCACCTCCAAACTCATTCACTAGGACGGGAAACATGTTTTATCCGACAGTTGAAGAAACTTCTGCTGCAAGTTCATTGTACAGTCTACAACAACAGTCTGCCCTGAGGCACTTTCTACCAGCAGTTTCATTTGATAATTCTACTTTTCAGCATAACCCTACTACTACACCACACTCAGATAACAATATCTCTTTGAAGATGGGAGCCCCATCTTCCTCACAGAAGATGACTCCACAACAGCCTTCGTATATCTCCGGATCCTTCAATCAAAATCAAAATCAGAATCAGCCAAAATTCCTTCCCTTCCCCCAGCAGCTCCAACAGCAATATTTGCCTCAGCTATTATTACCTGTGCAACAACAACAACAACAGCAACTGCTAGGACCGCAAACTTATCAATCGACAGCTCAGAAGTCGGTCTCCATCCAATCAATATTGTCAGACAATGATTCCTTGTCTAGGTCGAACTCAACGGGAAATCTGGTTAATCGAAATTATAGTTCACCTAGTGCAGCAACGTACACCAATGGAGGAGGTGCAATGCCACATGACACACCAAATGCTATCACTAATAATGTTGGCGAGGGAACTAGCAACAACAACAACAACAACAACAACAACAACAACAACAACAACAACAACAACAAAAACAACAACAACAACAACAACAACAACAACAACAACAACAACAACAACAACAACAACGACAACAGCAACAGCAACAGCAACAGCAACAGCAACAGCAACAGCAACAGCAACAGCAACAGCAACAGCANCAACAGCAACAGCAACAGCAACAGCAACAGCAACAGCAACAGCAACAGCAACAGCAACAGCAACAGCAGCAACAACAACAACAGCAACAGCAACAGCAACAACAACGGTCATACTTCAAGAGACGACACTGGGCCAGTCAATTTGACTAATACAAGTCGACAGAAATCTCATAACACGGAGGAACTACCCGTCATGAGAGATCAATCAATTGATCTGATTCACTCAAACCTTGTTCATACTATTCTAGGCAACCATACGCCAACCCCACCTCTAGAACCACTGGTGATAAATCGTGAGTTAGCTATGCAGTCAATTAAAGCTTACTTGGACCATAATCACAAGACTTATCCCTTCTTGGACGAGAAACAATTTATGAAAAAGGTTGAATCAATAGACTTTGAGACATTTTTCGATCCAAGAACGAATGACTTGGATCCAAACCTAACTTTTGAGGTGAACATGATCATGGCCATTGGTTGCACTACCCTAGAAAGAGCGGGAATCATAGACAAATCAAAAGGCTACTCTAAATACTTTTCATCTAACTCACTGAGTTTGCTAAACACAGCGGTATCATTTAAGGATATATCGAGTGTCAGATCGTTGATATTACTGGGTGTTTATTCTTTCTTTGACCCGAAAGGATTATATTCGTGGTCAATAGTGGGTATATTGACACGACTAGCTGTCTCAATTGGTATCAATAGGAAAGTGCGTGATATCGAGGCCAAAAGGATGAATAAGGTTGATATTGAAATGAGACACAGATTATTCTGGGCGGTATTCAACATGGATAGATTGATCTCCATTAGTTTTGGTAGACCTGTCGCCATACAAGATGATGATATCAATGTTCCTTTGCCTGAACCATTGGGTGACCATGAAGTTGAGAGTCTGAAAATCACTAAGAACATTATAGAGATGCGTCGTATTGAGGGCCTTATTTTGACCAATGTTCATTGTGTGAGGGCAGCTGAGAGGTATGACTCAGAAGATTCAAAGAGCCAGGTTCTGGTAAAATTGCGCCAAGACATTGAAAGATGGTACAATAATTCGCATAAGTTATCAGCTACAGGCGTGGGACCTACAAATAAAGGTACCAACATATCATTTTTGGGCTCTACCGCATGGTTCAGTGCAAGATACTATCACTTGCTGATGCTATTGTATCGTCCTTCCTACCTTTATCCTAAACCATCACTTGCAAGTCTTGAAATATTGGGAAAGTCATGCTTGCAAAACTTATCGTTCACGTACACCCTTTACACCTCAAACTTATTACCATTGAATTGGATAACCCTTTATAGATTCCTGACAACATGTACAACGATTTTATACTGTCTGTGTCAGTGGTCGATTGATCTAATAGAGTCAAAGACGGATATTCATCTCTGTGTCGAGATTTTGAATGGTTTTAGCGAAAACTGGTACTTTGCCAAAAGGTGCTCGGAGGTCTTCAAAACGATCAATGATGCCATCTTGGAGATCAGTTTGGGAGGCTCTAATGGGAGAATCCAACCGGTAGATATGTTGCTCACCGATTTGATGGGTGCTAGTTCATCCTACCATGAGATATTGTTTGATAATTCGGTCGATATATGGTACGATGATGGTTTTTTGAGTGGGGTAGCATCTGCTAATACTAATGCTGCGATCAATACCACTGCCAACACCGATAGTAGCTCAGACAGCGTTGATCATATTAATGCAAACAATGATAACCCAGATGTTAACACTAATGCTGGTACAGTTGTCAAAAATGACACAGATACTACTACTGGCTTGGATAGTATTACTATAAAACCTGGAGCATTATGAGCTATGTTTTTCTTTTCTTTCAAGTTGCTGATGTTGGTACAATTGCACTAGTGCCTCAGCAAATTAAAGTATTTTCAACCTTTACTATGTTACATATTTTTTCGTTTTTGGCCGGTATGCCAATGTAGGTTAATTTTATAATTATATGATATAACGTGAGGCATAATAGTACTCTTTAATAAGTAAATATGAGCGATTGATTTTTGAAAAGAATATTTGATTAAACTAGAAAATCAATTGTTTTTACGTGAAACAATTTTTATGGGTATATCAACATAACTCATATCATTCTTCCAACCAGGTATTTTCAGTGCAAATGCGATAGAATAGAGCCTAGAAACGTGACAGCTTTGAAAAGAAGGTATGATATTATAGCCATCAACTACCTTCTCATTCCAATTCAATGGAACCTTAAACTGAGCAGAATATATACCTTCATTAATCAATCTCCAAGAGACATCTTCCACTTTAACATCTTGGAAGGCAGAAGCAATACGCACTTCCCTATAACTTAATTCCTTTAAACTTTTCAAATCATCAAACAAGCTCTTCGGCAACCGTTGTGGTCCTCCCAGCTCTTGAATTTTGGAACAAAGTTCAGATATCTGTCTCAAATAGTAGGCCATTTTGGTTGATAACTGATAGAATATGCTGTTGTTGTTTTGATGAACCTCAGGGTCATTTGATGACGACGTAAAGAAGGGAAGATCAAAAACGACCGGAATTGGCGAAACCGACTTCAAATCAATGCTCTTTAATGATGGTTTTATAGTGATTGGAAATGGAGGAGGTTTAGTGCTACCTTTGAATTCTAAATCAAACTCTAGGTACAGGAGCGTGCCAAAAGACTGAGTTGATAGTGTCGATGATAGTCTATCAGTCATTAGTTTTGAATAGGGAGACGAGAAGGATGATGTAGGGGAAGTAAAAGAAGAGGCTAATGTTTTAGATGTTTCTTTGCTTGATCCAGTTACTGAGGTACCAGAAGCTATACTATCAGATATACAGTTTGAAGCTTTCATGGATCCCAAGTTACCCAAAGTTGGTGAAGAGGGACTCAATTTTGATAAGGCTTGAACTGATGAGTATGATAATCTCTGAAGAGCCTGCGGTTCACGAGCAAAAATGACTCGTTCCTTTGGATAGCTCATTGACAACACCAGTCTGCCTTCAGTTTTGCTGAATAAGGATTTGGCTAGTCTGATAGTATACGAAGAGCGTATTCTATCTTTGATTTCGGGTTCTGTTTGCGAAGAAATCATCGAGAAACCGGCCAAATTCTCATCATTTGTGCTTCCCTGCCTTTGTAAACCGGAAGATTCTCCCGGAACAACTGCTGACGTGAAACTGTTTTCGGAATACAATTGTTTTTTCACCGAAGATGAATCGATAGCCCGTTCAAGCTCCTCGGAATCTGTTACACCTGAACTAACCAACTCCAGCATTTCTTTGAAAAAGAGCACTTTATCACTGGCAAGCCTCTCAATTGAGCGAAGTTGATCTGTAGTAGACGAGTTCGAATGAAAACAATACTCGCTTTTTCCTGGATTTCCTTCGTTTACACCAGAACCGACTCTGAAAAAATGCTTAGCATCTTTCAACGTTATGAAGTCATATTCATGACTAGTGTTATTATTGTAGTATTTCTTGTATAACTCACAGCGTTTGCCAATACAGCTAACGTTAATTGAATAGCTTATGGAAACTCCTTCTTGAGCGAGGTCTTTCGTCATGATTGGAGCTCCTTTAGTTTCCAATCTGCCGTAACCTAAAATTCTATCAACAGAGATTCTTGAGGCTGAACCGCCAAATGCTGTTCGATCAATTCCAAAAGATGGAGGTGGCGATAAATGATGCACTATTTGGTGCTCACATGCACTATCGAGTAAGGTCTCCGGTAATCGAAACATAAAAGTTTTCTTGTACTTTTTCCCAGGCTCTAATTGTTTTGAGTCCGGCAAGAAGTAATATGTATCATCAGTAGCATCATAAATTTCATTACCACCCACATAAGCGTCCAAGAGCTGGGTATCATGCAATGACAACATACAAACATTCTGATGGAAGCACGCTGACAAGTCATATGTATTCAAGAATGCAGTCTTTATTGGAGGCCTTGTGGTTGTTGAGTTCATTATCTTTCTCTGGGGAACAGTAGCACAACCTTCCAACGATACTAGGAACATCTCAAACGGAATTGGCTCTTTGGAGGTGTTTTGTACTGTAACATGCCCTGTGACAATATTCCCTGGTTGGTATAACCTAAGAGAGTTTTCCTTCTGGATCGGGCTACCAAATCTAGGGAATCGTTTTGTAAGAGTGATAGTGATAGCCAACGGAGTATCAATTAATTGTGAGCTTTTGAGGTTGTTTAAAATCAAAATCTCCGGATGCATGGTAGGATTAGCGTGACTTATTTCTGGCTCAAAATTGGCTTGCTCAACCCGCTCAGAGGTTGACGAAGTCATGTCCTCATAAGAAGGCAAGTATCGAGCTCGAATATTTCTTGAGTTATCTGTATCAAACACTGTTCTATTAAACATGTAGTTATGCATCTCGAAAGATGGCAATATGTCTTCCAACAAGAAATCTGCGTCATCAACATTTTGAAGGGATTCAGAGAACTCAGGGGGTGGATCGTTCATCGAGTTTCCACTTTCCATTGACCAGGGAGCTTCAAAGTACAAAATTCGAGTCTTGACCTATTTATTGATGCAATTAAAGAGATATGTATATAAATGATTTCTTAAGGTATTTAGCGGGTTGATAATACTTTTGATTAGTGCTAACACTGGCAAAAAGAGGATCTTTCGTGGAGACTTGAGATCTATTCCGTTTTTTAGATATACCGATGTTTGAAATTATATACTCACAATTGAGTTTACATATGATTAAATAGACAACCATGATAAGAATTCAACATGGGATTCGATTTCCTTATAAAGCTATAGAGAGTATGCACGAATTGTGAATACTTTCCATGGCATTCTTCTGCCGGACTTCAACCCTTTTTGAAGTGGGAGCGGCGCGTTTTTTTAGAGTGACTCATAACATATAACTACAAGAGGGCACGCACCGCCACTCTTGCTACCTTGATTGGAGCAGGGACTGCAGAGTGTAGAGATCAAAGCCTCAAGAGGTACAAAACCTGGAAGCCATTTGAGCCAAGCTTCATGATAACACAATAGCCAGTAATTGCACAACGGTCGAACTTCTTCTTTGGGATCTAAAACCCACGCATCTATGTCCGAACAATGATCTTCTCTTGAGTGTTGATTTGTAATACCTGGTTGACGCCAGCTCAAGCTTTGTGCCGTTTATACCCGGAGGATGTTTAGGTTTGAAGTTGGGTCTGCCTATAGATGAGCTATTATATTCATAACCGAGAAGCATATTGCATACAGAAGACCAAAACTGATTCCGAGCCACATCGAGTCAGATAGCCAAGCCTGCAACAGTTCAATTTAAGGTTTGCGAAATTAGTCATATACACCAGAAATACATGCAAACGTTGAAAATATCAATTATTGTGTTACCGATATTCAAGTATCGAGTCACTAATCAATCAAACTGAAACTCTTAGCTCGTTTGAATTTAATTTCATCTCTCCCTGACCATCTTTTCCAATTTCCCAAAAATCTTGTCTCTATGAATGGCGAGAGGATCATCGACATCACTTGCAAAGAACTGATTACGGGCAAACTCTGCGTCCTCATCTCTTTCATCATCGCCTTCCATGTCAAGATCTTGAAAGTCCACACCATTCATATCTTCTTCAGAAACGCCTTCATTATACAAGACATCTTTCATGTTGAAGCGTCTTCTGTCGTGAACTATATCAAATTCATCATTTTGATCATCACTTGGCTCTTGAAATCCATCAGAGTCATCTGCAAATCCACTCAACTCTGCAGGATTATAACCACCATCTTCGTCTTCAGGGTAGTCGTTTCTATAAAAGTTCTCATCGTTTGAGTCTTCATCGTCCGTATATTTTGATGCTCCTGGCGACGAGGCTGTCGAAGAAGTTGCAGAGTCGAGAAGCAATCGAGCCTCAGACGGTAAGAGCTGCAAGTAACCGATATTGGAAGACACTGCTTCATCTGTGATAGGACTACTATTGTCCCGTAGATAAACATCGTAAACGTACTCGTTGTCTTCGTTTGATGACTCCAAAGGGTTATTTGAATTAGACGTGATAGATTCTCTTCTTTTAGGGGGTTTAGGGTTATTATTGCTTGAGTCTGTACCCAATGCACTAACTTTCAAATATTCGTTGAGCATATCTAATAATTCTGGATTGACCTCGTTTGAAGTCACTTCTGTTTTGGGCAGGTTGAACACATTGTTTGTTTCACCGGATCTTTCCAAAACTGACGATAAATCAATGACACTTGCTTGTGATCGTTCATCTGTTCTAGCAAGTTTAAATACAACCCTGGAAGATTTAGCGGATGCGCCTAGTTTGGTCCTCTTAGATTTTCTTTCGTTATCATGATTATCAAACAGCAACGCCTGTAGTGGGTCTTCGGTTCTTCGACGCTTGATGCGCAAAACGTGCTGTTGCTTCGTTGATGGAATGGGCGATTGTTGTTGCTGCATCCTTTATGCCTACGTATGTTATAATGACTAACTATAGCGAATGAATTGTAAAATCGAGATGCCGATAATATAACGCTTGCGTTTGATAATACAAAGATAGTGGATTAGTAGCTCTTAGTCAGTTGAATGAACTATATCATCTCAAACCAACCGAAAAACATCAGATTACTCCACGTATGTGCGGCAGTAGAATTATTAGCTAAGCAATTATCTAACATGGCGGTGGAACTGTTTGCTCGTTGTAGAAAAGGGAGACAGCAGAGACAAAGGAAGAGTTTCTTATCTTCTCCTCTATTTGCATTGTGTTTGGATGGCTCTCTCTTCCACTTGATAGAAGTATACTTTATAGATGACAGGTCCAATTTTTTCAATTCTATATCATTTAAACAAACGCTACAGGGAAATATCCGACTTGGTTATTGGAGCAACTTTTGATCCCTTTCGTGACATCATCTTAATAACAGGCGGAAGCTCAGGATTAGGCAAACAGCTTGTTGAAATTTTCATGAAAAATGCAGGAAAGGTTGTCGTATTTGACTTAGTTATCCCCGAGCAAGAATCCGAAGCATATGTCGATGGCGTACATTACTATCAGTGTGATGTCGGCAACCGTGATGACGTTATAAACAAAACAGCGTTAGTTGAACAAGAGGTCGGCATTGTAACTATTTTGGTGAATAATGCCGGAATTACCAATGGAAAAACTGTTTTAGATTTGACTTTTGAAGAGATTCAAAAAACGTTAGAAGTTAATTTGCTCTCGAGTTTTTACACAATCAAGTCTGTGCTTCCGTCAATGCTCGCTGCTAAAAGAGGATATATTGTCACTATAGCATCAACATTGGGATACATGTCTCCTGCAAGACTTAGCGTGTATGGTGCATCAAAGTCTGGTTTAATCGCTTTGCATGAATCATTGACCTACGAGATAGGGCCACCAATTTTCAATACTACGGGTGTTAAAACGTTGTTAGTTTGTCCAGGCCAGTTGAAGACGAGAATGTTTGATGGTGTTCGCACACCACATACACTATTAGCGCCAGAGCTGGATCCCAAAGACGTTGCAAAATCTGTTTTCAAAGCTCTCAGTTTGGGCAAAAGAGGGGAGATCAAGTTGCCATTCTACGGAAACTTTCTTCCGGTTTTGAGAGCAGCACCTTGGCCTATAGTTGATCTTGCACGATACTTTTCAGGCATGGATGTTAGCATGAAAAAATTTGTGGGCAAGGAAGAATCAAGCTCAGGTAGTCCTGTTGCTGGAGTGCTGAGTGAAACCGTATCAATTATCAGCGGGCTTATACCAAGTGTCCTCTCTAAACATGAACCGTCACTTGAACAAGACGTGGATCGAAAACTAGATATAGCTTCCAACTGACTTTGTTTACTGCGCATATCTACATCTAAATTTCGTTTAATGGATTAGGTTTTTGCTGGAAATGTACAAATTTTTCATCTTATCTAGTTGAGTTTATCTTTTCTTAGCACTACTCTTTGCCTTTTTAGCACCTTTAATTTTCACAGACTCGGCTGCTCTTTTCTTCGTTCCTTGTGTCGTAGAGGTTACCTTGAAAAATCCATCCAATCTTCCTTGAGTACCACCCTTCAGGCCTTTCTTCAATTTCTCTGCACCGTCTCTGATTCTTTGCTCGCTGAAACCATTCTCAGTCACCATATACTGAATCAAGCCATTGATATCCGGTTCAACCCACTTCAATTCAACATCTTCACCATTGAGTACTTCTGGGTGTAGAAAAAGTTCTCTAGCCTCTTTGTACGGCCAATCTTCGGGAATCTTGTATTTCGTTTTCGGATCAGTTTCAATGTATTCGATAATCTTTTCAATCGACCCGTGCTCTTTGATCAACTTCATAGCGGTAATCGGTCCAATACCCTTGATGGTTTCACAATAGTCACATCCTAGCAATATACACATGTCGACAAAAGTATTAAGATCCATTTCTAGCCCATCGAGTACGGCTTGAGAGCTATATTCACTGACGTCCAATTTTCTTGCTTCTGCAGCTGTTAGGTTTCTCAACAAATATGGTGGCTTATAGCACAATGTATCCATATCCTCCGATGCAGCAGCATAAACTTTTCCCTTAGAAGCTAACTCTGCACATTGAGCCTCAGCTTCACATGGGGCTTCAACATATGGGATACCCATGAGCTTTAGTAGCTTTTTAGCTTCTTCATTCTGCTGCCTGGTGACCCTCACCGTTCTTCTCTCAAATTTCTGTAATTCTTCAATGGTACCTGTTTCCTTCATCTCCTTCGCTTTCTCCTCTGCTTCCTCCCTTCTTTTGAGTCTTTTTTCCAATTCTCCACCTTTTAATACAGGCGGTTTACCGTCAAAAACATAGCATGGCTTGATACCATTATTCACCATACGGATTGTTCTATAGAAAAATCCCATCAAGTGCGATGTTGTGTCACCATTTTCGTTGGTCAATAAGTCACCATTTTGCTGACGAACAGCAATTAGGAACTGATACAAACACATGGAGGCATCGATTGCAACTTTGCGTCCGAAGAAAGATTTCATTTCAGAGGACCGAATTGCTTTCGGGGCATTCTCTGAAACAAGAGCATTAAGTCCTTTGATACCCATTGATATGCTGATTCAAATGAGGTGCTTTCACTTTCACAATAGCAGCTGATCTGCCTAAACCTTATGGTAAACTCTATCTGCACTTTCACTTTCGGTACGCGTTCTCGACTCGCGTCTGAGGACTCTGAGCATGTTGATCGTGGTACTTCACTCAAAATATAAGTGAACACAATTTTATAATGGCAGCAGACAAATTTTGTGAACTGCGAGACGAGCAGGTGCTGAGTGGAGGAGGAGGTTAGCACTTGGTATCGCAGAGTGCCACCGAGGTGCTTTGGCACAAAAGGCTGTCAGTGCCAATTTGCTCTTGCTCTTGGTGTGATAACAGTTTTCAGACAGAACAGTGAATCCCACAGAAAATTTATATTCAGTTTGCTGAGCTAATAAGAACTATGTTTAGCAGATCATCAACAACCAGTGGGTTTGGCGGTTTTGGAAGTAACAACAATCCAACCACCACTAACACCTCATCACCTTTTGGAGCCTCGAACAATGCATCGGCAAGCCAGAACACATCCCCGTTTGGTGGAGCTTCCAACAATGCTGGAGGTGGAGGACTTTTTGGTGCTACATCCAGCAACAATAATCAACCTGGAGCTTTTGGCTTTGGTACAACCAACAACGCTCCCAACGCAAGCGGTGGTATATTTGGCTCTTCTACCAACAACACTACTACCTCCCCTTTTGGAGCAACAACCAACACAGGCTTCAACTCCGGTAATGCTGCATCCAACACCACCGGTGGCATATTTGGTGCTGCTTCGACAAATAATGGATCAGCTTTTGGTTCTGCTTCAACACCGTTTGGTCAACAACAACCGCAACAACAGACAGGATTTGGAGCAATTGGAGGGGGTAACCGTGGTACATCGGTGAAACCTTTCAAGGCCGTAACGGAAAAAGACGCTCAAATGGGTACTCAGTATTACGAAAGTATTTCAGCCATGCCCGAATATTCCAATTATTCATTTGAAGAGCTAAGATACCAAGACTATAATGATGGTAGAAGATTTGGTAATGGTCAACAGCAAGGGACTGGGTTTGGAGCTACCGGTTCTGTTGGCGGTTTCGGGGCAAACACAGGAACGACTGGTGGCCTCTTTGGCCAAGCAGCAAATAACAACGGCACATCCAACGGATTGTTTGGTAGTTCCCAACCTGCTAGCACTACGGGTGGATTATTTGGTAATACAGCGAATAAACCAGCTGGCGGTTTGTTTGGAAATGCGACTGCAAACACTGGCTCTGCTTTTGGTACTACAAATAACACTTCAGCTTTTGGTGGCTCTAATGGCTCAACTTTTGGTCAACAACAACAACCTTCTGGGTTTGGTGCATCCAGCAACGGCTCTCCGTTTGGACAACAACAAAGCTCAACCAGTGCAGGTTTGTTTGGAAGTGCAAACAACTCAACCCCATTCGGTCAACAACAACAACAGAATAATAATGCATTTGGTGCTGCTAATAACAGTACTACAGGTGGCTTATTTGGTGCTTCCAATAACAATACTAATTCCAACACTTCAGGTGGCTTGTTCGGTGCTAACACTAACGCCCCATCAGGAGGTTTCTTCGGAGCTCAAAATAATACCAGCAAACCTGGATTTGGTAGTACATTTGGGGCTGCTAATACCGCTGGATCTACTGCGTTTGGAGCTGGAAACAATAATGCCCAAGCGGGCGGATTATTCGGAGCTACGAACAACAATAATACAACTGGAGGCTTGTTTGGTGCTGGTAGTAATAATGGCCAGCAACAATCGGGCGGACTGTTTGGTGCGTCGAAACCTACATCTGGGGGATTGTTCGGCTCCAATACTGCTACTCCGTCGGGAGGCTTGTTTGGCGCCAACAGTAACAATACTAATACCAATAGTAGCAATACTACAGGTGGATTGTTTGGTGCAGGGAACAACAATCAACAGCAACAAGGGGGTCTCTTTGGTGCTGCAAAACCAGCAACCGGTGGCTTGTTTGGTGGATCATCTAATACATCAAATAATGCTGGAACTGGATTTAGTTTTGGTGGTACTAATAACAACAATGGTCAAGAGCAACAAACTGGTGGCTTATTTGGTAACAACACCAACTCCAATCTCTCTGCGCCTGCTTCAGGTGGATTGTTTGGGGCTAAACCTGCCGCTGCAACCGGTGGCATGTTTGGTGCCAACAACTCTGCTTCTGCATCAGCATCGGGAGGATTATTCGGTTCCAAGCCTTCCGCTCCTTCTGGTGGCATGTTTGGAAACAACAACTCCCAATCGACTGGTGGTCTGTTAGGAGGCAACAACAGTGCATCTACGGCTGCTTCTGGAGGACTATTTGGAGCCAACGCCAACTCTTCAACTGGCGGATTATTTGCTTCAAAACCCGCTGCTCCTTCTGGTGGATTGTTTGGAAACACTCAACAATCTGCTCCGGTTAATCAAGCTGGTTTTAGCTCTGCCAATCAGACTCAACAACCACAACCACAACAACTCAACTTTGGCCAACAGCCCCAACAACAACAGCTGCTATCACAACAGCAAGCCACGAGTCAGAATCCATACGGTGCAGGATCTCTCTTCGCCAGTGTCACAAGCAATGTCAACCCAGTTGTTCCTCAACCAGTCAAGGCAATCGCCAGACCTGTTGGAACAGTTGAAAAGAAGAAACTGTCCTTGGTCTCTGCTTATAAGCTGTCTCCAAAACCTTTGTTCTCTCCTAAGGATACACTGGTTTCCAGATCTGGTAGCATTGTGGCTCATAGCCCACCTTCAAGCTCTGCTACCACTCCGTCACCAAGTAGATCTGCTTCCAACTCAATCATTGAAGCAGCTGCGGCAGACTCTAGCCAGCTCTCAAAGAGTAAAATATTCGATTCAGCTACCGACGAAGCTATCCTGTCAAGTTACATCTTTGCTCCCTCCAGAAATGTCACCAAGTTGGTCATTGATAGGAATAGAAAGGAAGAACAGTTCGAGGGCTTGAAATCACAAACCATATTGACTTCTCAAAAACAAGTTTCTTTCAAACTTGATAATAGCAATCATCAAGCTGATGTGGAAAATACACCACAGAGACCTAACAATTCGTTGTTATCTCAAGGTTTCCCAGACTTTCAAGAAAATTCTGCTGCTGTGTCATCTACCCCAGTGAAGGATTCCATCAAAAAATCATCATTGGACTCTGCGTCAGTGACAGCGGACAACGGCTCTGAATTGTTAAAAGAAGAAGCCGTTGAAACCAAAGATGGGTCCGAAGAGGATCGTATCGCTCTACCCAACGGATACTGGACTTCACCAACACTTGAGGAGATCGAAAACTTCTCCCCACAAGAGTTAAGATCGGTTAAAAACTTCACTGTTGGTAGAGAAGGATTCGGTAAGATAGAGTTTTTGAGTCCTATTGACTTTACTGCCGTTGATCTCGCAAAAATTGCTGAAATACTAGTTATTGGTAAAAAGCAGTGTACAGTCTATCCAGACATTGCCAACAAACCTCAAATTGGTGAAGGGTTCAACATTCCTGCTAGGATCACACAAGAAAACTGCTTCCCTTCATCAAAGGATGGTAAAACTGTTATAACTGATCCTCGCCATCCAATCGTTAACAAACATATTAGAAGATTGCGTGAGATTCCAAGAACCAAGTTTGTGGGATACGACGCTGTTACTGGTACTTGGGTGTTTACCACTGAGCATTTTTGAACTGATTTTATAGCAAACTGTCTACATTACTTTTATTTTAGTTCTTTATTAAGTTGTTTATTTTTTGTGTACTTACCCAAACGTTGTATTTTGAATTACTATGGCGTAATGACAATGTAATATAGGTAAATGTTTTGGAGTCTAAGGAGTCCCGGTGTATTAATACAAGAAGATAAGGTTATATCAATCATAATCGCCTAATGTTATAACAGATCGGAAGGCATCTTCTGCTTTATTACTACATAATTTGAGAATAGAACAACGAATCAGATCAGAAATCAACACTTCATTAATTCTAAACTATCAGAATAGTCTCTAGAGCCTTACTTGCAGCATTTAAAATTAACTCTTCTCACAAGTAGGAGTGAAGATATCATCAAACTTGTAAGTGATGTGTATGACACAGCCCCAACATCATAAGTCAATAACAGTAAACCGCACTCACATCACTGAAGCGCAAGAAACTTTCGAGATAGTAAATCTGCCATTACAAAACTACGCTCATTAAGCCGCGCCTGGAAACACAAACAAAGAAATCAAAACAAAACAAAACAAGACAACCAGATTACAACGCGTTAGTTAAATATTAATTTATTCTTCAATATAAAGCTAAGACCACAAATATGTCATCTTCAGAAATACCGGATGATGAGAAAATGTCTAACAAAGAGAATCAATCGCTATCCACTGCAAAAATGTTTTCATATAAAGCCAAGAAGCCAAGCAGACGCCACACGCTGCTTCCATCAAGAGGCATTTTGAAATCAACTATTGAAGAGAATAACACTATTGATATTTTACCAAGATCTGGGCTGAATAAGAGAAGAGTGTCTTTTGCAACTGCAGTTGATGTTCGAAAGATACCTCGCCCTTCCGAAAAGCAGCGTAGCTCTGACTCCTCTTTTGAACGCCGAGACTCGTTACAAATAATCCCTTCCTTTCAACAAAGTGACAACAGACGTGGATTTGCAGACGAGACTCCACTATTAATACCAACGATAAACAAAAGAAAATCTGTGGCCATCAGCCATTTACAAATTGATGCTAAAAACGGACAAAATGATGATGAAGAAGAAGATGATGAGACAGACTTTTCGATGCCGTTTAAAAGAGTGAAACTAACCATTGAGGCCGAAGATTTACCCTCAGCTGTGGAGCCATCCAGAGCTGCACCTAGCAGAGACCTTGACCTTGAGTCAGTTTTCAATAGGGTTACACAGCTACCCGAGAATGAAGTTGATGATAACTCAACCATGGAACTGACTGGCCCATTCACCAAGCCAGTGATTCAACAAACGGAAGACTTTCATTCTGAGGCAACTGTTGAAAACGCTCTACCAAAAGAGTCAGAAGATAACCAATCAATTACCATGGAGTTTACTCATGTAGGCAAACACCTTTCAAATATCCAAGAGGCTGAAGAATATGACGAGGCTACAGAATACAGCCGTACCATGGATCTTACTCAAGTTGGGAAAGGATCCGCCCAGATTATCAACCCAGAACCCGAACGGGCTGGTGATAATATGGAGCCTTTTCTGCCGGTTGATCGCTCACAATTTGATACTAGCTACGCACGCCATGACCAATCACAAGTTGAGATGGACTTTACCGTCCCAGTCAATAAAATTGAGATAAGTAATTTTTCTACCGAGCATCAAGACAGAAGATCTTTGCATGCTAATGATGATCCAATTGACGATGATGAAGAAGGCGAAAGTGTAATGGAGTTTACGCAACCCGTGACACCGATTGCTGAGAATCTTCAACCTATAGGTACAGTTACTCCTGAGAGAACACCAAACGAAAAGCTTCCATCTCCTTCTTCGAGCGCTACTAAGAGAATTCGGACTGATATCCGTGGTTCGCCACAAAAAGCTTCAAATGAAAATCAGAATTTCAGCATTTCCCCTACGGCAGATAAGGCTACTCCAGCTTCAGAGAACAAGGCACTTGCGAGTAGTTTTTTCAAAGATTCAATTCCAGAACTATCATCTCCACCTCAGGCACTTCATCAAAGTATAGCTCAAGGCACCTCTTTGCAATCAACTTCAATCTCAAATCAGAAGCTTTTCGAGGAAAATCAGCCCGACCATGATCATGCTGCCAATAATCATGACATAGACTCAAGCTATGTAGATGAATCTGTCATCGTATCCGAGAAAATCCCATTAGCTGATGTGACTATGGACTCGATTGGCTCAGGTGAAGAATCGTATTCTGATGACGATTATGATTACTCCCAGCTACCAGTGTCGGAGTTCCTCGAACAAGTTCACGTGCAATTCTATGACAACATTGGTCCTTTTGAGAGAGAATTTATCTTGCCATCTGGCTCAATACCCACGGTGGTGGAAAAGACTGCCGATTTTCTAAAATATGTTGAAGCAAACACACAGCGTCCATATTTCTCTTATCTCTCACATCTAATCAATCAATATAAGGGAAGTCTGCACGATAGAAGATCTTGCATAGAGGCTCATGAGAAAATGATCTTAGACGGTAATCAATCAATACGTGAATATTTGGATTCAGATGATTCCATGAAACCAAAGCTCAAGAATGGATATCAGACGTTGGCTACTTTTGCGAGACAAAAAGCTACTCAGGAAAATTTGAAGTTTTTGAATACAAACATCAGCCAACTCAAAAGCGAATATGAAAGGGATCACGAAGTTTTGGAAGCAGACATAAACGAAACTACAGAGATAAAGATACACCTGCTCAAAGCCCGTGAGAAACTACTTGCTGAAAAATTGGACTTGAAAAAGAGAATAGCTGTTTTGAAGCACCATTGCAAAGCGTTTGATGTTGCCGATCAATCAAAACTTGACGTTCTTACGGACAAGCTGAATTCATACAATGCCACACGAACTAAATTACTCAATGTAAGAGAAGCAACAATGGAGCATTCAGACTCACATTCGGCTATGCTCATATCTAAAATCACTCAAAAATCAAAACTACTGGAGCATATTGCGACCCTTGACTCGGATATAGCCAGACACAAGGTTCCGACAACCAACGACATAATACAACTAAAGAATGAGTTTGCCGAGCTGCAAAAGATGAAGGGCTTGAAACTAGTGTCTCTCACGGACAAAAAGTTGGAGGTGCTCGTCATGAATGTCATCAGACTATCCCTCGATATGGAGACTTTGGAGAGAAAAGCAGAGTTTATACAAAACGAAAGGTGCCCAGACCATCATATTTTGTCGTGCTTGGCTGGTATTTTTGAGCGTCGTCTTACAGCCTTGAAGATTCCCTCTTTGAGAGAATACGTCACAAGATTAACCATCGAAGCTTCTAACTACCTCGATATTTTGAAAGACTTGAAACGATTAATGCTCTACTATCAGTTCAATGATCCGGTTAATTCTCATGTTTCATTTGTTGCATCGAAATCAAACCAGTACAAGATGACGATCTCTTTCGATCTCGAGGACTTATTCACTTACGATTGCAATGTTTCTGTTGATGCCAAACTTATCTCGTTTGTTGATAGTGGTGAGTCAAAGGCTGACATCTTGCACAAGATCAAGGAGACACGATCTGATCGCGTGCTCTTGATTAAACGGCTGTTTATTGGATAATTATGTTTTAGTAAACTACTCCGTTCTCTGTAATTCTCTTTCGAAGGTATAGATTCATAGTAATATATGGAAAGAACGTGTACTCGATCATAAATAAAATAAAACATACATAACTAAAACCAATCTGAAAATCGTTACGCTGATCTAAAGATTACATATATAGACTGATAAAACTTACTTGTTATCTTTGATTTGCAATGCAGCAACATCCGGCACTGCAATTCCCGCTTTACCAAAATCTGCCCCGTCACGGTATTCCAGATTAGCAGGCACCTCATGTACAAGTGAGTCATAATCACCACTAACGTTATATACCGCACCACTGGGCATAGCTCGAGGTTTTCGGTTGGTAGAGTTAGAAACAGCAGAGGGAAGCAGGGCTCGATCGGAACGGCCAATATCTGACCTTGAAGATGACCCACCGAACGATAGCATCAACTCTGTCTCAGAATTGGACTCAGAATCAGACTCATTATCAAACTGATAGTCATTATTGTCAGATGATATTAGTCTTTTTCCATATATCTGATGTCTTTGGTTAGGAGTGACAAGAGTTGTCTTTGCTCCCACTTTGGTCGAAGTGCGATCATTCGGATGTAGCAGTTGAGCTGGCGACGTAGTCTCTGAGTTGCTCGCTTGTGATGGAGGGGCAGGTGGTTGTGGTGACGACCGTAACTTTGCCGCATTCGTATTGACCCTCCTATGAGCAAACGTTATTGGCCCATCATCTTCTGAGGAGGAATTATCTGACTCATTCAAAAAAACCACTTTTCGTGAGTCTCTCCTCTTAGACATTATGGTTTGATCAGTTGACGGGTCAGTTATCAAAGGCTGTGGAGCGGACTGCAGCTCCTCCTTTTTGAAGTTGTTGGCATGTGCTGGGAGTCTCCTATTATTAGTCACCGACGTATAGTAATCGTTACTGACCGATGGTGTTATGGGATCAATTTCAGAAGGTCTCAAGAAATCTGGAATCGAGACAGCTGATGGCATAGATGAGTTCAGAGGGTTGAAGTTGGTTTCTTTGAATGAAGGACCATTTGATCGAGCAGACTTAGAATTGGCGGAGTCCACAGAAGGTGCATATTTATAACTTGCTGGATGACTAAGGGTTCTACCCGATGTTTGTGAATATAAATTGGATCTTTGTGCTGCACTTGATCCAATGTACCGTTGAGCTTCAGCATTGCATTCGTCATAGTAACTATCAAGAGAGGCAAAACTTGGGACTAGAGGTAAATTAACAGACTTGTTGTATTCTGAGCGACTTAACTCTTCTCTGAAATCGTAGGGTGACTTGGGCGACGGAGTAGCGATCATCGTTGGCGTATGGTTATCAGAATTATCAGGGAGCTTAGCCAACTCCTCTTTAGTATAAAGGAACGTTGAATTTGCCTTGGTCGGCTTATTTTCAGTCGTAAGCGTAACTTCACTTTCATTTACTGGAATGGCCGAAAGATCTTTGTCTTTGTTGATCAAGCTAATCAATTGTGTCACAGCAGATTCTTCAGCCCTATCCGGGACGCTAAAATCAGCCTCAATATTTTCTTTCGTTTCAGAGATGCTCAAGCTGTTTGAGGATTCTGTGGTAGCCGAGTCGATGGAAGCGGATATCGACCCACGATGGAAAAATTGTAATTCCGACTTGGAGCTTGTTGACAATGCTCTAGGCAACGCTGACGCACTATGAGTATGTGCTGAGTCAAGTCTATCTAGGCTCAAGTTCGACAAAATATTTTTATCACCTGTTTCATCAACCACAGGTAGATTAGGTGTTGAAGTTTCTGTATGACTCTGCTTGTGGGTAGGATGGGTTTTGACCAACGTGCCACTTGGCTTGGGACTTGTTAATCCCGTCATCTTGAAGACATCGGACAGTTTTTTTCTCAGCCTGTTTCCTATACCAGCAACAGCTTCGGCAACTTCTTTGTTTGTAACGTCAATCTTCATCTCACTATTCCAATTCGAAGTGTATTTCTTTGACTGCGTCCTCGTCAAACCTTCCATGAAAAAAGGGTGTTCTTTGATGTCATTTATTTCAATTCTTTGATAGGGGTCCTTTTGTAAAAGCTTATCAATCAGATCAGTAACTTGGTCGAGATCACGTTGATTAAGTGGAGGTGAGGACTTCCAAAGGGAGGTATCAGGATATTTGAGGGCGTCATTATTGATTGCATCAAAGAGTGCAAACTCAGTCCCACCATTGAAAGGTAGCACACCGAAAACTAGACAGAATAGCGTTACGCCTAACGCCCATAAGTCAATCTTGTAGGTAACCTTAACCTCTGAGCCATCAGTTTTGCATAGTTCGGGTGCCAAAAACGCTGGCGTTCCGGCAGTTTTTGCCAACTCAAATTCATTGTTACCTTCGGAATTCGCAGCAAATGAAACACCAAAATCTGAAATTTTCACAACGTTGTCTTTGGAGACCAACAGATTTGAAGGTTTTATGTCTCTATGAATTATACCTTGATGATGTAGATACTCAAGCCCGCTGACAACGTCTCTAAAAACTGTTTTCGTCTCTAGAAGCGTGAGCATAGGCTCCGGTTGATTATCCCCATCAACCTTCTTTTGCCAATGTATTTCTCCTTTCTCTAGATATTCAAGAACCATATATATTTTCCGAGAATTCTCAGCGTCCAAGACTTCTATTAGTTTGACGACGTGTGGATGTGAACATTTTTTCATGATTGCGATTTCTCTTCTGATTTTGTCTTCCTGCGTGGACCCATGTCTTGATATTCTGCCTAACCTTGGCTTTGAGCACCTGTCCACTATTTTGATTGCAACAAATTCGTTTGTATCCATTCCTCTAGCTAGCTTGACTTTACCATGTTGCCCACTCCCCAAATCTTTCAATATTTCATAAGTGTTCAATACTCTCTTTCTTGTTACAGGATTATATTCTACATGAACATAATGAGTTTCCTTAACTGTTGATTTACCAGAGGACTTTGAAGCGGATGCGGATGCGGTAGAGCCATTAGACGATGGTGGACGGTTCAGATGTCCGGTCTCTAGCTTCGTTAAATTTGTATTTGATGAAGATATATTTTTATTGCTCTTGTTGAAAATTCCAAAGTTATCTTTCGATGGGCATCTTACTAGAGATGCATTGCTATTTCTAGTTGTCAGACTTGGTCTTTGAAAACTTTCTAATATTTTGTTCAGGGAAGTAGTAGAGCTATTCCTCGAGACAGAGGGTGAAGCATATGGAGACGATGAGTGGGGTGAAGAGGTATGGCTTCCATGATGGGATGCCGATTTCAGTATTTCACCTGTCTTATGGAGAATTTCGGCCAACGCATGATGTGAGGACTTTCTATGTATGATTGGAGGTTTCTTTTGATGTACAAAGCTAGGATTTGGGCCATTATTCATGGAAGGTGGCGAAGAGCAACATTGAAGTGATGGTGAACACGGTAGAGATGACGTGCTGGTACCAAGGTGGGTAGAATTGGAGACAAAATTTGGTGATACATTGCTGCTGACCTGCATCGTACTTGCAGTGGCAGGTGTTATACTTGCCTTGGGGTCTGTAAGATTCAGTCCAATGCCACTAGACACTCTATGTTCGAGTGGCCTTTGATGGGACATCGTCTGACAGTATGCGTGGATATGTTAGTTCGTAGGCGTCACCTGCTATCGATTATCAATAGACAGCCTGTAAAATGGGATATATTTAAAGAACAGAGCAAAATGATCTCAAGTGTACACGGTATAGCAATTTCCGGTCTGGCACTAGTACATCTATCTCAAAGAAGTGAACCACTACACTGGCCTTTCACTGTCTTTGGCTTCATCTTTTCGCTGCAACCGACCTTGTTGACTCACTCTGGAATCGAGGGGTCGTTTGACCCGCTTGCGTCGGTTTCGCTTCACACCTCTGCACCTTTCTCAACCGGCTGCGTTAGGAACAGCTATTCATCCTGTCGATTTAAACAGCTAATAAGATTGAAGAATTGCCCGTATCCGACCTACTAGGACCAGTCAATCGAGATAACATTGTATTCACATCATTTACACTTTATATTTCACATTGGTTTATTTTGAAAGGAAATTATGTCTTTGAGAGGAGTCAAGAAGGCCTTATATAGAACGCCTCATCATTTTATGGGGAGAAGATCCGGAGAAGATGAATTAATCAAATCTTGGATTCACGACCTACAAACTGCTTCAGCAGGGCTAGAGTTCTTAGAATCACAAGAAAAAATGTGGAACAGGAACTGGACTACAATTTTGGATAACTTACTGAGCACTATAGATACATTTAAGAGGTTACATGAACCGGTCAATAGCGGCTCAGATGCTGATGAAAACTATACCAACTATGATGACAACGAAATCAAATATGATGAAAACGAAGAGTTTTCAAACATTACAATAAGGGAAATAAAATTGTCCGAAAAACTGTCTCAAGTCTTGTATGATCAAGTTACTCAGCGGGTTGAAAATGGGAGAGAAACGTTCATTGAACAATGCTCTGAAATGAGAGATCATTTGCGGGCCTCCTTGAAATTGATCACCAAAAGAAACCACAAGAAAATTGATTGTGACATGCATTATAATGCAACAGAAAAAGTTTTGCATACTAAAAATTTTTCTGATAAAGACAAAGCAAAGCTCGAACAATCTAAGACACAATTGAGTGAAGCAAGAATTGTTTTCTTGGATCTAGATGCCAAAGTGAAATTTGTCATTCCCCAGGTTTTAGAAACTCTTTCTGAGTTCATCAACAAGTTGACCATAAAGGTATATTATCAAAATTTAGACATATATCAACTTGTGACGAGAAATATTAGTAAGTTTGCAAGCACGCAGGGTTTGGTAGTTTCATTGACAGATCTTACTTATGAAGGCATTATATCAAACTGGAGAGAACAATCTACTCAGGCACGTAATAAACTGGAGTCAATGGAAATGTTGAAGGATTACAAACAGTTTAGAGACCAGACGCTGCTTGACAAGACTACACACCAGGTGAATCAGTTTACTGGTCAAGTTATTGAGTCAACTCTTGATTTCACAAACTCATTGTATACCAAAACATTCTATCCGAACCAAAAGTTGAATATCCGAACTATGAAGATTGAAAATCCCGTCAAGCCATTCTCTCGTAACGGAATGTTTGTCACTGCTATGGACCCTATCAAATTTATTCTTGACGAGTTAACTGGACCGTATACTGATTATCAAGAAGATATATCAGAAATTGACTCCAGTCACAACAACATCGAGTCTCCAACGAGGAAGAACACTTCACAAAAATTATCTGCTGAGCAAAAAAATACTGGTTCGCATATCCCAGAATCTGAACAAGAACTCAAATATGAACAGAAATCTTCAGACACACAGGAGATGCAGGAAAGCTTACCCTCGGTTACAGATGACTTCCAGCTCAAGCCGCTATCATTGAAACGGTCAAACATTGAGTCACAACCTGGTCATATCGGTGACTCGCTCGAAACCACCCCTCGCCGAGATCTCAGTTCTAGAACATCAAGTAGGTCAGGCTCGACAACTTTGCATTCTCCATCAATCAAGAATGAATACAACAGAGTATTGTCGTCTGGTACAGCTAATCGGTCCTCGGCGTACGCGGAGAGTATCCTTTCCTCACCAAAACTGGAAATACCAACTGATACGTTCAGGTATACTTCTGTGTCAATGAGCGCTATTGAGTATAGCATCAAAGATCTCATAACCAAACCTTCAATAGATAGGGCTCCTATATTGAGTGCTCTGGGACAGCGTGATGATGAAGAAGATGATATCAAAGCGTGGGTCGCTGGTAGGTCGAGTATTACAGCCAACTTGTTTGCTGCCAGTGTAATATGATAGCATCACTCTATATACTTACATGCTGAACCGCCTATGTACATTTTAAGCTTCTGCCGAAGCCTGAGTTGCTAGATACCAGTAAACTATATACTTTAGGGTTAGATTTTGGAACACTTTTGATCAGTGACCCCAAATTTAAATTTATAGCACATCATAATAACTCTTTTCGACTCTTGTAACGATATGCACCGTATGAAATTCTTCATCAAATAAATAGCCAGCTCGGTAACTTCTATCAGGTGAATGGGTCAATCAAACCCTTTGTGAACTAATAGAGCACTTCGCTTTCTAGAGCAACTACACTTACTCTCAATCTGATTCAAATAGGTTGGGATGCTGGAGTAAAATGGCTTAAATAGGAGAAGTCTTCGCTCTCACGGTATCTTCTGTAACAAATTAACAATCAGTGAACACATTCCCCATCCTGGACATTTTGGTATTTATCTTATTATCAAATAATAGCTGTTGTATAGTACACAGAAGTTACAGAATTAAGAAAAGTCTTCGACCACTCAGTGCACCGTCTTATTACACCTATTTTAGACATTAAGCGTGGTAACAAAACATAGTACATCCACACCATAAATAATATCTGGCAACACTTTTTGTCCAGGCACGATATTTCTTGTTGAATAGTGCTATAGTTCCATTTCGGGTTTTATTGAAGCATTACTTTATATTCTGTACTACTAAGTTGCGAAACAATTGCCGTCAGAGAGAGAAATCTTAACACTCGCATTATAGACACTTGGCGCATTAATATGCTACATGAAAATACAATTTTTCAGTACTTTAAATCCTTGAGTCTGAACGTTAGGTGGTTTGGAAATGCAAACCACTCTTTATCAGGGATGAACAAACCACCCTGGTTCACACCTTCACCAGAAAACCAATAACCCGCAAAATTTCCACCATACTAAATTCTACTATGTAGCTTCACTGATTACGCAATATTACTACATTTCACTATACACATTCAGTATGTGTTACATAATATAGCTTGGATTATTCAAAATTTGAGAAGAATCAGTAACCCAAATGCGCCTGAGCCGCACAAATTCGATGAGTAACCAAAGTGGTTTGTTCATCCCTGCTCTTTATCATACCTTAGATCGTTACAGCCAGGCGCTTTAGACGTTATGATGAGTAACTTAGTCTTGAGCGCCGAAAACTTTGGAAAATGTACGCAATTGTACTAGTACCCCACTATCGTAATAATCGCAGATATATCATGATGAGGGGCTTGATATAGTTACTGCTTTGTACATTGAATTCTAGCCCAGATTAGTCTTTCTCCATCATATGCTAAAGGGAGTATAGTGATGAGAAGCTGGCTGAACTCTATTGGAAAATACGTTTTTGATTTGCTTTAGCTTAGTACACGGTTCCATTTGTTGGAAAGAGAGAAATAGCTAGTAAAGCACCAGTACATAAGGGTTCATCGGCTTATGGTCCCAACTTTTCACTGGCTTTTAGCTTTTCCAAACGCTAGCTGAATGTAGGTGACTCAATAGTAACAAATCAAAACCCAAGATTTTGTAATGCACATGGTTTCTCATTTTAGTGAATTTGGTAAAAACTAAATACCCGCTTAACAGTTGAGGACGACGATCTTACGATTCTCGCCGCGTTAAAAATTTGAAAGCAGCATTTCATGCATAGAACGAATTTATCAGCCATGGAATGTTCCCTGGAACCGAAGGAGTAATAAATAACAATAGAAGACGCGCATAATCATGCAGGCAGGGCGTATTTTGGACCAGAATAGAGTTTTTGTTCGACCTATATGTTTCTGGCTGTGAGAGCTTTATGTTGATGCTACTCAGTATGGAATTTTATCTCCTGCCCATCGTTCTGCAACCCGCGAGTGCTATTGACTTCGCTACCATCCAGCATACCCTGATCAAAACCAGTTTACCCTATACTTAGCCATCCAATATCAACCTGATTGAAAGTCGGTGGCTTTTTTCTTGTTTGATACACGATGTTTTCACAGCATGTTTTTTACAATAAGTTGTATATTGTAGTCCGATAAGGTTTGCTTAGTTATAAGAATGTATAATATCCTAATGTTAATGTTGCCTGGAATGGATTTTCATAGCTGTTGAGTCCAATAAGATTGTCCGCGGTCATATTCGCGGTAAAAGCTAAATTTAGGTTGTATTGTCGTTGAAAAAGTTAGTGTCTAGCTTTGCTCTAGCTTTGCTCGGTATTGTTGACCAGTTCTCAAACTAAGGGGGCGCAAGTTGGTTTCAAATTGTTCGAGCTCACCAATGTATCCTGCGATATCGTGAAACGCGAACTTGTGTGCTCATTTCGTATGGAAATGTCGCATGCTGCAACGACGCTGGCGCAGAAAGATCTTCATCAACCCTGTAAGCGAGGCCCTCTCTAATAGTTTTGGTGCGGTACATTAATGCCTATTTAGCAACGGCCCGTTTATCCTTGAAAACGTAGGACTCAATATAGAGATTGGCATGTAGAAGTTGCTGTCTTTCGTTATTTTACATTGTTGTACTAGACAGAATCAAAACCGAAACAATTGTGGAGGGTATATAGATTGTACATTAAATTATATTGAAGTTAAAAGGTATCACCATATATATAAGTGAGAAGGACTAAAGAAGTAAATAAATCAAAAAGGATAAGAGAAGAGATGAGCTTTATTCTACTATGGTAGGAGCAAACTATCACATGGTCGATCGATGAACGTGAACTATTCAATTCAATTGAATCAGTCAATCAGTTCAGGATATGTAAAAAATTATCAGGCTTGACGTTCCCAACTGTTGGAAAATTTCATCACTTGGTATTGAACTGCTGTATAGGTGGCTTAACACCCAATCCAAAATAGAAACTCTTCAAGTATTGACATTTGAAATCTTCACCATTTCCTTTCAAGATATGATCATCGAGCCAACTTTGAGCAGAAAATCTCATGCCACAATAGCAAGTGCCACGGAAATCCATTTTATCGTTCAAATTGTGTAGTTTTTTAGCACTAGCATCATCAAATTTGAAATGACAGTTCAGTAAGTGTTTCTTAAAGTCGTACGGTCTGTTGAATTGGCCAGTCTTATGTATGCATATCTCTCTAGGATATATACATCTAAATCTTGAAACAGCTTCGTGTGTTCTCAAATGTCTGGACATATCTCTTGTGATGGACTTCTTGCAAATTGTACAAACTTTAGGGGTAAATATCTGCTTTGAAGAGTATTGCCCTTTAGCAGAATAAATTCTTTCTGCGTTGGCTGGTTTTGGAGTTTTTGAATTAATCTTCCCAACTGAAGGAGGAATAGAGGCTAAATCCTCAGGAATTTTGCCGAAGTTGAGAAACTCGTCAGCCACCGTCAAAGGTGATGTAAACTGTGAAGAGCTGGCGAAGCAAAGTGAGCCTCTTCTACTACCGACGGTTGACGATAAAGGAGAAAAAACGGTCGAGTCAGTAAGATCACTATCGTATGCGTTGGAATTAGATTGTAGCGGTAGATTGGTACCAACGCCATAAAGTGCATCATTTTTTTTTTCAAAGTTCATTGCAAATTGGGAAGCACTGGTGATTGGATGCTCAGAGGGTGGTGGATGACATGCTTGAGCAGGGATCCCTATATCACAACCAAATGTAGGGTATTCCGAGTGACCTTCATAACAAAATGAAGAATCTTCTGTGCTTGCACTTAAAGCGTATGATTGATTATCAAAAGTAGAAAATTGGTCAATAGATGAAAAGGAGGATGAAGCTGATGTGGGCTCAAATGGTGCTTTTCCAAATTGCATTGGATATTTTGTAGGGCAACTAAAGAATCTGTTGATATCATTTTGCAGCTGCTCCAAGTTGGAGGAAGTGAATCTGTTATTTTGCTGGCCAAGAATATGTGACTCTGCAATGAAAGGCTGAAACATTGAATCCATTCTATTATTTGTAGGCAAGCGGTACAGGAGAGGGCTATGAAGTAGGTAACGAAAGACTGTGACTGGTTTTAACAATCAAACAGTAGAAATTCAGCAAAGATTCGATTAGTAGAGCAAGGATTGTGATGCGTTTATATAATGTTTGAAATAATTTCGGTTAGGTATGTGGATCATTTTTAGAGCCATATTTGTCATGAAAGTAAGCGAGTTACAGAAGAACTTTATGTGGTATGCGACGCAGCTTTTTTTCCATTTGACCACATTAAGCATTGCTTGCTGTACGTCTTACTAAACTTTGTTGTGTAAGATTTGTTCCATGCAGAGTGAAGAACTTCTAGACTTCGAAAGGCTCAAAACGGTGCATACTGTAGGGTAGGATCTTTTAACTTTTTAGCTCCTACACGCTTCTTTTACGAGGGTAGTAATTAATTAGCGGCTGCCGAAATCATTTGACACCTCAAAAGTACTTCTTAGCAATAAAACGTCGGACCCTCTTAACCTACCATTATAGTTTTACTCGCCCAGGCACTCGCTACAATAGTTAGAGCGCAAGCTGAAGATTAATAAGTTGCTTATTGTATTTAAATGTGTACCCTACTTAATACGCGTATCTTCTTAAGTTGCTTCTCAACTCAACGCTACATTTTTTAAATGGACGCCTTCTGCTCGCCGTTCTGTTTTAAAACTTGTAATGGGTAAAAATCCGGCCAAAACTAAAATGTAAACTGCCTCTCAAGAACTAACTTGATGTGATGCCTTGATACTACAAATCTCAACTATTTTCCTTCCTGAGAATGTTTTCATATCTTGCATGTATAGTTCATAATAACGTTCAAGAAGCATAGCATATAAAACATAGAGTTCGCTGATTTTATTCATAAAAAAATTTTTAGATTTGTATTTTTGCGAAAGCTTATTTGGGACTATTCCATACAGGATGCGCATCTTTCCATACTTGATACTCGGGATTGGGGACCACAAAATCCACCGACCTGCCACATCTGCAGCAGTGATTTATGGTTGATACTGTTGCTATCTTTGAACTCGCAAGTCACAACCGCAATATTATATTTACATTGCAACATGGATACTTACTTCAAAACTCAAGCGTTTCTTTTTCTTAATAGCTGAATTATTTTCAAAGGTTGATTTGAATTCCGCAATTCTTAGCTGACAAGCGTTACTACCTATTTAATTATTGAAATGTGATGGTTGCTTCTTCATCACACTCGAACTCGCAGAGTACTATGTTTTATTCACGGCTGAGAACTAGTAAACACCTCTTAACAAACGAGATATAATCGAATCAAACTCTGAGGAACGTCGACTATTGACTGATCTTCTTCTTCTTTGACTTGTCACAGTCGAAGATGGAGATAATGATGAATGAGTTAAACCCCACCTGCACGTTCTCTTCTAAAAACTTTAGGTTGAATGTGTAATTCAAAATAATGTACGAGAAGTCCTCTTTCTATTTCTGATGATTCTGATTTGACTGACTTAACTGTAAATCTAATTAAAATATTTGAGTTAGAATTTGAGTAGACCACAATTTGTTGTCCGAGGGATAAACATTTAATTTGATTCAAAAACTTATCTTCAACTGTTTGTGCATATAATTCAGTCAATTCCCAATCTGTAGATGTATCAGGAACAACTTCAACAGATTGAATCTTGGGTAAGTCAAATAGAGAAGGCTGCTAGTACAAGTAAGGAAGTTACTGATAATAATAAAACTGATAGAGGATCATTCATTGAAGATCCCGAAGAAGAAGATGGTGAGGATGTTGAAAATACAGTGACGTTTCTAAGAGAGCTAAACTGAGTGAAGATGCCAAGAGCAAGGATGTGAATGAGATTGATGCTGAACGTGACGATGATGAGGTGGATGAAGCAGAGAAAGATGATGATCATGAAGAAATGGTTGATGCTCAAGAGGGTATCAATGATGACGATGACGATGATGATGACAATGATGATGATGATGATGAAGCGGATGACGATTAATAATGATGTCAATTCGTTTTTCAACTTTCAAACTTCTGTAAATTAAAACAAAGATATACATTTAATTACTATTTTTACTACAGTATGTTTAAAAAATATAGAAGTATAAATCTTCATTGATTTTATTGGCGAATGAGATGCGATGCGTAATATTTTGCGTTAAATAAGCTATGCAAATGGTGATATGTAAAATAAATAGAAAGATGAAACGTTATAGTAAACCTCTAGGAGCATCAACACCATTGAAATGGGTGTCGACAACATATATTTTGAAATTTTGCTTAACTTCAATTTCATCTTGACTGCAATTATAATCGTAACCAGTGCCCACTTCTTTTAATATTTTTCGGCGATCATGTTTGTAAGTCAAGTAATAAGGATGTATCTATATATATCGGATTTATAATAAGCTGAAAAAACGAAACTCCTTCTTATTTGCGCAACAATTCAACTCACTTGCAGATTATTTTTTCTTCACGCAGTCTAGTTATAGCGAGCGGCTTTTTCGACGTATCTGCGGTGATTTTTGCTGAAGCGGGTTCGTGCTGATAATTCTAATACTGATGACGCGCAGACGTATCAGAATCAGATAGCGATAGACTCTTTTAGCTTGAATTCACGTGCTATATAGTTGTTTAAAATGTGAATGTCATGTTACTTGGTTTAAATGACCAAATCTGCTATTCAAAAGTTATCTTGCCGCATATTTTGAGATAGAATACTGAAATCGAGGATTGCTTAAAATTTATCTCAAGTAGTTGGCGTCTCACCCTGTGTCAATTTTCTTCAAAAGCGCCAGCTTCGTAGTTTCTTTCCAAGGTAGCACAATTCGGTTTCCAATTCTAAGGTTTCTGCAAGGTTTTTCTTCTTGGCAACTAATCTTACAGATTTTCGAATTATCACTCTCAAGCCATTGTGGCGTTCATATTTCTAGCATTTTACTCTTGAATAACAAGTTTAGATGATGTGCAATTAAGTCACTCAGTAACATATCATTAGTACGCAATACAAAGAAAAGGAGAACTTTGCAAAAAAAAGGTCATAACTTCTTAATAAAACAAAACGGAAATTTACTCAGTAAACACATTAAGGGTGAAAGCACCCCTCTTGAAAGTGAGGCAGATAAAAACTCAAAACAGCCAAAAAAGAAAACGTTAAGATTACTCAATATGTTCGGTAGCCTGCTTTTGTTCTTCCCATTCCTTATTGGTGATTGCCATACGATGTTTCTTGTGCAAAGGTTCCATCTTAGGAATATTCTGTCTGAAAACGGCTCTTTGAATCCAGTTCATGAGGTGTCTTGTTTGATAGGCAGCATGTTTACCTGCAGGAATATCGAAAACGTCATCCAATTCCTCCAAAGTTAACCCTTTGGTTTCAGGCAACAACCATAAAACCATGAAGAAACCCATCAAATTCCAAGCAGCGTACCAACCAAAGGCACCTTGAGGCTTGAACGCTCTCAATAGAGATGGCCAAGTTAAGGACAAAATAAAGTTGAAGAACCAACAAGTAGCTGTAGCCCACGACATAGTAACATCTCTGACATATAAAGCTGCACATTCAGCTGAATATGTAAATGGAACAGGACCTTCAGAAGAAGAATAAACTATAGTGAACAAATAAATTCCTAACGCAATGACACCAATTCTTGCATCTTTGTGTGTATCTTGTGGAATCCAGAAAGCAAAACCAGTCAAGAGCAAACATAAACACATTAATGGAAATGCAAATAACAACAAGGTTCTTCTACCAAACTTATCAATAGTGAAAAATGCTGGTAGCGCAAACACCCAGTTTAACATACCAAAACCCCAAGAAGCAATTAAAGCGTCTCTTTCTGAAAATCCTGATGATAAAAATATAGATGAAGAATAATAAGCGATAACATTAACACCACAAAATTGTTGCATGAACATAACGACCCAAGCACCCATGGCACCGTTTCTGTTTCTTCTGATGGTAAACATCTCTTTAACTTTGGAAAAGAATGGCATCAAGTAAGAACCTTCTTCTAAAAGCAAGACATGGGTATAAAATGTATCTCTAGCGGCCTGCAGTGGAATATTTCTAATTCTAGCATAAGATGCGAATGCATCAGCATGTCTGTTTTTTCCCATAAGCCATCTTGGAGATTCGGGACAAAATGGAATTTGGGTTAATATAACAATAGCAGGTAAAGCAGCAGAACCAAGCATCAATCTCCATCCTAACCCATCACCAATACCACGAGCTGGAACTTTGTAAAAAGCTAGAGACATAACGTACCCAAACATAATACCAAAAGCTGTCCAAACTTGCCACATCATAACTAAAGAACCTCTGATTCTTGCTGGAGCACACTCAGATGTATAGACAGGAATAGTAGTGGATTTTGGTCCAATACCGAAACCTAAAAAGAATCTTGAGATGAATAAATGCCACCAATTGTTTGTCAAGGCCGACCAGATACATGTGAGCGCAGAAACAAGACAAGTAAAGAAAATAGTACCTCTTCTGGACAATTTTTCATTCAAGTAGTCAGTACACCAACATGAAACACAGGCACAACATAAGTAAGGAGCAGAGTTTGTCAAACCAACTAACCATTCATTTCTCTTAGATCCGTCACCAATTCCAAAGGCAGTTGGATAGTATAGGTTGGCACCGTTAATGACAGCTTCATCCATACCTTGAACGCAAGCTCCCATGGACGCCATAGCGATCAACCAGTAAAGGGTTTTTGGAACTCTCCATGGGTGTTCAACTTCTTGATACAAAACTCTCTTTTCTTCTTCACTCAAGAACGACATAGAATTAAAGTGACTAGGTTTTCTAGCAAGAGCGGCACCCTTTGCCATCAATTCAGGATCCAGTCCGTATTTTAGGGCATAATTTCTACCCATGTTCATCACTTGCTCTTCACTGTAGTTACTAAGAATATTCTCTTCACCTTCTTCTAATAAAGCATCTGGCTTTTCCTTTTCATTATCGAAAGACGAAACAGATGAATGTCTTTCATTGTCAAAGAAAGCACCACCTGTTGCATCTGTATTTGCTTCTGTAGTCATTGTGGTCAATATAATTTGCTATACCAATAATATAAACTGAACTTGTTTAACGAGAAATAATCTAGGTAGTCAGATAAGAAAAGTGGAATGTGGAGTATTTATAGAGCCCAGATGTACCTAGATGAAGCTTTACTCACACCCACTTGGAAACAACCATGATCATCGCCTGAGAATACAAAAACCTTGCATATAGGGATTATTGCACTAAAATAGACATACAACTACTGTTTCTGTATCTTTTAGATTGCTACGGTAAAACGAGTACTCGGTAAACGATGATCAAAGTACTGATTGCTTGTGCGTTACAGAAAAACGGAATTACGTAATAGAATAATCCGATCTGCATATAGCTACAATATCAACAGTACAAAACTAACAAAAGACATGGGTACCCGGTGGGTACTTTCCATCCACAAACTACAATTCTAGTCATAGATAGTGACTACCAGTTCTTCTTTTGATATCAAAACGTGTTATATACGTGTTACAAGATTGCCACCGTATCACCAAGTCGGGTGTTTGTATATCCTGAAAGCAATACAAACAAGATATTTAGTTTCATGATGCTGTCATCAATCGAGATTAAGGTTGCTATTTTATGTTACCGAAGTTTTCCGGGGTAGAGAATAGTAGCACAGCCCATAGTAGAATATTCTGCGGGAGTCCCCAACACTAGCCGCGCGTAAGTGTGACGTCATGGCAGCTTTGGTATATTTGATTATAAGCATTGCGAGATTGAATTACTAATTTTTTCAAGTTGTACAAATCGATTTTGAATGTTGATTTAATCAGCAGAAGTACCTTTAACTTCATGTTCTAGCTTACTGCTGCAAACAACCATATCTGGGGCTTTCACTATTCTGATAATATGAGGGCATTAGGTACTTTAAACTTCGCAGCCGAAATCCGAGTCCGTAACGTATGGGGTAAATTAAAATGCTCCACTTTTTAAAGAATGCTTTTATTATAGCTATATAAAAAACCTGTTAAACCCAAATTAGTATTCATCTATGTAAATATCAAATCAGTAATTTATTGTTGGTTATTCTGAGGACGTTTATTAGCCCTCAGATATGTAAACAAGACTAAGTGCAAAATTTATCTGGGCTTCAAAACTTTTCTGCCTGTTTGACTATATTGTGATACTGAAGATCAGCCACACCCCCGTTTTTATTTTTCACATACAGCCATATTGAGTGGTATATAGTTTATCCGGTGTTCGCAGATAATTTACACTTTCTCAGGGTCCTCCCTCAGCAGAGCCGCTATTTGATGGCCCTGCTATTAGGCAGCCCAACCAGAAATTTCCGAGGAGTACACAATAAGAAGTCTAGCAGTCAATAAGTCTGGCAGTCAATAAAAGTTGCAATTTTGATGAGTGTTCAGTGAACAACTCAGCAGAATATATTTAGAAGGTGAATAAACCGCTGGACTATCAATGATTATTCAATACAAACCTATGCTCATAGATATCAGCGCCCCTTGAAAGTCATGAGACAATAATTTTAAGTAGTCATCAAAATAGGGAAAGAGTTTCTACAATATAGAAGATATTCTTAGATCCGAATCGAAAAAATTGAAATAATGGTAGATTATTAATGACATAAGAAAACTAAAGAATACTAAATGAACGTCGATCATTCAATGTGTTGAACAGCCTGCTTCTTATCTTCCCAAGCAGAATCGGTCAAAGCATTTCTGTGCTTCTTATATAGGGGTTCCAACGGAGCAATATCACGACGCATAACCTTTCTTTGGAATGCATTCAATATTGCATGTGTTTGATAAGCAGCATGCTGACCAGCCGGAACATCGAAGACGTCATCCAACTCCTCCAAAGTCAACCCTTTGGTCTCAGGCAATAACCATAAAACCAGGAAAAATCCAACCAAGTTCCAAGCAGCGTACCAACCGAAAGCACCTTGTGGTTTAAACTTCTTCAACATCAATGGCCATGTCAAGGACAAGATGAAGTTGAAGAACCAACAGGTTGCAGTTGCAAATGACATTGTGACATCTCTAACATACAATGCAGCACATTCCGCAGCGTATGTGAAAGGAACAGGACCTTCCGAAGATGAATAGACGATAGTAAACAAGTAAATCCCTAATGCAATGACACCGATTCTTGCCTCTCTCTGTGTATCTTCAGGTATAAAGAAGGCGAATCCTGTTAGTAGTAAGAAAACACACATCAGTGGGAAGGCAACCAGCAACAAAGTTCTTCTACCAAACTTATCAATGACTAGGAATGCTGGAGCAGCAAACACCCAGTTCAACATACCAAAACCCCATGAAGCAATCAAAGCGTCTCTTTCAGAAAAACCAGAGTTGGTGAAAATCGAAGATGAATAATATGAAATAACATTGACACCACAGAATTGCTGCATGAACATACAAACCCAAGCACCCATGGCACCATTTCTATTTCTTCTGACGGCAAACATCTCGTAAAACTTTCTGAAGAAGCTCATATCTAAACTCTTTTTTTCTTCCAATAGTAGGACATTTGAGTAAAATGAATCTCTTGCTGCTTGTAATTCTGAGTTTCTCAATTTAACCAATGACTTGAAGGCATCTGCATGTCTCCCTTTACCCATTAACCATCTTGGAGATTCAGGACAGAAAGGAATTTGAAGAAGAATAACAATAGCAGGCAAACAAGCGGAGCCAAGCATCAGTCTCCAACCAAGACCTTCGCCAATCCCACGATCTGGAACTTTATAGAATGCTAGAGACATAACATAACCAAACATAATACCGAATGCAGTCCAAATTTGCCAGTTCATGACTAAAGAACCTCTGATTCTAGCTGGAGCACATTCAGATGAGTAAACAGGAACAGTAGTAGAGTTTGGTCCAATACCAAAACCCAAGAAAAATCTAGCAATAAACAAATGCCACCATGTATTAGTAAAGGCAGACCATATACAACAAATACCACCCCAAACACAGCAACCGAAAATGACACCTTTACGAGAGAACTTGGCATTCAAATAATCAGACATCCAACAAGAGACACAAGAACAACATAAATAAGGAGCGCAGTTGACTAAACCCAACAACATCTTATCTCTATCGGAATCTCCACCAATGCCGAAGGCATCTGGAAAGTATAAGTTTGCACCGTTGATAACAGTCTCGTCCATACCTTGAACACACGCCGCCATGGATGCTGTTGCAACTAACCAGTATAATGTTTTAGGTAATCTCCAAGGATGCTCGATCTCTTCGACTAAACGGGCTTTGTCTTCTTCAGAGAGGAACTCCATAGAATTGAAACCAGTTGGACTTCTAGCAACAGCTGCAGCCTTAGCAAATAGCTCTTCATCCAATCCGTACTCGTTGGCATAAGCTCTTCCCATTGTCATGACCTCTTCTTCAGTATAGTTTCCCAAGATGTTATCAGCTGAGAATTCATCGTCAAGAGATGATTTTTCTTTCTCGAAAGATGAACTGGTTGATCCGCTTTCAAACAGCCCATTCTCAACAGGCGTTGTCTCCTTTTCAGACATTTTGTAGTTGATTTTATTTCGTGATCAGTGGCAAAGATCTATAACTTCAGGAATATTACGATGATTGGCAACTTTGAAAGGTGAGAGAAATGGTCTTATATTTATACCGCCTACAACTTGTCAGACACGGAGGTTAAAGCCAGCTTCGACAACAACTGGGATTCCCCACCCTAAAGTATAAAGTCTATTGTTCATTGTAAAATGAAATGGTACTATCTGGACGGATTCTATGTTGTAGACCTCTAAAAGTGGTGATATACTCAAACCAGAGTGCTACGTCCGGAGGTCTATTCTTCAACTTTCTTACAACAGGAGCGTCTCTTATTGTTCCCCTGAGGGAAATTCCGGGGTGATAGGGAAAAAGTTGAACTCACGTCTCTGTCTCTGCCTTCCAAAAGCTTTTGACGGAAAATTAATTTCCTGATATCGAGTGTTCCGCATTGTGCTCAACAATGCGTAGACAAGGTTTTTTGAATATTATATGAGGAGTATCTGGTTGTGAGAAACACTTCATGTTGCGAACTGAAACTTGAAGTTGAAAACTTTTACTTCATGAACTGCTCAAGTCCGTTTTGAATATCATTGCCATGCCTTTTTGTCAAGAGATCTCAAGATATGCGGATATGCAAGCAATTGGGGGTGGGAACTTTGTATAGAATACAGAAGGGGGACGTTTTTTGGAGGTTCAAGTTAAACCGGGTCGCATGACGTAGCCACCTAATCCGGCCACATTGAGTGGGTGCTGGTTTTCTTACCCTTAGTATCAGGATGTTATGTTGCAGATGGACTTCGGCTCATGAAGCTGTTGTTGAGACATCTGTTAGCTTTTAATCTAACTACAATAGCAATAGTTTAGATGACTTGAGCTACTGAACACAACGTGCCCCATGTAAACAATTCAACGTGGGGTATTTAGAAAATTGAATTATTGGAACCAGCTTTGCACCACGTCAACTTCCAATTATCTGGCTTGTTGCCCGCTGTAAATATTCTTACAAGGTTCGCTCTTAATATCGCGCGACTACCCGCAGAAATTAATCCGAAAGATGTTTAAAGGACATAATGACGTAAACCGGATTTTGTAGCAATATAACAACATTTAATTTTAGATTTATAATTATAGAAAATTCTAGAGAATTGAGAGATTTATCGAAAGGTTTGAAGGTAATACAAGTTGTAGCAGTGGAGAATACACATTTGGTCATCGAATCACTTTCAGATTTGTATATTCTTCCACGCCCGGTTTAACGGGTTATGAAGCAGACTCGAATACACAGTGAATCTTCTTTCTTGCAAATTGACTTTGCAGTTATCAGAGTACTACTTTGCATCTTTGAGAGTATATTTCATTAACCCTTTAAGTGGAGTAAAATTCGGTGGGGTATCATTGTTTCGTTAAAGGCTAAAAAAAGCTTCTGACTATGCTAACCTCCTAGCGAAGGGAATATGGAACTCCCTCCTGATTTTTGATTCTCGAAGAGAGATAAGTGGGACATCTAGAACTTAGAAGGAATCCGCTGAGCATGCACCAGCCAGCCCCTTCCACCTAGCTTAACACTCTCCTACTGATCTTGAACCGTTCTCTTGATTATTCTCGCTCTTTTACATTTAGTATATATGTGCATTAGAATTGAATGCCATTCAGTATAGTAACTTCGTTTCATAATAGTTCACTCTGAACTACACTAACTGTTGCTTCAACAAAAAAAGCATACCAATACAAGCATAGGTTTCTCTTCCCAAACTCCGCTACTTTTTATGAACTTGAAGAAATAAGGATAATTCACCAAAGAGACCGACTAAAGGAATTCCGCAATCCGAACAGCCTCGCTCACCAACAAGATGTCCGTTTTCCAAACAAGAAACAAACACCTGTCGTTTCTGGAAACAAAAGGTGCACTACTGGAGCCGTTCGAGCAGCGTATTTATGCACCCCACTTCAGCAGTCGGGGATTGATTACTTGGCATGCGCCGTAGAGGTTACGATTTTTAGGTACCTTTATTGAACGTTAATTCTGTAGAATGGACTGAGATGATTCAAACAGATTCTAAACCCGAAAGTCATCTAACCTAAGGTTGAATAAGAGGTCACAAGAGCATCATGTGAAGCTACTTTACTGTAACTATAGTTGAATAAGAAACTGCGACTACTAGTGGTATCACTTATCTTCAAGAGATCTTGTGACGGTTTTGTTTAACCCGCAACCGTAGCCCAATCAAGCTATTATCAGATGAATATAATCAAGAAAAACTGAAATTTCGAGAGCTACCAAAGAGAAGGTAGTTCAATCGCCAAACTAATTCCCTATTCGGACAGCTGTTAGGCATATATATATATCAATAGATCATGATCTTAGTGCATTATTGCCGAGAGGAACCGAAGGTGAATGGAACAGGATGATTACTACTACAGTCAATGACTATTACTCCATAACTGAGTGTTTGTTCTGATCCAATAGTGATGGAAAAAACGGAAAATATTGATTACCTACATCTATTTCTTCTTTAAAGCGGAGATCTCTCTCATCAGTTTCGCAATATCTTTTTTTAGCAGCTCATTCATCTTACTAATTTCAATGTTCTTGTCGTTGTTTTGCTTGATAGCTTCGAAGTTAGAGAGTAAACTGCTCAATTTAGCATCTTTTTGATTGAACTCAGTCTTTAACTTATCATGGTCAGCTTGTAGCTTCTTAAGAATCGAGTCATTGTTAAATCGTTCTTCGTTCAATTGTTTATAATTGATTAGTAACTCATCGTATCTGCGATTTTTAGTGGAGAGCTCTTTGGTCAACGATTTCAGCTTGGCTCGTTGCTGTATGAGAGAATCATTTGACATTATCATTTTTGGAGGAGGTGGGTTGATAAGCCGGTTGAACTCAACACTATAATTCACTAAATCAGACTTGATTCTAATTTTTCTCAAGTTCTCTGCGTCAAATAAGTAAGCGATAAGCGTATCAATAATCGAGTGCACACCATATACTATCATCTGGTGAATGACACTGGGGAGCAACTTAGCTTCTTTTAATTTGTCTGTGAAGTCAAGCCAGAAGGAATCCGAGCTCAGGAGGTGATTAAAATAATTGAATGGGTTTTGATCAAATTCATTATACAGTTCAATAAGTTTTGAAGGACTATAACTTTCGAGAGATCTTATCAATAAGTAACTGAAAAGCTGGGATGAGGAAATGGCACTTTCGAAGAGTAAGCTAAAAATGGAAGTTATTTTTGGAGACTTTAGCTCAGTATGTAATGCAATAACTAAAGGGTTCAAGTTTGACTTTCCCGTAAGCCTGTTGATCTTCGACAGATCATCGTCAAGAAGCGGATGTGTATTTGATGGCAAGCTATTTACATTGGTTTTTGAATCCGAGATTGTCAGAAAATCATCTTGTAACTTCATGGTTTTCAGTATCAAAGAATACAAAGAGGATCTGTCAGGATGATCAAATTGTCCTGCTTCAACTTCACTCATCAGCTCAATTAGGGAGTCATTGCTACGAAGCCTTCCGTAATAAACATCATTTGAGACAATGAGATCCTCATCTAGCTGCTTGTAAACAGCTTCCACCTGCGCTTCTCTACTTAAAACCAAATAATCAAGATTCTTGTCCCTCTGTAACTTGAATTCATTCTCTTGCGTGTGTGTATTTTTCAAATGGCTTTTTGATTTTCCGTTCTTTGACAAAGAAGGGAATCTACCATGCCCTTTTTGGTGAACAGGGGAAGCCAGCTCAAAATCTTCGATTGATGTTCGCTTCATACCATACTTACCACCTCCTCGATTTGCATGCGACAAAATTGATGATGGTCTCTTGGGAAGCGCTGGCTTATCTTCATCATGGTCAGATTCTTCTTCTAGTACTTGAGATAACGGAAATTCATGAATAGTTTGAGTAGGGCTTCTAGCTGGCAAAGGCGGGACTGCATCATTTTTTTCAGGAGAGCTACCTACTGATTGATCGATTGAATTCTTACTTACATACTCTTCATCAATTGAAGACATTGCTGCTGTTAACCAAAACCAATTCTCATCAGACAGTGAACAGAGTCGAATACTCAAGTTGTACTTAAAGATTTGCTGTTCGGAACTTCAGGCAACTATTTTTAATAACTTGTGGTGCAGGGATGTAAATATATTACTCTCTTCAAAATACACGAATTCAAAATGGCAGCATTTCTGAGATCTTTAAAATTTTTTTTTTTTTTTTTGGCTTTAATGCTAACGAGGGCATTTCAATACTAGAAAGACAAGAGTTGTATACTTGAGAGTCTTTCAAAAGTACAATAATATCATCATACTCACAAACAAGATGTCTAACATAATTGGAATTGAGCATGACCGTGTGACAAACACCACTGCCACCGATTTTCCAGGCTTTTCAGCAAACGGTGAGAATGCATGGAATTTGGAAGAATTCAAAAAGAAGTTTCAATTGAATATCTCGTATATGACAGATAGAACTGCCAACTTTGATATGATTGGACTAGATACATCTATTGCCAACGCATTCAGAAGAATCATGATTGCTGAGGTTCCATCTGTTGCTGCGGAATATGTTTACGTTTTTAACAATACATCTGTGATTCAAGATGAAGTTTTAGCACACAGAATAGGTTTAGTCCCTCTTAAAGTTGACCCAGATATGCTCACATGGATAGATCCAACGGCAGAAGAGAAAGATAAATTCACGGATGAAAATACTGTTGTTTTATCTTTAGACGTGATGTGTTCCAAGAATCCAAATGCCATTCCAGGTAACACCAGTTCAGAAAACTTGTATAAGAATTCAAATGTTTACGCCAAGGATTTGAAATTCGAACCTCAAGGTAAACAGTCACAAACATTCGCTAAATGTCCTGTTGTTGCGTGTGATCCAAATATTCTATTGGCCAAACTAAGACCGGGTCAAGAGATCACATTAAGAGTCCATTGTATTTTAGGTGTTGGCTCTGATCATGCCAAGTTCTCCCCTGTTTCCACTGCTTCATATAGATTACTGCCAACTATAGATATTCAAAAGCCAATCACAGGCCAAGATGCTAAAGATTTTCAAAAATGCTTTCCATCTGGTGTCATTGGTATAAACTCAAATGGTGAAGCTTTTGTCAAGGATGCAAGAAAAGATACTGTTTCTAGAGAAGTTTTAAGACATGATAAGTTCAATGGTAAAGTGAAGTTAGGTAGAGTGAGAGATCACTTTATCTTCAATGTGGAGAGTACCGGTGCTATGTCACCGGAAGAAATTTTCTTCAAATCTGTTAGAGTGTTGAGAAATAAAGCTGAATATTTAAGAAATTGTCCTATTGGTAACTTGAACTAAGACTTGTTCTTATCAGTTCTCTTGGGATATGTTGTATAGTTTAGAACAGGGAGGTTTATGATTTTCATTTAATTAAAATCCTATTTTTTTGTATGTAATTTCACATTAATTTCATATCGTATATATATAAATCGTTATCTAATCAGGCATGCACTATAAACAATTATACCATGTTACTGGCCTCTGTAAATCTCCTTAGCTGCTGAATACTTCCTGGTATTGACATTCCATCTAGTACCGCACTACCACCACTTCCAGAATTAACGTTTTGCCTAAGGGAAAGTCTAGCACTTGCAACAACATCCGAATTCCCAAAAGATCTCACTTTTTTGAAAAACTGAAGGACATCAATTCTGTATAATAGAATATCTCCTTGATATCCATCGTATTCTTTAATTGGTTCTATTGATTCAACCGGTTTTAAAGTATCATCGTATGGAGTTGTGACGTCGCCTTCTATCTGATCCTCTAACAAATTTTGAGATAGTACAAATGCAGTTGCGAATTCAAGAAGTTGTAACGAAATCAATATAAGTTGTAACATCAAGAGATAGCCGAGTTTACCCAGCCAACTTGAAAACTGTTTTTCACCCGTTAAATTCAACGACAAACCACCGTACCAATATCCAGTACCGAACTCGGAGTTACTTGCATTGTAGAAACATGTAGCAAGGAATGCCAAGTTAAACACGAAGGATATTCCCATCACTTTGTTAGCTATCACTTTTTTGAAGGATGACGACGACCCTTGTCCATCATCACTATTTGATGCGTTTGGAGGGTGACTTATGGTGAACTGGTGGAATAGCCTCATAAGAAAGAGCAAGAATGAATTATCGGTTAGCAGAAGAAGCATTATAAATAGATAGCATGTCGAGTCTAGTCTGAAATTGAGTGACTCCTTAAATTCTTGCTTCCGACGTTTGAGTGTACGATTGTTATGTATTTCAAGCTCTTTTGTTATCTCATCATCATTAAATTTCATTTTGAACTGATATGGTGGGCTTGATGGCGTTATATATTCTTTTTGTGCTGTAATGGGATCAATATTCTGTTTTGTTGAATTTTGGCTATCTTTGCTATCGAGTTGGTTTTCTGATTCATTTAACATGCTTTTATTGATTCTATAGCCCAATAATAGTTAGGTGATATATAGCTTCCTTCCCTTCCTCGTGCTTCTTAATAACCTCGAAAAATCAGTAATGAAAGGGTCACTGTTGCGCTTGAAGAAATAAAATTTGATAGAGCAGAAGTCAGCTAGAGGTTAGTAACTTGAACCTATATCAGGTGGTCAAGAAGTGATGCATCGTATAGTAGTAAGCTTTGCTCAAATGCGCATTAGCAGATTAAAATGCTTACTTAAACTTACTGTGTATAATTTTTTATCATGCGAGCAATTCAGTTCTACTAGTATTATTGCTATTCTAAAGATTACTATTATCATAGTTAGTTCTGTTAGAACCAATAATGACTGAAGTAAATATCACAGTGAGGGTTCTAAAGTAAATTAAGTACTAGACACAAAAAAAAAACACGGATCGGTAAAAATGGTCAGATACTCAAGGTGAAATTTATATACACGAATAAAATATTGATTATTATGGAAGACTCATTTACTTGAACTCCACAGAACTAATTAAATCACCACCTAAAGTTACAATCTCATTCAAAACCGCTTCTTTATTGAATAGCAGCTGTTCATCCTCTGTAGGTTTGGTATTATAGCCAATATTAACTCTAAACTTCTTCTTTGCACTAGTAACCGAAGGGTTGAATAAACCGGTGATAACATTAACATTACCATTCTCATTAAGACCTGTATACTTGTTTGACGATAATATTATGGCATTATTATATTTTGACTGAAGCTCCTCAAAGAATGCTTGAACTGGATCTTGAAGAGAATAAATATCATCAGGGAAGGAAGTCGGTGTTTGAATTAAATTTTTAAACTTGTTTGTTGGAAGTAGTCCAGATCTTGTTGTGAATTCAGCTTGTGTCTTCAACTTAATGGCAAAATCATAATCTTTCAAAGCTGGTGTGAATATCATCTTTAAAACTTTTTCGTTAACATCTGGTGACTTTAATAACAACGAGATTGAAGCCTTCGACAAAGCTGTCAGTCTAGATGCAATTGGTAGTGTGACTTTATTCAATGACCATAATTTACCAGAAGGATCTTCTTTTGAACCAATGAAAAATTGTACTTTCAAAGCATTTGGATCGTCCCTTCTCAGACTATAGAAATTATTGTACATGGATTGATAAGTTTGAACAGTTAATCTATCAGATATTTTGTCAATATAATTATTTTTTTCTTCACTGTTTTCAAAGTCCTTTGCTAGGTCTAAAATCAAAGGATCTTCTTTCCAATTCCAATTGCATAAGAAATGAAGAATTCTTAAAAATCCTGATTCAACACTGGAAGGAACTGAAAAAGGAGCCGGATCAACAAATACTTTGATAGCAATCAACTCAATCAATTCATCTGAGAAATGGTGTGAAAGTAACTGGGATTCCAACCATCTTTTGAAAAGTCTAACGGTGGGTGAGAAGAATGGGAAATGATTGACCAAAGTACTTAATGCTCTATGATGTTTAACCGAGCCCATATACTTTTGAACAAATTCCAAGTAAACATTGGTAACAATAGCCTTTTGTTTTTCAGTAGCATTTTCAATTGCTCTCAAATATAGAACTTCATCTCTTTCCGTTAAAACTCTGAATTTGAAACCAAACCCATCTGGTGTTGATATATGTAATACTGTAACTTGATTGTTGTAAGGAATGGTGTGTTCATCTTTAACTATGAATGACTTGTACGCTGTTTCCTTGTTTATTAGTTCATCTATCTTTAACAAAAATGCTGTTTTGGTTCTTTCTAGTGCGATCAATTCGTCAGGCCATTTCATCGAGGATTCAAACTGTAAAATGGACTCATTGAAAAAATCTGGATCTGCAACTGAGAATGGTACAGGTAAGATTAGCGAAGTATTCCTTAGAGCTGGCGATATTGGCAAAATTGATCTCACAGCTAGAGGTAACTTTAGATTGAGCAGAATTTTAGATAAATCATTGTAAGAATTTTTTAGCGTTTGGAAATTTGATGGTGAAATAATAGGCTGTGTTGAGTTTGCAAGAGATGTTATTGGTCTTGGTATTAATTGAGTAAATTTGGTTGAATTTGTGATTAGTTTTTGCGAAATATCTTTCGTTAGATGTAGATCTAGAATGTATTTGGTTATTGTAACAACTGTCGATTCTATTGGAGATGGGCTCCATAAACAACTGTACTGAATGTTACCATCTTTATATTTTCTAACTTGGGCTTTATTACCCCAGAACGATGCAAACTTTTCACCATTTGCTTTATCTGAATGCAAAGGACCTTTAGTGACTTTCTTTTCGCACTCTAATGGATTTAAATATAATCCAATAGTAATGTACTTATCATCATTTTCAGAAGAAAACGATGGCTTTCTCTTATGAATCGACCATTTGGAATCGTTGAATGAAGCTGTAACAGAGATTTGATATGCTCTTTCGTCCAAAGCTTTACTCAAAATTCTGTGTACTTTACTACAAACAAAGTTCTCGAATGTTAAGAATGATATTTTTTCAACAGGACCGAAATTCTCTTTTTGATTCAAATGAGCCAATGGAAGTTGAATTAGTGTGTCATATTTCAGGAGTGGGTTGTTGGAGCTTAGAATAAAAATAGGTCTGAATCTATCTTGAACGACATCATTAAGTAACTGTAATGTATCATTTGCCAATTTCTTCAGAACTGAGTAAGAGGAGTTTGTCATCTTCCATAAAATGTTGATTTTAGTGTTCTTATCGAAAAGAGTTGGGACGTTGAAACCATTTTTCTTGTACACGGAGTTCACCTCACCAACAACAGAACTGAAAGACAAATATCCTTCATTGCAGAGATCTTGAGTTGCTAGATATTTGATGGTACCTTTGAATAACTGATAGCTTGAAAATCCATGCAGTAAAATTTTGTTACCGTTTTCTCCACCACCACCTAAAAGAGCAGTCATAAGCATAGCAAATTCGAAATGCCCGAAACCACCTTCATTCACATGTGATGAAAATCCTCTTTGCTTCAACCATAACTTACCTAAAACAGCAGCATCACGGAATGAATCTGCCGATTTTTTATTGGTGTACAAATACTTCAAATAATAATTGTAGGTGGTAGATGATAGAATGGAAGCGTTATATAATGGAGTTGGTGGCAGTTTCCCATCATCTGATTCTGATTGTACTCTCACACAATTTCTATCCGGTAAGAGTTTCTTTGATTCGAATAATCCAAATTCAAATCCCACTATCAGTCTGATTGAAAATTTTGTCTTTTCAAAAATCAAATCATCATCGTGCACATTATCTGGTGTATAACTCTCAATATGGAGTGCTGGACATAGTTTGTCACCGTTGACATATTCATAAGATATTTTAACTGGCAAATGATTTTTCTTCGTTAAAGTAATCAAATAATTTGCTAAATAACTGATATAAAACGATCTCTTATACAAAGCTCTATAGTTCAAATAATCTTTTGGTTGGAAAAGAGATTTTGGCATGGTAAGAGCCACATCTATAGACATTCCATTCTGTTGTTGTATTCCCGTTTTCAATCCAAATGATCCAACTAATGAAATATTTTCGGGAGTATCATATTGAAGTTTGTAGTTTAGCCCTGTTGGTTTAGGATCAGGGAACGGAATCGAAATCTTATGTTTTGAGTCTGAGATATATTTCTCAGCCTCAGTTAGTGTAAATTCAGCTGATTTTGGAACCTGTTGAATGATATCATGTAGTCTGTGTAAAACTTTTTCAACAAGTTTACAGTGTGATTCTTTTAATCTCAATTCTTTGACAAGCTCATCAATTTCCAATTTGAAAATGTTTGATTTGAACAATTCGGCCGTTTCACGAGCAATTTGCACGTCTTGTGCAGATAACTGTGGTCTTGTAACTTTCGATCTTTTGGCTGACTGTTCTTCTTCATCACCGGACTCATCATCATCATCATCATCATCATCTAAATCTTCGGAGTTGTTGGTGTCGTCAACTTCATTTAGAGGATCGTGTTCTTCAGAGGTAGAAGAGCCATTTGGAACGGTAGGATTTATGGAAACATCTGCTACATCGACCTCCTCTTGTTCTCTTCTTCTTTTGACCATTTTGTAAATGATTTCAATCTTTCTGTTATATCTCACCTTTCTTCGTTCTTCCTATGCCAGAAAAGATTAACTTCAAAATTGAAACCAAGATTCAGTGGAATCTTTTTGACGAAATAATAGGCTACTGTCAACGATGGATTATCCCTTAAAAAAGGGTCAAGAAATGTGCTAGAAATAAGAAACACCGACCAGTTCCGATGTGCTTTACCCTTGTCTCGGGATACTAGTCATACTCAGGGCCTTAGAGCGTTGTGCACACTAGAAAATTTTTGTCACAGTACCAATTCTAGTCATTTTACACGACCTTTTGTTGTAACCAAAATTCTATCTTATTTACACGGTAGAGTTTATTGGCAGACCTCTATAAACGTCGATCGACGTGGTGAAGTTTTCATTCTCCTAAAGAGCGCGGACCGCTATTGCAATTTGCGACTGCTGGTTGAAGCGACACCGGATAGACCACTGTCAGTGGTACAGTTTTGAAAATCATCTGGGTTCTATTTATATCTCACATAAGAATTCATTCCTTTTCTAGACATCCAAATTGCAATAATGTTAGGGTATTCAAGAACTCTACTGAGATTGCGTCTTGCAAGACTCCTACCGTCAGTCTCCGCTTCAACAGCATGTACGTTTTTTTAACATCTAATAAAAAATCTATACCAAATCATTCATACTAACAACTATCTCTCATTCGTTCTTTGTGTGTGAGGTTTTTTTTTTGCAGATCCAATCAATATCTCTTTCATAGCTAGACATAGAATACTTCATCCTGGATTGAACGCTTCTCGTTACAATTCAACTAAAGCCACCAATACCACACCAGCTGTTCCGAGCAATGGATCAAATAATCTCCCTGATTCTCCACCACCAAAGTCAATTTGGCAAAAAGTTAAACATGAAGCACAGCACTATTGGGATGGTACAAAATTGTTGGGCTTGGAAATCAGAATTTCATCAAAGCTTTTAATTAAGATGGCATCCGGTTATGAATTAACCAGAAGAGAGTATAGACAACTACAAAGAACCATCAATGACGTTTTGAGAATATTTCCATTTGCAATGTTTGTGTTGATTCCATTTGCCGAATTGTTACTACCATTTGCACTAAAGTTATTCCCAAATCTTTTACCTTCAACTTATCAATCCCAAAAGGAGAAAGAAAACAAGATGAAGGTGTTACGGTTGACAAGAACTAAAGTTTCTGAAGTTTTGATGACTCAGAAAAAGGCGATTAAATTACCAAGTACCACAACAGATGAGCAAAGAGCTGACTTCAAAAATCTCTATGCAAAATTAAGATCCAAGACTGCAAGTGAAGAAATTGACAAGGATCAACTACTAAGAGTTGCAAAGATGTTCAAAGATGATATAATCTTGGATAATGTCTCCAGAAGTATCTTAGTTGCTATGGGAAGATACTTGAACCTGAAACCATTTGGTACAGATCAAATTTTAAGATATAGAATTAGACACAAGATGTTGAAAATTAAGAAGGATGATAAACTCATTGATTATGAAGGTGTTGACTCGTTATCAGTCTCCGAATTACAAGTTGCTTGTTCTCAAAGAGGTATAAAGATTTATTCTGCTACCCCAGATCAAATGAGAAAGTGGTTGAAGAACTGGTTAGATATGAGATTGAGAGAAAAAATTCCTTCCACTTTGATGATTTTAGTTAATGCCTACACGTACGGTGATAATGAGGTTTACCACTCTCAATATGATGCGTTGAAAGCTGTCTTGAGCTCTTTGCCGGAAGAATTCTATCACGAACAAGAATTACATGTTGATGAAGATAACGCTACTTTCAAGCAACGTATGAACGTTGTTAAAGAACAAGAACAATTGATCAAGAGTGAAAACGTTCAAGAAAAAAATCATGTTGTTCTGGTTAAGGATAAATTGAGTTTAGATGATGATCCAGATGAAACTCCTGAGGTGACTAAAGAAGAAGAAGAAAAAAAGAAGGTTAACGAAAAAGCTTGAATGACTCGGTTGACTTCATCCATTTCCTGTAAATTATTCACTGGTTTTCAAAGTGTAGCATGTGATATTCAACTAAAGTTTGTCAATCTATTATATTCGTTTTATCTGGTAAAATCTCAATGACTATAAGTACATACATAGATAACATATACATTTGCACAATCCAAACAATTCAAACCTATTCTGAGGTTTCGTATTTTTTAAACCTCCTTTTAAATTCAGCAATCTCTGCTGAATCGTTCACAAACCTTGTCTTACTGGCAATCTTGAAATTATCAGCTTCCAAAAACCCACCAATGATAGATCGAGTGAACTGATCACCTTTAGGCCAGACATCACTCTCGATTATATGGCCCAGACCTCCAACCTTATTAAACCAAACGTGATAAAATGGTGCCTCTTTTGCTATTTGGGAAGAATATTCTTGATCCATTGTATCGATGATCGCTTTGTGTGAACTTTCATTATCGTTGTGATAATCCATGATACCTGCTTTAAAATACGATTTTAGTACACCTGGTGTGAAGGTTGTCGCTATAGGGATCGCCTTAATGTTGAAATGAGCAGTTGGTGATATTGACTCTTCATAAAAAATAACACTCTGATTGAACTCTTCGTAATAATAAATACTAAGTGTTTGCATTATATCTTTTAATTCTTCAAAATCATTTGTCTCTAGTGCCAATGAGTTCTTCTGATGCTGGAATGGAACAATCATACACCCAAATTTAGTTAGTTCAGGCTTTGGAAGTAAGGTTAAATAGAAATTCTGAGTGGTGGACAAGACAGGAAGAGGTTTTCTAGACGATTTATTATCCATACAAAAGATGCAGGTGTTCAGTGCTTTAATTATTGATGGATCTTCGACCATTTTGGATATGTTGATTTTGTTGACCTTGGATAGGTTAGCAAGATTGTTTGCATTTTCATCTTGATAATCCAGGTCAGTATTATTGAATGATTTTGCAGATGCTATGTTCTTAATGGACTGCTTGACATTTGATTGTGCAGATGATAATTTTTCTTGCTTCATCATCTGTTCAACAGTTAAGCTGTCCTCGTCCACATACATGGACATTCCTAACTTTATAGAGGGTACATCCTTTGCCTTGTTGGATTTATTCTGCGTATCATACTTTGACTGTAACAGCTTAACTTTCATTTCGAGTTCCTTGAAGCTGGAATCTCTTCGTATCTTAGCTTTCATCATTTGAATCTTGACCTCTGCTATCTCCTCAAGTGTAATCATTCTCTCTAGTTTTGGGTACTTTGGAGTATCAGCAATATCAGAGGATCCCATAGGTTCGCTGATACTGATTCCTTTCAATTTTGCAATCCTTCCAGTTGGTTTATACACCCATTTGGTTTTGTCTCTAACTTTTCGTCTCCTTTCTAATTCTTCCTTTTCTTCCATAGCTATATAAAAAAGTGCTAAATCGCCATATTGCTTCAATGCAAGATCCTCGACAGACTCAGCACTGAACTTGGAACTCTCCAAAATTTTATGCAATTTCATCAATCGCCAATTAGAACCTCTATCGCCAAATTCATAATTGACATCAAGCACACTTTTATGATATGGTACATTTGGTTTAGAAGACACTTCTGCTTCCACTGCTTTCGAATCTTCTATGTGATCTTTTGAAGTACCAGTGAGACGCTCGACGATAGGTTGCGAATGTGACTCGAAATGTTCCAATACCCCTAAATTCAAGAAGCCCTTATCATCCCTTAATCTGTCGCTGGTGCCCGCCAAAAAACCATCTTCGCCGGTATCTTCATCCGAAGACGACTCAAAGTCTGGTGCTTCTATAATAGTACATCCAGGGACTTTAAAATCATCGTCTAACTTCATTCCCTTGTAATGTGAGTCCCTGTGAATCTTGTGATGATCACTCGAGCTAATTCTCGAACCCCGTTCAGTACCATGAAGTCTTTTGGAACTCGATGAGTGATGTCGACTATCTGACGACAAAGATTGTGCATGTGAGGAACTTCTGGGCTTGGAGCTTCTGTGATGATGATGATGATGATGATGATGATGTTTGGAATCGTGTCTGGAACTTCTTTTATGATCTCTTTCGGACTTCTCATCTAGCGCCCTTTTAGAGCTCCCGTTCGATTTTTCCGTAGCAGAAAATCCGACTCCTTCCATTTGATAAAAAGTGCTAGACGTCAACAGTTCTAATAAGTGTGAATCACAGTCAAAATGACGTTATAAAGTACCGTTTTTTATTGTCCTTTCACGCATATCTCGATCTCGCACCCTGGGGAGGAATTTTAAATATTTTTTCGCTTCGGGAAGAGACTTGAGCTTCCATGTTCAGACTTTGAGGATGTTGATCGTATCTGTCTCAAGTGGAAGCAATAATACATTACTATCGCGCTTTCGTCTCATATTTGAAGAAATGGGAAAGTATTGGTGTAAGACATGTTCAACAGTAAGTCAAACTTATGCTACTGATGTAAATTTGGCATGAAAGCTATACTAACATTCAACATCCAACCTTAGTTCGTCGATGAAAATGGCAAAGCTCTTCACGAGGCAAGCGTAAAACATAGGAAGTGCACTTCCAAGATAGTTCAAAAATTGAAGAAAGATCAAAAAGACCCAACGGAGAACGGTGTCGCTCAGAACACAAACAACAAATCGCTAATCAAGGTATCCGAGATGAAGAAGGTTGAATCCAGTTCAACCAGGACAGATGAAAATGTACCTGACTTGAATCTATGGCTTCCTGTGACTGATAATAGTGACCAAGCCCACGACGACGTTACCTCTCATAATGTGCCTAGGGGGATCATGAAACGTAACATAACTGCTTCAGAGAAGGAAATGAAAGAGTGGGACCTTGCAGCAGAGAAGCCTAGCTTTGATCCAAGTTCCAGCGATGAATCGGAAAAACCATTGATAAAGATCAAGAGAAGAAAGATACCGAGGAAGAAAAATTAAAATGAACGTGTTGAATGATACACAATTCAATTAACGATCAATATGTATAATAATAGGTTTGGACACATTTATGGTATTATAAACAAAAATAGAGGGCTTACAATAGGACAAGCAGATACATTTGAATATTTTAGTGAAGTCATTAGACACATATGTACAGTATAGAAATTAGAAGAATGTATGCACTTTTCGGCTGTAATAACTACAAAAAAAGTCACAACAAAGCTTGAGATGTCAAGTTATAACTGACTAAGTGTACTTTCTGGTACCAGCTCTCACGAACTCCAAAATCTTCCATCCTTCAGTCTCTGGATTATCGATCTCTTCAGGCACCCTTGTAATGACAAGAGCATATGTTGATAATAAAATATCATCTTCAGTACCTGCCACAACTTCACCAGTCTTTGCTCTTCTGTACACATTGATTTCTTGCACTCTAGCGCCGACAACAAACACAGGAGTTTGATTAGCTTCCAATATCTTGGAAGACAAAACATCAACACCTCTAACATCCAAGATTCTTCCATCAGAGAACAAACCTTGACTCTTTGTTTGCTTTTGTTGAGCAGCAATGATATTGAATGGTGCTTCAGATAACCACATTTTCAAAACTTTCTCATCGCCAGATATGTATGCGTCAAGCAATTCTGGAACAATATATTCTCTTAAATGTTTGCTGAATGACTCAATACTGAAGTTCGGATCCATTTCTCTAAATGTCTTGACCACTTTGGCACCTTCAGTCTCATCGAAGAAACCACCTATTTTGTCTAGGATGGTTCTAATTAGGACTAGTAATGGATTTTCAGCTTCTTCCCATTTTTCTCTAAGAGTGAGTAATAGTCTACCTATCATTGAGTCTGGTAAAATTTTTATTTTGTCCTTCAGTTTTGACTCCGGTTTTAAATCAGTAGCCACTAGAGCACTACCAGCTTCTTCATTTGCCTTGACCGCTTTCGGTTTATTCAACAACTCTTTTTCTCTTCTTAGCTTTCTTTCCTCCTTACTCTCATACAACCCGTATTTGGAAGATCCTTCGTTGAAGACTTCACTGACTTCTTTATATGTCTTGGTATGTCTAACAGGTTCTATAACTTTATCCACAGTCTCAGCTGTGGTATTGATGGTGGTTCTGACACCTTTACCAACAGGGGAATCCCAAGCCTTCACTGCAACATCACCGACAACTTCAGCAGTCTTCTTAACACCTTTTGCAACAGCACCAGATGATTTTTGAGCCTTGTCATAAGCTTCTTTAGCTTTTTTGAAAGCTTCGCTTTCACCCATTTCGCCGGTGGCACTTTGAAGCTCCTTTATCTGCTGAGTAAGTTCATTTGATTTTTTCCATTCGTTCTTGAAGGTATCAACAAACACTTGGTAAGGTGATTTTTGTGCAAATCCAGCTTGAGTTGTTTTGAACCCTCTTGTGTTTGCTCTCAGTATGGCACTTTGTCTGTAAATATGACTCCTTAGCATGGTTAAATAACGATTAGCAAATCCTCGTAAGTAGCGATTCGATCCTGAAAAAGTTTGATGAGGCTTATAAAAATAATGTAGTAAACCAAGTCAGTCCAGCTACAGCTACTCCAAATTCAAATTGTACTTTCAACTTTGGATAAACTGAATGTTCAATGTGTATGCCTACGACCAACCATCCATCACTAACACCTCCAAGCCATCCGAGAACCATTCGTGCTCCCCATAGTAAACTGAAATTTTTTTCAATTGTCTGCCATTTCTTAAAAATGTGTCATTGCAATCTTCTGATTAACTAATTGATTAGCAAATCTACTCATTTCTAAAAGGGACAAAATCATTTGTGCTTTATGACCTATTCTCTATATACTACGATTACTATTTAACCTACAAATCCTCCATCATATACCATTTCATTTCAATTGATCCGCTGGATATTGAACCTTTTGCTACACAGATATATTATACCATCCACCAAGTCATCTGTTTTGCTCGATCAGGCGCTGCAGTTAACTATTTTGAATACGGATCTCATCCCAGTTGAATAGACATTGATACCGTAAAGGAACCTTTGACTGGGGTATAAAGCGAAAGGTGCAAAAGATAAACAAAAATTATTCAAAATTTACCTTTTAGAGGAACTAAGTCACTATACTTGGAGGACTGTGATATGTCAAAGTCGTTTGATCTGTCGAAATCAAATGTATTTCGCTCGCTAGTCAGGCATAGAGGAAAACAAAATAGACCTACTGATAGCCTCTCGAGTTTACCGTAAGTTGGATTTCTTTGTTATTGCTTTATATTTTAACTACCATATACTAACCAGTTGATTTGAGATTTGTTTTAGGGTACAATCGAATGTCGTTCACGCATTTCAAAGAGAGAGCAACAAGCCCATAAAACCGGTGGCTAAAGTGAGGCCAAGTAAACCGAATGATGTTGATGTACACTCAAAGCATCAAATGCATCAGATGCCGAAAACCGGCGGATTTTCTTCTCTTGAGAAGATAGAGGCAGAGATCTCAGAAGCTACGCCCAAGAATATACGCCCAAAAACCTCTTCTAAACATCACGAATCGTCTGATAAAACTGTCGAAGCCGATCGAAATTCTCCACAGTTGCAAGATGTTTTGCTAATACAGGTGAAGAAAGCTGTCATTGTTTCGAGAGATGCAGTTACATGCACATTGAGCGATGATCTCACTTTGAAATCCATTCAAAGACGGTTGTCAATAGGTACCTCTGATCGAAAGGATCTTGACATCAATATTGAACTGAAAGATATTTCATACATTGACAAACCGAATGATGCTCTGAATTTGATCATACATCTAAAGACTTCGTTCATTCAAGGAGTGTTGCAGAACAGAAATGTGCGGGTGAAAAAGTTAGCCTTATATTTTGATCCTGATTATAGGAAAGAATGTGATTGTCTGATTGAAAGATTGAATGACAGTGAAATCGTTATTAATATAACAAAAGAAGACCACTGGGATACGACACGATCGACAGATATATTGAGCATACCACCTCGTGACTTTTACAACAATAATCCTTCTAGCGCACAATCACGAACGAACCACGATCATCAGACTTATCCAAGAACCAGAAATACTTCCCCAAATCTTTACAAATTGGATGCAAACCAAGAGCCTATTGAACAGCAAGAAGAAATTGAGTTACCTGAGGAAAATGTCCCACATGACTCTCAGGTTGTATTCGAACCCAAGCTAAGCTACACATTTGAAGATAAAAGGCGATTTGTGGTTTCAAATAATGACTTCAAAGGTCTTTATAATTCAAACTGGATTAATGACTCTATAGTTGACTTTTTTCTGAAGTATGATTTAGAGAATGCCAAACTACAAGGTACACTAGGCAAATACAAAATAGAGGTCATGAATTCATTCTTTTACACAAGTTTAACCAGAGAAGTTGAGAATGAGGATTACTACTCAAACGTGAAAAGTTGGTTCAAAACAAATAATAACCTTTTTGACAACGACTTTGTGATAATTCCAATCAACAAAGACATGCATTGGTTCTTCGTTATCATAGCTAACTTACCCAAGGTAAAACGATTCAATCTAAAACAGCTCAAAAAGGCAAAAGCAAATGCTCTACTACTCGAGAATCAAAAACACGAATTAGAGGAAGGGATGGCACCTGTGAACTCAGCGAACGAAGATGTGCTTACAACTTGTTCGAGTGTGAGTGAAGGTATGGATCAACCTTCAGTGAATGCATCAAGCGAAATGAATGAGCCAAATACTTCTGACTCAGTCAATTATAACCAAAAAACGGAAAACTTGTTGCAAGTTAACTTGGACCTTGAAAACAAGGGTATAAGACCAAGTGCAGGTATATTTATACTTGATTCGTTGCGAAAGTTGCATAATGATATTTCAACCCCTTTGAAGAGTTTCTTGAGCGCCTACGCCAGTGACAAATATGGTTGCGATATTCCAACTTCTCGGTTTATGAAGTATAACTGCTCAATTCCTCAACAGAAGAACTTTAATGATTGCGGTTTGCATGTCATTTACAATATCAAAAAATTTTATGAGTCCCCCTCAGAGTTCAAACTCAAGATCTTATCAGAGAAGAAAAGAAAAAGAGGAATGGCCATCGTGGCCTTTAAATTGTTTGATGATGAAGAACGTCGATCCATTAGACAGAACTTAAGAACTGAGCTCATCGATCTGTTGAAGAACCAAGTGAGGTTATCTGGAGGTGACCCGTCCACGATAGGCAAAATAACCAATGCTGATCTGTCTTCAGAGACCGGGACTTTGTCAGTAGGTGAGGCAAAAGAGACAACTGAGTACGGTCAGAAGGAGCTTTGGAACCCCAGTAGAAACCGTGATGGTGAGAATAATGAAGAGGATGATGATGATGTCCAGTTTGTTGATGAAAAAATCATGAAGTCTAAGTCTGACTGTGAGAAGGATGAGCTCAGGAAAGATTCGCTACCAAAGTCTGAATCGTCTGTAGAAGTATCCAATGGCACTAGCGAAATGACTCATTGCACTAAATCTTCAAATGCACCAGTGGAAGAATCAGTCCCTAAATTCAGAAAAAATCAGACTAAAGAGGTCGAAAAAGAAAGTGTGGAAACGTTCAACGCTCACTCCTTCCATACCTCAAACATTCCACGAACGGAAGACAACCTGGCCAATTCATTGATAAGTGACTCATTAAAGGGCAAGCCCTACAATTTGAAGTATACCAATGATAAGCCAGAACACTCAAAGCTTCATCCTACCCCAAAAAAGGATACAACTGGTGATTCATCCGTAGTGTCATTGCCAATCAAGCGAGGTTCTGGAACTCGTGGTGCTACGACATTGAAGACGGGAGTCTATTCGAAGAAGAAAAGGATACCCACCACTGCAGGAAGTCAATTTCAAGAGGATTCTAGACGGCCAAAGCCCATCAAATCTGAGAGCGATGAGAGTGCCCAAGAAACTAGCTTTGGTTTGGCTTACAAGAAAAGCGAAGACCAAAAAAGCAACCCTTTCTTACCTACAAAACCAACTTGTCCCGGCGAAATGCCTGGTCTACAGAATGTAGGTTTTGAAGTACCAAAGAATAAGTTGATTGGTAAAATTGATAAGGAGTTGTTAAGCCAAGAAAGCCGTGTGAGCGATGACGTTAGTTCTAGTGAACAAGAATCTGACTTTTCAAGAGAAGGCTTGAGCAGCAGTGAGGCCATTATTGTAAAGGAGGGTGATGAAGATGGTGACCCTCTCATAATTCATCAGTTGAGTACAACTTCTTCGGAAGAGTCTCTTCAAGTACTATCAGGCACTCCTGGTGGCCGCAAGTTGCGCACAAGACACAGAGTTGACTATAATGAAGGGATTGAAGAGGAACCTTTAAAAGCAACAAAGAGGAGAAGAGTGGAGAATAAGGTTATTCACACGAAAAAGAGTGACACTTCTCTTGAAATGAGCGATTCTGAACCCGATGGCCAGCCGAATAGCTCTTCAAGACAACATTTCCCCCCACAGAATACTCCTGGGTTTGCTTCCCAGCCTAGAAAAACAGCTTCTGTTGTCCAATCGCCCATCCGCTTGACCTCAGATAGTTCGAATAAGGACTCAGGTGATAGTATTGCTGTGATAGAGATGATAGATTTGTCGGAGCTACCAGCGATCAGCAAGACTATCATAGTTGATGGTTTAGAAAGATCGATCACGAGCCCCAAAAAATCAAACAAGAGAGCTCTCACTAGTTCCAAGGATCTTACACGTGGTGACCCCCTTCGCTCTCATTCACTCTCAACCTCAAAGCAGATCTCAAAACGACCTTCGTCTCCAGGCAATACTAGTTTGAAGTCATTTTTGGGGCAGGATAGTAACAAGGGGTTGTATCAAGGGCGGGTTGGCTCAAGTAGGGGCTCAGATATAGATCACAGTCGATCTCAGAAGTTACCTGTCAGAAAAAATACCAAACCAAGGTCTAGATCATCGATAACCTCAGATACACCAACCGAAGATTCAACTAAAAGCAGTCCGAGCTTTGAAATCGAAGAGTTAGAGTCGCCTGCTTTTGAAAAAGTTTCAGAAGGAAAACGCTTCTAAGACCAGCGGGTATGAATAACTTCATGCATATATAGGAAATCACAATAAACTTGCACTTTTTATTTCTATATGAAACAAGTTTCTCTGTAGCAAATATAAAAAGTGGTTGTAGTTCAATATCTCTCACCGTATGTCGTATATCGAGCGTTTAGCACATCGATCTTAAATGGTGATCTAATTGTAAAAACTGAGCATGTTGTTTTTAGATTTATGATTTGAAGACCCAAAAAATGGCTTAACTACCACACTTCACCTTGAGATTAGCTTCCTGAATTGCATGATCAGGAGATACAAAAACATTAACTCGGTTGAGCAAAAAAAATAAAATTAAGCACCCATGCTGGGAGTCGAACCCAGAATCTTTTGATTAGAAGTCAAACGCGTTAACCATTACGCTACACGGGCTACCTTGCTTAAATTAGGATGCAAATCAGAAGCTAACATGCAAATCAACCCCGCGCGCGTCGATCGACGCGACGATCTTTATGTAATTTATGACTAATCCATCACTCGGACTAAATTTACGTGTACTCTCGATGCGAAGAATGGAAGACGATATTGAACGCTTACGAAGATATAAATAGATGGATGAGTATTTTCTTTCATTTTTATGCTGTCAAACAATCAAGTGATCAAAAAGTCCTCATGTTATCTCAGCTAAAGACATTTGTAGCATTTGTATTGCTATCACTCCTACTTCTAGCTTCCCAAGTGAATGCGCTGAAGATTACCAAAGGATCAATCCAGTTGGACGAGGCAACCCATCAACTTCACTCAGCCCCAATTGCTTTAGAAACCTCTAACAGGAATATAGAGGTCTCCTTAATCTTAGCGGAGGATAATGGGGCATTACTTGAATCTTCTCCAAAACAAATTTCTGTTCAATTATCTGCACCAAATGTAGGGTTAGAAACACACTTTTTCCCTTCAAAAAGAGGTTCAAGCATACTCTTCAAGTTTCCAGTTGCTGAGATCTCTAAATTCTTACTCACTCAGGACACGATTAAGCTAAGTTTGATAACTGGTGACCTTGATAGCTCAAAAAACTCTTTCATTGAAATTGGACAATTGAAGCCAACATCCGAGTTGATTGCTGCTGCGAGTATTGAATCGCCTGTTAGATTCCAATCCAAACCAGAAATTGTGCATATTTTTAAAGATTCTCCTGAATACGCTAATCCGCTTATCTGCTCCATTTTTGTGCTTGTTGTCCTAGTGTTGTTTTCTAATTTGATTTTAGGTTGGATTTTGGTTGATGCGATCAACTTCAAAAATTTAACCAAGTTGCCAATTGGTTTAACTGTTCAATTCTTGGCCTGTGTTGCGTTGTTTGAGCTGATATTTTTTGATTACTTTTTGGGTACCTCCATTTTCACTACCATTTTCAGATGTGCCGTTATAGGAGTGGCAACTGTATATATTGGGTCAAAAGTTCTTAGAGGTATGTATGAGTTGAGACACGCTGGACTGCGTTGATGATCGTCGTTATATTTTTAGATCTAGAATTATATAGCATATTTAACACTTTTGACAGTGTGAATAAGAAAACATCATATATATAAATAAGTGGAATGCAAAGCGACATACTTAAACCTCCTGAACAAAATTGTTATCAAGTGCTCTAAAATACTGCTGGTGGAAGCATAGAATAGTAGGAAGGTACCACGTATCAGATGGTGGCATATACCAACCGTAAATCAACTTAGCACTAATCAAACCCATGGGTATTACTGAGTAGGTTCTTGAATCTAAAGATCCTGATAGGTTGTCACCTGTGACCCAACAGTGTCCCTCTGGCACTATGACATAGTTATCAAAATTGCTGGATAATCTACGATTAGCGTTGGTCTTTACTTTGATGGTAGTCGTACCATCGTCAGTCTCTGTACCATCTATATTCAATCCTTGTAGTGCGTTCTTACTTGGATCTATCAATATCACATCACCAGGCATACCGGTGATACGCTTTGTGACCCAGTGATCTGGCTCGGTTGGCTTTCGAGACACAATGATGTCTCCCATCTGTACATTTCTTCCAAACTTGTACCTTCTGTCTATTATTGCCCAATCATCAGAGAATCCCAATGCCGGAAGCATCGACTCTCCTGAAGTTTCTGATAAATGTATAAAGTTTTCAGTGAACATATGAAGGGCAGCCATAGAACGAATAGTATACGATACCACCTTCGGCACGTTGTGTCTTGCAATTGAAAGGTACATGTTCCAACTAGAATATGAAAAGAAACTCATGCTGGTTAGTATTTGTTAAATGTTACTGACTTGAAAACTTCCTGGAGGTGAAATTTGGGTAGTATGCTAAATGTGGACCAATACTTTGAAGATTTCGTTCTTTTTTTTGCTCTTCAAAAAAGAGCGACAACTACTTTTTAGCCTGGGAATATTTGACCATTGCTTCTCTTCCAAGACTGAGTTTTCACAGTCATAACCAATTAAAAATTAACTTCATATAATAACATAATGGCTGCATATGAACAGAGGAAACTTCTTGAAGAACTTATGGGACCGGAGCTCATGGTGCATCTACCTCAAGACTACCAATCTTCTTTCGAGGCATCATCCAATAATCGAAACCAAATAACGGATCCACTGATACTTGATTCGCCTAAAATATGCAAGAGTTTCTTGGTAGGCAAATGCCCATATGATTTGTTTATGGGAACCAAGGAAGATTTTGGCAAGTGTCCAAAGTTACATTTGGAGAAACACAAGGATTTATATGAGACGAGCAAGAGAAATAATATTCCAATGCCTAGATCAAACTTTGAGATAGATTATTTTCAAGACCTTGAAGGATTTGTTGGAGAATGTAACAGGAAGATTCGAATTGCGGAAAAGAGATTAGATTTCACTCGTGAAGAGCAACAGAGGCTTGGTGATGTTTCGAGAGATTTGGATGAGCTAGATACTAAAATTGGAATAATGGCACAGGAAATACGATTATTAACTGACAAACAAGAGTTGGAGAAGGCCATATATCAAGATAGACAGCTGCAGTTTGTTATAATGGATCGGGATCGATTATCAAAAATTTATAGAGGATTACTTGAAAACATCAACCAAAAAGCTCAGCAAAAGTTACAAGTCTGTGTTTCATGTGGCGCTTATTTATCAACCTTGGATAACGACAAGAGGTTGGTTGACCATTTTGTGGGTAAGATCCATATGGGATATGTTGAAATGAGAAATAGCTTAAAAGAGTTGAAAGCAAAATTAGAAAGCAACGGTGTTAACACTAACTTCGCTGCTACAAATTCCAGAGGGCCTTACCCAGGAAGTTATAGATAGCCTATACAGAATAAACCTAGTACAATATCTCCTTCAATGATCCGATATACTCCCCAAAAGTAATAGTCGCTGAATGCTAGAATTAGATGACCTTTATAGCTGAAAAGCGGTAGGCATTGCTGAAGTATATTTAGCTTTATACAGGCAGCCTTGACTTCAGTCATCTTAGTGTTTGATGCTTTGTTGTAGATAGACGATGGCCTTTATAACTTTTAGATTCTATCATTTACTGCATGGTGTAAAGCTTCGGATACTAGTGCATCACTTAATTGATATTTGAATCCGCTTACGCGATCTTAGCTATATAACCTTATCGAAAGAATTCAATAACTGCAAACTGGCAAACTTTTTTCTAGACTTTGGATATATATTCAAAATAGAATCTAGAAAGCACCTGCATCGAGAATTGGATAGCACACTGACTCGAGCTGGCAGCAATTAATTACTAAGCAATTAGTGTGATTCAACCTCAAAGTCATGAGACACGCCATTAGTTTGTTTATAATCAGACATGCTTATGTTTTCAACTTCATTGAAAACAGAGGGGCTTCCACCATCTTCAACGTTTCCATTATCTTCATCTAATGGGCTAGCATTTCTTGGCTCAGAGTCTTCTGTCGCAGGCTCAGCAAAATTGGTTTGGGCGGATGGCTCTTTCATTATTGGTATGTTATTTTTTTTCTTGGTATCAACTTCGATAGTACCCACTGAAGGTGAAAAGAAATCAGCTATGAAGCCCAGATATTTTCTTAATGATATATTACCTTTCAATAAAGTATAAGTTAGCGAAATTGAAGTATAGCCAAGAATGATTATTGCTGCAGTCATTAGTGCAACAGAGAGGGTTAGCAAGAATAGCGGAAAGAACGTCACCACTTTTCAATAGTTAGTAATAAAGAACTAGAAGATCTTAATGTATTGGTACTTACTTGATATTGTCACCAGAGTTACGAATCCAGCGAAGAATAGGGCCCCGGTAATTGCGCAATAAAATGTCATTAAATTGATGAAAAGAAGGGTTGGTGGAACAATGCTAAGAACTGTAACACTCAAAAGTAACTTTTTTTAGAAAACGGGGAGAAAATCAGTGTTAGTATGGAAATCTTGTTAAAGGGGGGAAACAAAACGGGCACAAAAGAGGAAGGCTACTCACTGTGAGGTAGATGGAGTTAGGTAAATAATTTATGAAATTGACTAGTCTTTTTTTTAGTGTATCTCCAATGTCAAGTATATTTCTAAAGATTCAACGAGTTTGTTTTGTTAGTAGCGTTAGATTCAAAGTAGTAGTTTTTCTTTTATAGCCAAAACCGAGTGGCAAATTTAGAGGAAAAACAAGAGCGACGGAGCTTACAGTAAGATGAGATTTCTATAACGGCTATCAGTTGGAACAGCGGAATCGATAATAGAATTCAATAATAAGAGAAAATCTTGGGCTAATTCTGGAAAGCTCAAGGCAAGCTGTTGATTGTTGAAGGATAGGCTTGTGTGTCTTTGAATTTTCTCCCCCTCTTCACTTATTTCTTCACTAAGAACAGTTTTGTCTGAGAGTTGTGATTTGGCCTTTCCATTAAAGAAATCAATTGTTTCTTCAATCCACGCACCATCCTTAGACTCAATCAGGTTCGCAGAACTGGAAGGTCTATCAGCACTCATGGGCAATCTCTTTGAGTTATCTAACCCGGTTGAAGATCCCTTTCTAAGAGCCTTCAAAAACTTTTTTCTTCTCTTGAGATTCCCCTTCTGTTTCCAAGGCGACTGAGCAGTTAATGAGGGCGATGCTTCTGGTGTAAGCTGGGATTTGGAAGTGGAGGAAAATATTGAACTTTTATCAGATCCTTCATCTGGAAATTCGGACATTATGCAGTTGGTCTCGTGGTCTACCAACGAGAGAAGAGCTTTGAAAGGTTATTCACTTAACAGCCCATTTCAAAGGTAAAAGGGAAATAAGGGAAATCGACCTCTATGGTCGATCGTCGCTTCATTCTTGGGGCACGGGTGGATTACAGCGGGTATAGAAGGATTTCGGTAATTAGTGGTTATTAAAGGACTGTGGCTTCTGAACGAGCTGTTGAAAACCATGGCAAATGAATCTCTACCAAACATTTTCTTTTATTATTACACCCTTCTCTGTCAAGTGAATGTCCAGTAACCAATGAGAAGCTCCGAAACTACAAGAACGTTATCAATGAGTTCAAAAGCTTCATCCCAAAGAAGTTCTGAGTCATCTGTGAATTCTCTTGATTCAAATGATCTTACTAAGGTTTATGATGGCCTTGATTCAACCTTCCCATATAAAACTAAGCTAACAAAGATTCACACATTAACTGCCACATTGTCAAACACATTGAAGCAGTTTGCAGATCAAGTCAAAGATGATAACCTACAAAGTGAGGCTACTCTGATGGAGCTGAAGAGAAATGAGATAGGGAGAATGCTCACGAATTTGGAATTGGGGGATACAATCAGGATATCCACATACTTTGATGAGAACCAAACTGAAAGGGAAAAAATGACGGACCTTCAGTCACTTTCGCAAAATATTCATTTTGAACGTGAGACTCCAGAAGAAGAATCAAACGGTTGCGATATTCCACCACAAGATGTAGGATACGCTTGGATAATATGTGCTGCTGAGACACTGATGATGATTTCCACTTGGGGTGCCACTACCTCCTTTGGTATTTACATTAGTTATTGGATGAACAATAATTACTTCGACAGTGCGCCTGCTGTTAATTATGCATTGAGTACTTCAATTATCCTATTTCTAGCTCAGGCGATGGCTCCACTAGCTATATTATGCGGTAACGTGATAGGCCTAAGACCAACAATGATTTTTGGTAGTATTATCCATTTCACAGGATTTTTATTGTGTTCTTTTTCAAAGAAATTATGGCAGTTGTACTTGACACAAGGTGTCTTGATTGGTTTTGGGTTTTCTTTCATGTTCAATCCCGGTATGTTAGTCTTTGCCGGTTGGTTTTCTAAACGACGTGCTTTTGCAAGTGGTATATGCATTGCAGGTGCAGGTGCAGGTGGTATGGTTTTCACTTTGGCGGGTCAAAAAATGATTGAAAGAACAGGTAACACATCTTGGCCAATTCGTATGATTGGTATCATTGTCTTCACCATAAATTTTTCTGTTTCATTTGTGATAAGAGAAAGAATACCCAAAGTAAGAGAAAGGACTTGGGAATCAGTCAAGAAGCAATGTGCTATCATCTTCAATTTTGAAGTTCTGAAGTTCTGGCCATTCTGGAGTATTTCTTTATGGATTGGTACAGGCATCATTTCATTTATTGTCATCACTTATTCACTTGCTAGTTTTGCAACTTTTATTGGTTTATCCACCACCACTGGTGCTCATTTAACAGCAGTGTTTAATGGATGCCAAGCAATTGGAAGACCTATTTTGGGCTTGACTGGTGATAAATTTGGAAGAATCAACTTGGCTCTATGCTTGAATATATTTGTCACAATATTGATACTCGCTTTTTGGATTAACTGTACTGATTTCATTAGTTTACTTCTCTTTGCTATTGTATCGGGTCTAGTAACTGGCTGGTGTCAAGTTTTGAATCAAGCAATACTACCTGATTCTATACCCATCAATCTATTTCCATCGGCATGGAGTTTCCAAAACATTATTCTTGGATCTTTTTGTCGGTTCAGTGAGGTTGTCGCATTGAAATTGAGACAGAAAAACATGTCCAAACCATTCTTACATGCTCAGCTGTTTGCTGGTATTTTAGTCATTGGTAGTTTCTTTTTTTTAGTCCCTGTGAGAGAGTGGAAAGTGAGGGGGTTGATCAGAAGTAGGTTAGATCAAACTGAAAAAGAATTGAAAGTGTTGGAGTACCAAAGCGAGAGTGATCTAACATCAAAGTTGTCGAAGATCAACTCAACTATAATAGACCATAGTGAGGACAAATTAGAACTGCTCTACAAACGTAGAGATAGATATAACAATTTGTTATCTACAGGATTCAAAGGCTACATGTCTAGGCTTCTCTACCCTATAAAGGCATGAGACTGTGGTTCAACAATCTAGCTACATATATAAAAATTTATCCCTACTTCGCATATATTTTTACTCAAGTCCGCAATTCAGATAATTAATTTATAATAGGGTATCTCTTCTTATAGTCTATCAACATCGATTGTAATCTCTAACTGCTCCCCCGATTTATCTAGAGAATCAAACTGTTGATCAACATCGAGTAGCTCAATCAACGAGACTCTGCTGTCACTGATATCACCAGTTGCATTTCTCTTAGGTTCACCATTCAGTTCTTGGTACATCAAACTTTTAATGATTTTTGTAGCGTAAAATCGTAGCTTTGACTCATCGTCATCTGAAGCTCCAATCATTTTCACCTTCATGACAATGATGAAAATCTTGTGATTCACCTTCGAAACCAACAAATGCTCTATTCTATATGATGGCTTATATAATTCCAAGCTCTCGACATTTTTTTTGATCTGGGATTCGAGATGATCAAATGGTTTTTTTAGTAATAGTATGTTAGATAGTTTCACGATGAGACTTGATGCAAAATGAAAAACTAGATACGCTAAGATCAAGGTTGAAGATTGATTAATAATTTCCACATACTCGGTCCCATGTGCCAAAGGATATAACATTGAATAAAATGCGTATAATAGTGTCAATATTGAGGTGGAGTTATTTAGCATTGAATGCTTTTTCTTGAGGTTGCGTACAGGTGTGGATCTGATAACCTCTTGCTCTAAAGTGATCGAACTTATTCTTTTCATCCTTGGTTTTCTGTTCAATTTATCTTCTTCATTTTCTTGCTCAGGTGAGGGATGTGTTGAAAACGATACCACTCTGGAAGAAACAAGAGTAATGGCAATGATAAACAGTATCAATAACTCATAAAAAAAAGGATGCAGCTGAGCTCCTTTATTCTCGTGTACATGATGAGAATGTGAATCTTCATCGGAATGTTCCAGGACCAAGCTAATCACCAATTCTTCAGCCAAATGCGAAAATAAATCAATACCGACAAACATCAACGAAACCGCTAATCCAAATCCAACGAGAACCTCAATCCTTCCCAATCCAAACGGATACTTTAGCGATGAATTACTCCAAACCTCGAAGTTAGCCAATATTTGAACCAATACCACAAGGAGATTTCCAAAAGAGTCATACAAGATCAAATGAGACAAAGTAGATAAACATATGTTGCCAAACTTGAAACCAAACATATAAGCTATCAAGCTCAAAGCAACATGACTGAAAGCCCATACAAGTTTTAACTTCTGATGTTTATCCATGGATCGGATCACATCTGCAGACTTTGGGATAGCATAGCTCTTTGGTAAGTTAATTGGTTCTCTTTTGGGAGGTTCCTGGAACATGTTCATTGACACGGAGGAATGCTTGTATCGGTGACCTTTTCTATAGGATGCTTTGGGCACTGATAAAGAGTCAACATTTCGATGGCTATGGCCAATTGGACCTGTTGAGCTCAAGCTCAAATTTTCGGAAGAATTGTTCATCAAAATGGAGCCGAACTTGAATGGTTGTTGGCGAGTTGGGGACCTGGTAGGAGATGAATTTCTAACTACAGATTTAGGCTTCACTGGTGACCGAGATCTGGGAGCCACAAGGGACCCGGTAATGTACTGTGATGATGAGCTGTTCATTCTTTTGTGCCTCGAATCTGATACATTAACTGATGTGTTAGATGCATTTGCTTGGGAATAATATAATTGATTGCTTGCAGCTGTTTCCCTTGACTCGTTTGCATTTTCTTGCGAAAAATGTTCTTTCATAAAGGAAGGGTGTACAGGTGATTCTAACCGTGACGTAAACTTGAAAGGCTGCTGAGGTGACTCAAACTGCTGGGGTTTGGGGTTGGGATTAGGAGAAGCAATTTTATAGAGACTGAGCCCCTGATCCAGATAACTCAATGTCGGCTTTTCAAATTCTTCCTCGTTCTCCTCTTCGCTTTCTTCTATAAATGAGTCCGGTCTGAGAAAAGGAATTTGAGATAATCTCCTCGATTGTTCCTTTGTTATAACGTTATCGTGGCCATCACTGACTTCAGGGGATGAATCGAGCTTGACATCCGGCGTCATGAATATACCAGAGCCGTTTCTATTTGAAAGAAAATTTCGCGGCGTGCCGTGGTACTCCTCTGACATGATTATGATCTGGTTTTCTCGACCTATATTGATTAAACACCTTGTATATGGCAGGTGTCCATACCATCAAAATGCTTTCTCATAGCGAGAATGAGCCTTGCTTCATGTTTCTATGTTTACTTTTCTGCGTGTCGCGCTCAACTGAAAAACTGAGTATGAAAGTCGACGCGTCGGTCACTTGACCAATGGGTCGGCCGGTCTGTGTGAATAGCTGTTTATACTAAATTTAGAAAGGGTATTTAGTTTCAAGTCATGGTCAACTTGGAGTATTTCAAAATTCGTCCTTGTGCAGATACGCAGAAAATGATTGAGGTTATTTGCAATGACAGGTAAGTTATCATTTGGGCTTGTTTTGAAGCTCTCCTTTTCGTTATATATACTAACATGTCTCTCATTAATAGGCTTGGAAAAAAAATAAAAGTCAAGTGCCTCCCAACAGACACGATAGGTGATTTCAAAAAGATTCTTTCATTACAAATTGGAACTGAATATGATAAGTTGGTTTTGAAAAAGGGCTATATGATATTCAAAAATCATATAACGCTGGAGGATTATGAGATCCATGACGGAATGAGTTTGGAGCTATACTACTCCTAGAATAGTATACTGTTGCAAAAAGTGCATTTATGTATACTTGGAGGGGCATGCTTGTCGCTTTGAAGCTTTCAGGTCATCTTCTATTCAATTGCCTTGAGTTGACTTCCACTTTACAGTGATAGGGTTATCAACTTACGTATGCTGGAAAAGTTACACCATACTTTTTCCTTCTCTTACTTTCATGATCGCTTACATATCTTTGGTTTGCATGAACAATGATAACAAAGGAGAAGAGCCTAAAACAGTTTAGGCTTATTGATTTTAATTCAATACATTGATCAATTGATCACCTAATTACTTATTATGGCAGAGTATTATACATAAGATGCCGACGCAATGGGGTTCGGAAGAAAATTCGCTACCTCCTTCTCGTCCTGAATAGCACATCTAAAAATTGTTCACAGCAATTAAATCTCAATGAACGCCAAAAAAAACACAGAAACACAAAGTATCAACATAATCATCAGTAGGCCAAGGGATGGGTGTAAAAAGTATTTCTGATCGTCGTAAAGCTACATGAAGTACTCAACGTAGGGTGCCTTCTTATTTATTCTGCTTTCGTTTAAGTTCAGAAGCTCATCAATAGGGTTGGACCCTTCATTCTCAAACTCTCCGCCACTATTCATAACTCTCATGAACTCTTTCTCACTCTCGGGAGAAGCATCGAAAACATTGAATCTAAACCGGTCTGGTCCTTGAATGCTACTGAAAATCTCACAAATGGAAGCCTTATTCCCGCATCTATAGCAATAGTTTGGAGCCGACCAAACCGTATTTACTTTCCCCTTCCAAAACACTTGATATCCCTCATTACAGAGTTGGTGAGCTCTGAAGATTTTTTCAAAGTTATTTACTTGCAGGAACTTGTTTACCACATTTATACCGAATTGGTAACCAGCGCCTCTCGATGAGATTCTGAAGTTCAACAACTCTAGATCAGGATCACTCCAGACCAAGTCCGCCATTGGCCCATCATGTGGCGTTTCCTTGAAGCGATCAATTACCAAAATTGAGTCTATTGTCTGAACATTTGGTGATAGCCCACCATGAACACAAAATAGATCATTATCTATCACAGCAGCCAATACTAGATAGTCAAAAAGATCAGTGAATATCGCCCATACCTGGGACGCCAATCCATATTTGGTCAAACATTCGGTGTAAAACCCATAGTTGGTGGTGATCTGTCTCGATTCGTGGTTACCTCTGATCAAGTTAATTCTTTGTGGATATTTTAGTTTCAAGATTATTAAAAGTGTTATGGTCTCTATTGAGTGATAACCTCTATCAACATAATCGCCAAGAAACAAATAGTTTATATTGGGTGGGTATCCACCTATCTTGAAGATCTCAAGTAGATCATAAAATTGGCCGTGAATATCGCCAACAAGTGTTACAGGTGATTGTATATGAACGATATTGGATTCTTTTATGAGCAATTCCTTCAATTTGAAGCAGAGCTGGTCTATTACAGGCTCAGAAAGTAGTTGTCCCTTGTATGACTTTTCTAAGCACTCATCGAGATCAAGAGAATCTAAAAATATACAGTATTGTTAGTAATGTAAATCACAAATAACGTGTTTTAAATGATGCTTACAACTCGTATCAACATTCCCATTCATATCTTTTCTTGTGAAAGAAGAGTAGATCACCTATTTGTGTCTTACTTGATTGTTGATAGGGGATATGGCATCCATTCTACAGCACCAACAAAGACCCACTACTCTTACTCTTCCTCTTGTCAAACATCCTACGGCTAGACAAATCCCACAAGTCTCGATTGAAGCGTCGATCGACTGTAAGAGCGACGCCTACCGCCAAAGGCGCAAACTAACTCACCAACCATCTCATCCTCTTGGACCGTGAATACCAGGCCTAATCCTGCAACAGTGTATACTAGTCAAACCAGTGATGGCCCGTGATTTCAAAGTCTACTGCTTGTGATTGGTGATAAGTATCTAACAATTCAATTTGAGATAGACTGGTATTCATATTATTTGTTTGTCAAAACTCATTCTTTCGCAAAGCAATTTCATATCAATACCGATAGGGCTGACGTCTATATTTTTAATCTTCCAACATTCAAGCTCTTGGTTGAACCGTAATTTCACTGTCGGTGCTAATCAAAACATTATCCACTATCTAAACACATATATTTGCTTCATTGTTTTGTTGACTTTTGCGGTGTTAAGCTATAATTCTAACCAACGCTTCCTATAGACAGGTGTTTTCTCTGTTTTAGACATTTCATTTATCCGCTATATACATGGCTTCCAATACGAACAAGATCAGTATCACTAAAAGTGATGACTCTGAACAGCCGGAGGCAGAAAAGATATCTTTATCAACATCGCCAACTTCTTTAAGGCCACGGCGTTCAACTCTGAAGCTGAATTTACAATCGCTGACCACTACACCCGTTTTACTCTCTCCGAGGGGTACACCTAAGTCATCTCCCAATCCAACTGGTGCCTTCTCGTTTGACCAGATGTCAAAAATTAGAGATGATGTTAATAATAATAACGCTGGTGACTTTTCGGGAAATACCGTCACTCCTCTAGATGAAATTTTGGCAGGAAACACTGGACCTATGTACAACGTTGAGCCCAAGGATCCCAGTACTAATTCTTCCGTGCACACACCTCCAGACCCTCCACCGAGTGTCCCTATGTTTCACAGTTCACAGAAAGTGCCACCCCTTCAACCGTTAACACTAACTGGGGCCAAATCCCATACCAACAGTATTATTAACCGCAATGAAGGCAATCCAGTCATACCCAAAGCATCTCAGTCAGCACAGAGAGCAACAAGAACTTTAAGCAATTATCAAAAGTTAAGAACGGCTCTTGCTAGTACAGATTCAGGCACCCCAAATGTGCAACAGGATCAGAACCAACAGGCACAGCTGCAAAAGGATCAGCTGAAACAGAACCAACAGGATACTTTATCAGGGGGGTTGAGTGAAGCTGTAAGACCACATACCTCCATCCTAAGATCTAATTTGAACACAAAGTATACCCAGCAGTATCAGCAACAGGAAAAAATGTACTTGAATGGTATCACAAAGTTCAAAAATCGATATCGTGTCAATGATGATTATTACAACAAGTCGGTTGACGTTGTGGATGACGATGATGCGGTTGATGCAACTGTTGAGGATGAATATGATGTTGCTAAGGGTCCTGAGAAGATGGATCAGGACTTGTTAACTCAAAGTGACGAAGGTCAAATTTCTACGGACGAAAGTAAAGAGCTTCAAGCATTGAGAGCATTGAGTCAACAAATTGGAATGATCGATAACGAGTGGGAGAAGCCTTCCGAATATACGTTGGACTCAAATGTTCTACTAGACTTGTTGAATAAGAGTGAAGATATACAGTTGAAACATACCGATGCGAATGCTGCTATCGTGGAAAGACTCGAATGGCAATCTATGCTTCAATCAGTTCTAACAGGAGATGTTGTTACGGGGGAGAAGACAAAATTGATAAAGCCTTTTAGTGAGGTGGAAGGTGAGAACTATTTAAGAGTTTCATACAATGAAGATTTATGGCTGGGAATCAGAGCTAAATTGTATGGGCGTACAGAAGAAGATCAGAAAAGACTAGTCCTTTATCATAGGGGTTTGGTAGATGAAACATTGGAGGAAATAATGAACTTGAGGTTGGTAGTGCCTGATAATATCAAGTCGTTATCTTATGCTGACCAAGTCAAATTTGCATCTGAAAAGGTTAACTGTTTGTTGCAGAAATACGAGAGATGTCAAGAACTCTGGAGAACGAATAAAGAAATGGAGAATGAGAAGCCTCAGTGCGGTACACCTGAGTTTGTGAGTCGAATCAACGCTTTGGTTGCTTGGACGTCTGTTGCCTCCGCCATTGAGAGAGAGTCTAATGTGCTAAAGAAATGGGTGGGTAATGACGAACTAGATATCTCACGCTCGCCCGCTTCTGCATCCTCCTCTACAGCATCTTTTGAGAACACTACCGCTGAATCTTCTGAGGCTGTCAATGGTAACGGCAAAAATGGTAATATCTTGAAAGACGACAGATCATTTGTTGAAAGAATCATGAAAGAAAAAGATATTGAGGACGTTTTTGATAAGCGTTTATTTACAAGTTTCTCACATTGGACTTTCAAAGCCAAAGAGTCTTACTTACAATATCAACAACTATTCGAGAACTTGGGACTCCCATCATATGTTAACAACTTGTTTGTGCTAGCTATGTTTCCAACTAAATTGATGAAGGAACTCATCAGAGCTAGATTGGCATATGCCAGAAAGATGAAGAACCCCACCATGATGATGATTGATCAAGTGTTATCTGACTTCCAATTGTATATTACATTGGCACTCGAGATTAGAACCTCGTTCATAGAATATTGTGCGCCAAGAGAAGGCTGGATATCTCTGCCAGATTACCAAGATACTGAATTTGATAATGCTATTTTGGAATGTGTTCATCATTATTTATTCTTGTTGAATAGAAAGTTGTTAGATTCACCTAAAACTTCAAAATCTTTCAGAACTTTCAAAGAACCAGAGGAATTGGAAAAACAGTGGTCATTTTTACAAAATCTGGGCTTCTACCTTGAAGGAGGGTCCGCTGAGATTGCTACCCAGTTCAGTATCTTAAACTCAAAATTGACTATCAGATTGAACCACTATATACATCAACAAACTCAGGGCCCACCTTATGATGGTACGCCTTTGGACAAGCACAAAATGGTCAGATGGTATTCATCGACCATGGAAAACTTTGGTCAGTTAAAGAGAAAATTTATGAGATTCAACCTATTGCTGAACCAGTACTTTCAAAACTCACTACTTTACAATCTCAATGGATCCAAAATGAAAAAATTCTTAGAAAACTTGAAAGACAGTAATCATGTCTTATATCATAGCCCGTCACTAGCTAACGAAGGAATTTATATATTTGTATCCGAGTCATTGGCGTCCAAGCCTTTCGAAGTTGCTAGAATTCTCAAGAGTACTCACCTAGGTGTCGATTTCAGCAAAATTCCGAAGAGGCATTTAGATGCTGTCAACAATTACAACTATCATATCGATAGTCTAAATGACAACCCATACAGCTACAATGATATTGTTCGCTATAATAGTGGGTTTGATTATGTTTTGTTGGTCTACCCTTCTAAGGCAATGATGTGGGATGGTACTGTCATACCATTCGATATTGAAAATCTTCCAATTGAGAATATTGAAAAAGGTAAGGTGTTGCTTTTGTCCAAAGGTGGACCAGACTCAAGCCTTGACGAATGTGGTAAATGGTTCAAAGAATGCGTTGGGGAAACGCTTGGTGGAGTTCTTAGTAAGAGATGTTCATTGTCTCAAGTTCAAAGAGAGTTGCAAACAACTTCTAAGCAGTTTTTTAGAATGAGTTGCTTTGCTATTGGCTCTTTCACTTCTATAAGAAACCAGTGTAGAGGTATCAGCGATTGCCAGGAACTGGTGAACAACGTTGCAATGTACCTGAAGGACCTTGGAAGAGACTCTATAAGAGGTTTAGACACCGTTAGAAGATCTGCTATCGTGTTAAAGATGCTCTATCTCGCTATTGAGTGGCTCAGCTTTGTTGTTGATGACTGTGTTCCAACAGACCCCAAAACTTTTAGATGGTGTGTCGCTGCTCTAGAGTTTGCAATGGATATCACCAGAGGCTTTAATATATTGACCCTTGATGGAGAGAAGTTTTACAGATTGAAAGAAAAGGTTGCTGGGTGTATGTCTTTGTTGATATCTCACTTTGATATTATGGGTGCCAGAACTAAGGAATTGCAGAAGAGGAGAATGATGAACTATCGCTCAATTTCAGGAAAGGATTTGTTTACAATGGATGACGAGAGCTTGGGCTCTTTGAGAGAGCACATTATGTATCAAGTTGGTAAACTGGAAGAAGAGAGAAGACATTTACAAGTTGAGCAACAATCAGTTGGTCGGGTGCTGGATGACAAAGACACAGAAAATCAATTCCTCACATACTTGGCTTCATCTTTTTCTTCTGTTTCCATCAGATGGCAGAAGGGGAAATTTCTTGGTGGGGGTACTTTTGGCTCAGTGTACGCTTCCATTAACCTAGATACTGGTGGTGCTATGGCTGTCAAAGAAATTAGATTCCAAGATAGACAGTCGATCAAGACAGTTGTTCCTGCAATCAAAGGTGAAATGACGGTACTAGAGATGCTCTCGCATCCCAACATTGTCCAATTTTTCGGAGTTGAAGTCCACAGGGACCGGGTTTACATCTTCATGGAATACTGTAGCGGTGGCTCTCTTGCCAGCTTACTGGAATACGGTAGAATTGAAGATGAAACGGTGATACAACTATATACTTTACAAATGTTGGAGGGTCTTGCATATTTGCATCAGTTTGGTATAGTTCATAGAGATATTAAGCCTGAAAATATTTTGCTAGATCACATGGGTGTTATAAAATTCGTTGACTTCGGATCTTCCAAGGTGATTGCTATGGCGGCACAGAGAACTGCTTCAAAGTCAGTCACGTCAAGCAGCAACAGCACTGGTACAAATGGAAGTGCAAGTGGCAGTATGACCGTTAGCGTGAGCGGCGACAGCGTCAGCCCAAGTCAATCAATGCTGAGCGACATTCTACACCCAGCGAGAAAGACTCACGTCACAGGAACCCCTATGTATATGTCACCAGAGGTCATTAAGGGTGAAAACCCTGGCAAATTCGGATCAATTGATATCTGGTCATTGGGATGCTGTATTTTGGAAATGGCAACTGGTAGAAGACCATGGACCAATTTGGATAACGAGTTTGCTGTTATGTATCACATTGCAGCCGGACACTTACCGCAGTTTCCTACTCCTGATCAGTTGAGTCAGCAAGGTCAAGATTTCTTGACCAAGTGTCTGAATACTGATCCTAATAAAAGACTCAGTGCTGTCGAGCTATTGAAAGACCCATGGATCCAAGCCATCAGAAATGAGGCATTCAGTGATTCTCAAAACAGTACAGTAATTGACTCCACTGATGCCTAAAAACGGAGCTCTACTATAGGTTCGTGTCATAACACAGTTTACATTATATCCATGAATTCATTATTCTTATTTCAGTAGTAATGGAAAAACTACATTTTGCTTTCACTAATTACTTTTTACTTTTTCAATCTTTTGATGTACATATATTGACAAAGCTTGTGAGATATTTTCTTGCGCTTATTGCGTTCTTTTCCGCTTATCTGTTTGAATCAATCTTCATTGCTCGCATTTGACCCTGTTTATGCTCACGTAGTTATCCAACTTCATTATAGGTACTGTATACTTATTATTGAAAATCGTGTAATATATATATTAAATCATAATAAGCAGTCAAAATACACAAAACAATACGAAAGAATGCACTCAATGATGTGTGAGAGACAACATGGTAGAAAAAAATAAGACTAAACAGTTCAACAAATAGAATCCATCAAAAACAGATCACAGAAAAAAGTATAAGATTTGTGACACAGAGTTTCAAAATATTATCCTTCAGATGATGATCTCAGTTTCTTGATCAACTTTCTCTGGAGCAAATCTCCAGTGTGTCATTGTTTCCACCTCTTTTTCTTTAGCACTACCATCAGAAGCACCAGAAGGAACGTTTTTGATAGACAAGTTGGCCATTGAAGCCAACTTCAAAAACCCAGTTTCATCATCTTCTTCGGCCAAGCTGGAATAGTCAACTTCTTCAAACCATCTTCTTTGCCATATAGTGCCAGCTTCCTTTTCAGCCTTTCTGAGCTCCCTCTGTTCATTCTCAATGAGTGACTTTTCTTCATTGATCAAGTTATAATCACCCACTTTGATGGCATCGGCAACTTTTGACCAAGCTTTTCTACTTTCCAATGCATGCTGCTCCTCAATTGGTTTCACCTTCAAAGGCTGTGACTTAACGTTAACGGCATCAAAGAAAATATCATCCTTTGGTGTAGGAGCAGTAGCACCTTTAACATAGTTGGATATCCCAGACCATTGTCCAGCAATAGTATACAAAGCCTTAGTCTTGTCAGATGATTCTTCAACATCCTTATAGATTCTAGCTTTGAACGTATTCTTTTTACCAGAGAAATAACCTCTACCTGAATATTCGATAACTGTAAAGTAACCGGTAGAAGACTGGATGTACGATTTTTGCTCAAGTTCAACGAATGGGGCACCGACTAGCATTCCTTCAATGTGTAAAGGTGGTAAAGTGATTAAATACTTTTCATTGAGTTTCTTGTATGATAAAATTGCGTGACCAAATTGTCTGACAGTCAAAGAAGTAGTGGACATGGAAGCCTTGACACCATTATAACCTTCTAAGATGGTCTGGTTCTCCTTGTTCTCAACGGCGTATGCCGTGATCGGTGGATGATGGCTCACTTGCTCACTGACCAAAATTGTGTCAGAAAGTCTCTTATCCTCAGTTTCATCTTCCCATTTACCAACAAATAATTCACCTAGAAATGGATTTAAGGGTTTTTTTTCACCTCCTAAAGTTTCATTTCTGGTACAGTATTGGGATTTTAGAGTGGAGATGAACCACTTGGTAACGGCAATCATTCTTCTCAATTCAACTGGGTCCACCTCATCAACCTCATGCTTAATAAAGTTTGGTTCTAGAAGTAAGTCAGTGTGTTCTGACCAGTATTGAGAGTATTCCACCAAAGATGTTGCCGATAATATAAAAGGTGGAGCAGTTAATGACGATAGATCGCCATTATATGATGCAAGTGATTTGACAAACGAGGTCCAAGCAGCAGTTGACATTATAAATTAGCAATGGTACTGAATTGAAAGAGTGGCCTCAGTAATAAATTTGATGATCGGTGAACAGGGTTGAAATAAGGTATATATATATATGATTTATCCGAAAAAAACAAATTTTTAGTTGACTGTAGAACGAGGAAGCTGAAGCTGAACGGTTCTGTGATGAAGATAAAGTGCTAGTAGGTATTGACCCATCCGTATGTTACAACTGTGTGCATAGACAGCGGTCGTCAAACTCGTTCCCTTGCACTTAGCTGCTCGCTCACTTCGGTTCGGTTGACAAACCTAATTGCTGCTGCGCCCGAAACTACACTGGAGTCGATTTATAGTCGATCGACCACTTTTACGACATTACGAAAATTCAGATTAAACTTGAAATGTATCGAACACATCAAATCTCATATTATTGCTTCATAACTAGACACTCACTTCTAACGGATGTCAAAATACTCATAAATTTATACAAGCTGGCACATGGTTTACCACCAGTCACCTTGATCCTTCATAGCTTCAGCAACTTTAACGAAACCAGCAACATTGGCACCCATAACTAATGATGGTAAGGTTGACTTATTGGATTCAGCTGTGTAAGCAACTGAGGTTTCGTAACAAGTGTTGAAACAGTTGACCATGATTTCCTTCAACTTAGCATCAACTTCTTCAGAAGTCCAACTAACTCTTTGGGAGTTTTGAGCCATTTCTAAACCAGAGACAGCAACACCACCACAGTTAGCAGCCTTACCTGGAGCATACCAGATAGCACCACCAACAGTGGAAGCAACCTTTCTTTCAGCTTCAAAGACATCGATGGCTTCTTGAGTAGAACCCATGTTGGAACCTTCAGCAATGTACTTACAACCAGCAGCAATCAAAGCCTTGGCTTCTTCACCAGAAACTTCATTTTGGGTAGCAGATGGCAAAGCAACGTCAACTTGACCAACATGGACCCAGGGTCTAGCACCAGCAATATATTGAACTGGAGAAGTAGAGAAAGCAGAGTATTCACCCTTGATTTGTTCCAAAGACTTGAACTTCAACTTAGCTTCACCAATAGCGGCAATGTGTTCAGGAGTAATACCTTCTTGACAGATGATAGCACCCTTGGAGTCAGACAAGGAAACAACGGTACCACCTAATTCAATAACCTTCAAGGCAGCGTATTGGGCAACATTACCGGAACCGGAGATAGCAACTCTCTTACCAGCGAAAGTTTCTTTACCAGAGGTAGCCTTTTCAATCATCTTTTCAACGTAGTAGACCAAACCGTAACCAGTAGCTTCTGGTCTGATTAACGAACCACCCCAGGTTAAACCCTTACCGGTTAAAACACCTTCCCATTGGTTTTGCATTTGCTTGTAAGCACCGAACATGTAACCAATTTCTCTACCACCGGTACCAATATCACCAGCTGGGACATCGGTGAATTGACCAATGTATCTAGCCAATTGTCTCATGAAAGCGGTACAGAACTTTCTGATTTCGTTATCGGATTTACCCTTTGGATCGAAATCAGCACCACCTTTACCACCACCCATAGATAAACCAGTTAAAGCATTCTTGAAAATTTGTTCGTAACCTAAGAACTTTAAGATGGATAAGTTAACAGATGGGTGTAATCTTAAACCACCCTTGTAAGGACCTAAAGCAGAGTTGAATTGAACTCTGTAACCTCTGTTGACTTGCATGACACCATTATCGTCTTCCCAAACAACTCTGAATTGGATGACTCTTTCTGGAACAGAAACGACTGGAATAACCTTTTCGTATTCTGGGTGTTTTTCAAATAAGGATGAATCCTTTAAAGTTGAGTATAACTCGTTGAAAGCTTGTTCAAATTCTGGTTCGGATGGTTGGACCATTGTGATTTATGATTATATATTTATATACTATTTATGAAAAATTCAAAAAAGAAAAAGGAACACATCTTCCAGCACCCGTGAATGAAAAATTGAGATGGATAAATCAATGGGTATTTATATAGAATCGAAGTGGTTGCAGCAGACCGATGGTGGTGGAGCCTGACTACTGGTAATGATTCCGTCGGTGGGTGCAACAGCTGGATCAGGATGGGATTACAACGATGCGGGATTGAGAGAAGTGAAAAGTTTCTGATTGCTTCAAAGAGAGCGGTAGCGGTGGGGAAGTTAGGTGGATGGCAGGATCACCACCGGGCGTCCAATGTCTCCTAATGAGGTATACAAGACCGGATAAACCATCACCAGTTTCCGTAGTCGGCGACAAATTGCATTTCAAGCTGAGAACTACAAAGCGTCCAGACCCAGAGAGACTGCACAGTGTTCGTGCGATTATTCTCGACGTTAACGGACAAACAATAAAAAGTCACTGATACACAATAGGAGGTGGGAGTATTTGGAAAAAATATCACACGTTCGAGGAAAAGTAAAGAGACATGTCATCATGTCCATACAAATTGCGGTGAATTTGAAGCACACTTCTAATTGCAACTAGCTGCATGCCCCTGATAAAGCATTATCTGCAACCAATAAGAGACGGGTATTGGCATGATGACTTCATTAATGCACTGTTGTTGTGCCAACCGATTGAATCAGCACCAGGCCTTTCTTTTTAGCTGCTGCCAAATGTGTAAAACTTGCCTGTCGTTTTGGGTTGCCAGGCTGTCTTCCCGTAGAAACAGTTTTAAATTTCCGTTGAACGGCGGGAGAAGAAAAACAAAACTGGGTGACTCTTCGCCGCCGGCGATCTTACAAGATTGAAGTTCATCGAGATTTGAAAAGACCGGAAACTACGTCAAACCTCTGGTGGACCGTGGTGCGTCCTCACGGTCACATTCATCCTCTTTCATAGAGATCTGTACTGCTCTCCATCATCTTCGATAATGCGTCGCTCTTGTAGTTGATGAGAGCTACAAAAGTTGAATCTTTGTGTACCTGACCCAAACGTTGAACTTGAAAGCAAGAGCTTTGATTCTAATCTATAGTGTCTTCGTTGAAACTTGTATATATATGCAAGGTAATTCTAAATTTCAGCGCCCCTCCGAGGAAAACACAACTAGGGATACCGAGTACGCCTCATCTTTTTAAAATTCCCTTTCTTTGACACACAGGTAAAACGATATCAGTATCCCAGATTATCGCTTGTGCCATTGACAACTGTGCAGTTCAGAACAATGTCTTATAATCTATCGTTGTTGAAATCCATCTCAATCACATTGAAACAATATCATGTAGGAGAATAATACTCGCTTTGCTTCTAGTTGCTCACCAGAATTGATGTATCTTACATTTTCAAACTATCAATACCCCCACACCATCGTATACTTTTCATTAGCCAAAAGATCAAGTCGAGCAATTTACTGAGCACGATCTGGAGTGTTGTTGGAGTCGAATGTACGCATGAACTGAAGTTCCCCAATTTAGTGACGCACTTTATGCAGACTTTTGAAAAATTAGTTTCCTCGAGATCAGGCTTTCGGAAATATCGATTTCTCAAGCAAATGGCCCTACCATATTTACAATTTGGTTCTTCACAACAACACCTCCGCAACTTGCTGTAGATAAGATAGTTGACTTCCTGATAACGATCATTACCTAGATTTTGAAGTTGTAAGCGTAGGGTCATCAATATTAATTAGTTCACATATGTGGGAAGCTTTTGAAACTGTAGGCCCAACCACATGATAAACGATATGTTTGGGCAAAGTTCCTGCAAAGTACGTAACTTCCCACCAAGACTCAACGGATGGCTAATACTCTTGTCGCTTGGAACCATACCTGCTTTGTCATATTCTGATACTTGAATTCTAGTTTCAGCTTGTAAACTGAGTCCGTTGTGGTGAAGCTGCAAATCCAAAAGAACAAATGCTACCAAAACCCTTTTTCTAACTATTACTTTCCCCACCAAGAATAATTTTCTGTCTACTCTACTTATTGAGCTAGGTTCCAACTATCAGTTTTTTCAGGGCTCGGATTTTTTTGTTCATTCAATATAGATTGATATGGTCGTCACTTTCTCCCCCCAGCAAAATAATCATATATCGAGGCGATGCCGAAGCCTCTTATGAATCATTGAATGGCCGATAGTATCTCTTCAACATTGGTATCCGGTGTACTTGAATATATATATCATTTAGTGAGAGCACAAAGCTGGGTAATATTACTAGACCAGCCCTCCCCTACACTTCTGATATAAAGCATCATCTATTTTATCTTGTGATGGAAAGATTTTGTTCAACTTGGGTATTTTACGGAGAAATATGTTATGGATCAAAAAAGGGAACTGTAAAGTATGTGTATTTGTTAAAATCTAGTGTATATTTACTTAGAATTATGTAAATCTACTATGTCGGTATAATGAAAAACGGGAACCTTAAT
>KV453849.1:507709-528649 GCA_001661425.1 Ogataea arabinofermentans
TATACACAATTACCTATTGTAATCTGTAGATGAGTTTATCATTTAAATAATCAATATATGATTATGTCACTAAGATTCTATAAATCTTTACAGTATTCCCTTGATTGGTACGTCTAGATTGGCTTCTGAAATTCTTCTGAAACATCACTACAGAAAGGGGTATGTACTGTCCTAAGTACGTGGTGATTATTCACTGGGAGGACAAGATTATCGTTATTTTTCATTTTTGCAGTAACAAAGGTTGAAGCAACAACAATTTAGGTTGCTTTACTGTAAGACACTTATTACCACTTGACTACTTTGGTGTTCCACTTTATCCATTTGTTTTTTCTCAATAGAAGCTGATGAGAAAATCATTGATTACGCTGGAATCATCAAAGTGTTGACATTTGGTAGTGTTTTTTTCTTCTGTTACGAAGGTGAGTGAAATAGTGGGGGAGCGTTCATGCGGCTTGCATATTTACTCGAGGATGCATTAAACATGAAAAATATATGTACGTTACGTGTATGATATTCCTGCGGCGAGATTGTTTGTACTTTCGGCGAGATTTCAAACTCAAGTTGAAGTTTGATTGGCCCTGACTAAGATTTAAATCACCTCTGTGGACATGAACATCCAGATGTTTCGATACAAATACAGAGCTGCTAAACGGCTGAATCTTTTGGTGAGATGAGAGTATTGGTATATGAGAATTGATGAAGAATAAGAATGTTTCGATTGTGCTAACTTGTTTGGATTTCTGAAACAGCAATTTGATGATCTATCCCTTCTGCTCAGAAGTTGAATATTTGAAGGTTTCTCGAGTGTCGGTGAACGTTAGGTGCTGTGAAAGATTTTTCCGCTCCTGTTGTGGGTCAGGTTCCGGTAACGGCTCAGTTTTTCTTGTTTTTTTGACGTGACTACTAACCCGAGTCTCAATCGGCAAAATATACTCAGCCGCAAAGCTGTATGATTATCACTACTCTAGTCTCTGATGGATAGCTCTTAGGTAATTTAACTAATCAAGAAACCGTTGGTACCTCCTGTATATGTCCGTACATTCAAAAAATGCGATAATTAACATCTAACTTGATGATCAGTCCAAAACCATTCATTCAAAATTGAGAAGCGTTTCATTGTAAACTAGTCGGATTCAGTCCTCGCAAAGCAAATCGTCAACGTGCATCATTCCTGTGTTGCCAATGCTGTGAAGCAGCAGTGCAGCCATTTGTTGATGCTGCTTAATCACTATCGAATTGGGATGATCCTTACTAACACTTACCTTGTATATACATATTGTAGTAAAAAGGGTAGATGTACCATGTCCTGAACAAAGCAGCCTATAACTTTACATGCTGCTAATATCACTAATCCTTGTGAGTGGGTGCAGAAGAAAAAAGTGTTCCGTATTCGAGCTGTGTATTAATAAATCAACTTAACTTAGTGAGCTTAGTAGAAGTTGATCTCCCTTTTGTTCTTTCGCGCAAAGTATGTTTCGTGGAATCTGAGAGCAGTTCTTTATACAATTTACTTGTGGTTAATATGCATGATATTATCATAATCAAATTTTTGTAGATTTCGTTCATTCATACATAAAAATGTCAAAAAAAATAGTCAGGAACATAATTGAGTTGCGTTTCCACGTAGGTTATTATGCATAAAAATCTATAGTTTTGCCTTCGATGGGCCAACAAGTTTCAAAAGCTTTTCAATATTTGCGGCTTTCATAACATTACCTTTGATCTTCAATTTACCAGTCATAAACAGCTTCTGTGCACTGGCCTTTCCGATTATTAGTTTTTTCAAATCGGCATCGGCAACTTTTATCTTGATCTGAGCATCATCGACAATCGAATCGACTTTTTTCAATTCTCCTGTATCTTTGGAATCCAACAACCAATATTCGACAGTTTTTGTTTTTTTGTTGCTAACTTCAAAAGAGACTTTAGATCCAAGTGTGCTGATAGCTTCTTGTTTGACAGAGTTGTTTGTTGAAAGAATTTCAGCGAGCTTATTTAGGTAAGGTGTTGATTTGAGTTCTTCAGGCATGGTTTGAAATTAGTTTTTCAAGTTTGAAATTCCTATTTTTCAATTATGGTCTTCCTCCAAGAAGAAAAGGAGAAGAATTATATAGCAATCATCCAATCAATAAATACTCTTACAGAGAGTTTGGGAACCTTTTATACTTTCTGCTTCTGTAGGCATGTGAAAAATGAGCTTCTGCATGAGATTATTTGTAAATAGCGGGGAAATAGACGAAGTCGCGACTCGCGACGGCGACGCGTGACTGCGTTTAGCAAACAATTATGTAAGCAGCAAGAGGGAAACTGAAGCCCAACTTGTCAAAGGATCAGTACCGCAGACTGTAGTTATCGTAAGTTGGAGTGATAAAAGAATACTAGAGCTAGGTTATACTACCATATCAGGCTCGACTAAGAAGAAAGCTGGGGTTGATGGCCAATTGAAGCGTATTGAGTATTTATACGGAAAAAGTAGGTTGCATTTTCATCATCCCCACTCTTAGACGAACTATGAGAGGCATTAGTGACTGGTGGAAACGTGTATGTATAAATATGTACGCAAGTTAAAAAAGCTCCTTACGCTAATTGAGCTCCACCCTAATCTACTTCAAAGGTGGATTGCATCTCACGGCTTGAATCCGATGACTCTCAGTACAAAAATAGCAAAGAAACGTAACTGAGGCCAAAGGTGATTGGAAAGCAAAACTCTTTTGTTGGTGATTCTGATGTTGATTGAAAGTATGAGTACAATTTATATATGGCTTTTTCGTTCAAGGATTGCAGCAACTCCACACTGCAGAAGAGCACTGGTGTTTTGCAGGTGTGTCGTACGGCTAAAGATAAGTTCGATCAACCTCTTGGTGGAATAACAGTACGTTTTGCGGGAGACTTCTGCCATCTACTTCCAATTTTTTTTTTGAACATACCCGCAGGGACAAATTCTGTATACAATATATGCAGAACCATGGTTCCAGCAGCTCTCTCAGTTCACCTTGAATGAGAACATTAGAGTGTCTACGTTATCTTACCAAGAATTTTTAGTAAAATGAGAACTTCTACGTTTTGTGGTATTTGACAGCGAACGGTGATTTTGGTGGGAGAGAGTGAGCACATTCGGAGCAAAGAGAACAAAATTTGATTGTTATAAATACTTTTTTAGATCGTGTTACATCAAATACATTAGAAAAAGTGTTACCAACTTGAAGTTGAATTAATTATGTCACTGTTACTAGCGTATACAGCAAGGAGTACATAGTTTGAAAAAACTGTTATGACTCGAAAACTTAGTTCATCACACTTAATTAGTGTGCGGCTTGTTATCAGACATGAGCCAACCACCATGGTTGGTGACCCTTCCTCTAGTACCACCTACCACCCAGCTCACCGCCTTAAAAAACTTTACTATGGGGAGTATTTAGCTACCTAATCATTCATCTTTATCAGTACTTTAATGACTATAATTACTACTGGTTATATAATTATTTTTGGGTTATAGCTATTTCGAAGTCAGACTAGTACCAATTTTTGGCGAGCCGCAGATTGTACCAAGGGTGGTTGGCTCAACCATGCTTGTTATAACATCAAAAGCCTATTCATCTCTAGCCCAGCTGGCTAGTACGCGGCCATAACAACAGTTACACTGCGTATGAGCTCTAAATTTCAACGTTCACCACGGCAGAAGCACGCGGGGTGTCTGCCACAATTCTCCGTAGCACCGGGGCTGTGAAAGATCTCATAGGAATATATTGATTTCAACTGGATACATATAACTAACTATATTGCAGATCCACTCATGCTACCCGAAAAGAATATCAGATCTAAATCTCGCCAGTGGAATGACAGATGTCTAAGGGTAGGGAATGAGAGAAAATAAAAGAGAAAATAGATAGGTAGAAATAATATATATAAATTCAATAAACGTTTAAATTATTCTATACATCTGCTATGCTACACCTGCATGCATCAAATCTACTGTTGTGCCACGAGACTAATATGGCCTACTGCAGTCTGCACGTCACCTGCTTCGGCACTGCCAGCTAATCTATGAACATGTCTACTTAACAACCTTATTGGATAAGCCCAACGGCCGAGATTTGTCTTGGTCCGTAATATTTACCACGCGCCCTGAGTCCTACCCTCAAGCGGAACAATATCATCACGGGACTTGCCCCCAGAATCGCACGCAATGCGCGCAGTAGATCAAAGCAATTACCTATGCACAGCGGAGCGGAGTGCTGTAGCTAAAAAAAGCAGAGCAAAGGAAGGCTTTTCGAAATGATGCCTTACATGAATTCGTATCCCGAGACATGTTTCTGATCATTTTTGAAGATCCCAAATGGTTTCCTTGTACTAAGTACCTCATTTTTCTTCTAAAGTCTTAACGTACAACTTTTTACCTCGACAAAGTTACTCACGAGCGCATAGAAACGATTTGACTTCAGTTTTCATATTTTTAGATTAGATAGGATCCTCATCTTTACTAATCTGATTATCGAAACAAAATTGAGCTCATAATTGTTCATAGTATATGTGGGTACCTATTTGAGTCATAATTGCATTTACCATTCAGCTGAAAATAATCAATAGTTATTCAAATCACTCGTTGGTCATCGCTGTCTTCAACTTGTTTTCCAGTGAAGCCTCGCCTAGTACTGGAACCTGCATGAAAAGTACTTGACTCGCCTACAACATCAGAATCGTTCCATTTTCGAAGAAACAGATATCCGCTTGCAATGTCGCTTCCATTAGAAATTTCTAGAGAAGATAGTAAGGGACGAGTGAAAAAACTCACAAGAGGTCGTTCTTCCAAAGCTTGTGCCCCATGTCATAAGAGAAAGGTGAGGTGTGATGTTAGTTCAAAAAATCATCCTACAGAAAAGTGTACAAACTGTTATGAGTTCAACATCGACTGCATTATAAAGGAGCGTAAAAAAAAAGTTAAAAAGTTGCTGTCTGAGAGTAGTGTCACCTCATCAGACGAACAAAAAAGGTTCAACGAAGACGAAACAATATATCAGAAAAAGCCACCCCTCACTGAACGTCTTTCTCATATTTTGAACGTCGATGGAGCTTCTACATACATCAGGGGACTCAATGCTAGCTCTACGTATCTGAGACCAAATTATGCCGATCAAGATCCTTCCAATTTTCTTTATCTTGACCCAAAAGTTGTTCTTGCTGATAAGCTAAAGAACAGTATTTTATCCCAATTATACACATCATCTTCTGCTTTCATAAGTGTGCAGTCGGCAGTTGATGATTACGTTCCATCAATTAAGAGAAAGCGACCTCTACATCATATTACAAAAGAAACAATTGATACATTGAAACAAGCGGGAGTTTTTACTCTACCAGACGAGTCAAGTTGTATCAAATACATTGAAGCATACTTTGTTGTCTTTCATCCTCTTTACCCTATGATAAACAAGCGTTTGTTTCTAAGCCAATATTCAGACCTTACGAATCCACCCTCATTGTTGCTCCTTCGCTCAGTTTTATTCATTGGTTCAAGAGTGTTGAGTTTTGCATTCAAAAATCAGTTAGACCCTCTTGAAGTTGATGAGCACAATAGAAGTTTATATCATAAAGCTAGACTACTTTATGATGCTAACGTAGAAAGACAGCCAATTCCTTTAGTTACAAGTATATTTTTATTGAGTTGTGATCCAGGTTATGATGTTTCACTAAGAACTGCATATTCACATCTTGCTGAAGCTGCGCAAATGGCTACATTTTTCTCGATGCATAAAAATCAAGATGACAATCCGAAGTTGACTATAGAGGAACAAAAAAACTATAAAGTGCTGTTCTGGATGATATTCTATAGAGATAGGACTTTAGCTTTGTCCTTCAATAAGAAATTTCTCATCGACATTGAAGAATGTACTGTTAAATTTTTAACTTGGGAAGATGTCGAGTCCCGCTTCCTTACGGGACAAGCAGTACTTTGGCATTACTACTTGGCTGTTTTAAAGATGGCTGAATTGATTACCGAGTTATTCAGTCAAAGAAAACTTGCTGACAAATTAGTGGCCAAGGGGTCGTCATGCAATGCTCTGGTCGAACATATGGATACTCTAGTCAAGAGTTGCATGTCCTCATTTCCGAATGATTTAAAATTGCGTAAAGAAAATATGAGCAATGTTAGATGCATAGCCCTCAATCTATATCATTTACAAGTTTCTTTGAATATTCATTGCTCCAACATCGTAAGAAGAGCTACTACGTTGAAAAAAATGATGCAAAAGGAAAACTACATTACAACTCTTCCAGCTAACAAATCGAGCTCGAGACCTATAGCTTATGAATGGTTGAAATGTTTTGAGTCTGCACATTCAATTTGCAAGCTATCAAGATTTTTAGTTAGAGGTAGTAATGTGCTCATTTTTGTTCAGAATGTTGTTGGTGTTGTTTATTTTGGTGCTGTTTCTATGCTTCCGTTCTTGTATCACGCGGATCCTGAGATAAGAAAGACTGCCAAATTGGATCTTCAAGAATATCAAGAAGTTCTAGATATGGCTGGTATAACTTGGATGCAAACAGGTAAATGGCCAATGGTTGATACGTCCAAGTATATTATTGATGAAATATATCCAAATGAAAAGAAACTAATTTCTTATCTAAGGAAAGTATTGAACTCCGATGATTTAGAGTACGTTTTATTTAGTTCTCCTGATGCAGTTGATCATAATATAAGAAGGCTGGTTTTAGAAGAAGCACCTCCATTTATATATCCTATCTATCATCGACCGACCGAGTCACAAGTTGTTGTTGCTAATTCCTCATATGTGGGTACTCCTCATTTAGATAATAAAGAAAGAAGTGTCGGGCCGTCTAAACAATTTGAAGAGAACAATATATACCAATACACCAGATTTTTGCCGAACCTGGATGGGCTATCGAGTATTACGCCCACAAATGGTGGCCAGTTCCCAACTGGTGCGCAGATGATGAATAACAGCTCCCCAATCTTTCCTCCAACCACTGACCCAAACCTTCTTCATGTTCCATCTCGTGGACCGGCCCCTCTGAACGAATGGTTTGGTGTTACAGTGGATCAACGAGCTGCACAAAGGTCTGCCACTTCTAATCCATCAACCGAAACTAATGGTTCGCTCCCCAATGCTACTTTTTCGGGGATGATTATCCCATCATATCGCTCTTTAACTCAAGATCCTTCTCAGACCCAACAGCACTCCCCTGTCAGTATTAATAACCCGAACCCTAATATCAATCCTCAACTACAATTCAGTGTACCGACTGGTGAAGCTATGGGAAGTGGTGGTAGCTGGTATGGATCCAATCTACAGCCGTATCAACCAAGACCACCTCCACCCCCTCATCCTCATGCTCAAAATCAACATCACTATAACGAATTCAGCGATGGGGGATACGGTGAACAATAGAATCTCCCTCTGCATATATAGGGATTTTGGAAGAACGCTGTATCTATTTACATTTACTTGTAGGTGTCTGGCTATATAAATGATTTTAAACAATGTGTGTATATATATATGAATAATGAGTTGCAAATGAATCCTTGTTCAAAGTAATGGAAAGAGAATAGAACATTTGTCCAGACTGATGGAATATCTAGATCTCTGTTCAAATTCATTGTCCGAAATCCACCCCAATTTTCTGATTCTAGCAAATCACTAAATTCGGAACGATGTCAAAAATTAAAGTACAGTTTCCAGCCCTCATATAACCCAAAGTTCTCAAATTCGACTACATGATGCTTTGTATTTGATGGTACATTTGAGATATAATCACAATGAGAGGGCAGAGCTAGTTGCTGACGACTTGGTAATATCAGATGGGCTATGACAAGACAAATTAGAAGTTACCATAGGCTCTAATGAGCATAATAAAACATGGTGATCAAAGCAATCTAAATTTATCTAGAATGAAAAATATTTTCATACGTTTGGCAAAGATAGCAATAGATTCATGAAGACAAACGTTACCATTCAAAAACCAAGCTCTTGTTTTCGGGGTTCTATTAGAGTTGTTACTGTTGATGTTCTGAAAGGATTGATCTCCACACTAATAACGATTTTTGAGTCCAACGCTACAGCTCAAAAACGCTGACTTGTTTGAGTTATACTCTTATTTATAGATAAGCTAACCTAAGTAAGTATATCTATTCATAATTTTCCCCAAATAATACAAGATCTGTCCCTAATAATGGGAGATCAGCTCAATATCGGTATCCACCAGTGTTATTCAAAATAGATGTCCAATGTCTATCACCATTACTAAAGTATCTAGAAAATATATTCAATATCTCTCCAAACTGATACAAAAACTCTCCAAATGGATACGATCCTTATCCGTGCGGCTGATGGCAAATTCGAGATTGTTTTTTGTTGCCCTCAAAAATATTTATATTTCTCAAATTGCCACTCTCCATCGCATCACATATGAACGTACACGATTCATAAATTCAGCAACCAACAAATTTGGAAACTTACAGAAATTTGTGATACTAAGCTACTACAAAAAATACTTTAAACACAATGGGATTGTTTGATTCGTCTTCTGAAAAGGACTCAAACAACACTTCAACAATCAACTCATCTGAGATCGATGACTCCTTGAAGAATTTGATTACCGTTACAAACGATGTTACATCGAGCTCAGTTTTGAACTTGATGAATTGGACTCAAAAATTTATGGAACATGAATTTCCTGATTTTAGTGGATTTCCAATTTTCACTAAATCATCTGGCTCTGATGAATCAAGCCCTTTCTCTTTTCCTAGCAGTCCAGAAATTAGTCAATTCCTAGATATCTTACCATCCGCAATCAACGATAGTGAGCTATTCAATGGTTGGAGAGATAGATATAAGTCTCAAAAAAATTCATATGGCTATTGGGCTTATCCAACACCATCTGATAAGCTTTACAAAAGCTGTAAAGAGAAAGAAGGTTTATCAGCCTGGGATTCAAAGGGATACTGGCGTTGCTTATTCCCAAAAGCCTTGATTCCTGCAGAGTATGCGGATAGTACTCTTTCAAAAGAAGATGTTCAAAATGATACAAATCACGAAAAAGGTTTGTTCTTTGAGAACTACACTGATTACTTGGATTTCAAGGTTAAAATGAAAGAACAATTAAGAATTCAAAGAGAAGAGGAATGGAATAAATTCAAAGAACAGCAAAAATCAAAGTGGGATTTCTTGGCCTCTAAAAACTCAGATTCAACTGATGTTGTATCTGCTGCTGCACCTTCAACTTCATCTTCAATCTCAACTTTTGAGAATTCAACCACTTCTTTCAATGATGTTGCAGGTAAAAAAGTTACTGGCACTTCCTCCTCAACTTCTATCAGAACGTTAGAGAACGGTGATGTTGAAAAGAACACCATTTTACAACAGTACTTTGAAGATGGTTCAAGTGAACGCAAAAGTGTCAAGGAAATCTTGAAAGCCAATGGTGAAAGAAAGGTTCTCGATGAGAATGTTGCCAATATCACCCCAGATGGCAACAACAAAAGTGGTTGGTTTTGGAACTGATTATATGCGCCTTTCAATTAATAGTATGCCTTCAATTATGTTTGGCATCTTTCTTTTTTGATCAATTTGTGGTACTCTTATACACTGGGTAATTTTATGTTTTTTTTTTTTTTTTTTTTTTTTTTTTTTTTTTTGATTTTTTTTTTTTTTCTACTTTTCAAAGGTCTTTAAGATAAAGTTTCCTTGCAGAGTTTTATTTCGGGTTTTTTATTTATCTTGGTTTGTAGGTTAGGTTTTTTTCAGTTTATTATATATACCTAGTGGGTCCCATAATAAGAATACATTTTTCTATTTGGTTTGTGAACATCAACATCTGTAATCATCCGAATGCAACAGTGTTGCAATAGCTAACAATCAATTCATCGCCTACTTTGAAAATATCATACAAATTACTCAATTCTTCGTCTGGATTAGGGCTAACTGAGTTACTTAAATAACAGTAAACTTTTCCTCCGATCTTTAGCTCTAAAAATTTCAAAATAGATGCAAACTTAGAGCTTTTTGAGATCTTGAACACAGCTGGTTTGACTTGGTTCACTGATCCTATCGATTTGAACCGAATCTGAATCTTCGATACCACAGGTTTTGATACCGTAAGTATTGTGGATGTAGTTTGTGGGGGAAGCTTTGAAAATAGAATTGATTGGTTCAGCGTTATCTTTGTCTTTTGAGGCTTGTTGCTTATTGTGTTTCCACCATCTTCATTCAACTCTGTATCTTCTGTTGATGATTTTTCTGAGTCATTTTCCTCTAATATTGTGGTGGCGGTGTCCTTGTTATTTCCAACTCTGATATTAAGCTCCATTAAAGATGACTCCAAATTGCTCATCTTTTGCAACCCCAAGTTCTTATTTCGATTTGACATTGCAAGTGTTGTTGCTACTAATCTAACTCAATATCATTCAAAAATGTCAATAGCAAGCTTGATCAACAAATTACAAAAATAAGTACCACTTCGATTAATGATGTGTAACTTGAATTTAGCTGTGGTTTCAAAAAAGATACTTGCGTATATCTGCCCGGAAAACCCAAGGCAGTGCATTCTCACCCGCAAAGTTACAAAGAGCGATAACAGTTATAATCATAAATACTATGATTCAAACATACATAATATACATATAATCCTATACGGTTTACTTACACTAGTACGTGGGTATTCTAGCTTGAAGTATGTGCGGTGACTAGTTTTGCAAAATGATCCTTCTCAACTTGTCCCAACTTATTCTCGGGATCAACCTCATTCAAAATTGTTAAAATCAAAAAAAAGTTATTGTAGAGAAAGATCTCTCTTTTTCTTGAATCCAAATTCAAACTCAACTTAATCATACTAGTTTCATATTCACTTCTCAATCTAGTTATTGAGTTTGTCAATGGTTCCGAGGTTTCCAGTTCAAACGTTAAATTATTTGATAAATGTAGAAGATTAAGCAAAACCATACCAAAGTTTTGTGTTAAGCTCAACGGTGTCATTAAGTTTTTATTGATATTCTTTATGAAAACCGAAGATGAAACGGTCTTTTTCAAACTGGAGCAGTTTATATCTACCAACTTCTGAAACTTTGGCCACAGTATTATCAACTGCAAATTTAGGTAATCTTCCATGATAGGAATTCTACGATGTTGCAGTTCGTATTCCATGGACTGACATATTCTAATAGACATAAGCACACCAAACAAGTCGTAGGATTCATCTATCAAGAATTCTGTATAACTGTAGCCCAATTGGTGAATCGGGTTGAAAATTATTTTGGAGATTTCAAAGATCTCCTCCGATTTGGTCAACAAAAAGAATTCATTCAAAAACAAATACTCCGTTGAACTGTTGTCCAAAACAGCTTGATTGAAATTTCTAAAAGCAGATTCTAGCCAATACTTTGTATTATTTGTCTCTGCAATTTGGGCAAGCATAACGGTCTCGTCTTGTTGTGACATTACCTCAAGTCTTTTTGTGAAATTTATTAAATATTCATTTAACGTGATTTCAGGTTTAGCTGCAGCCATACCAAAAAACGATGATGAGGCCGCAGTATTTGCATCCTCTTCCAAAGATCCCAAGGAAACATGTTTACCAACCTTGTGTATCTTTAATTTCTCCAAAGAGGATAAATATTTCACAAAATTCTGATAATAGTACCATCTCATTGTATGCGTGTATGCTTGTCGTAGTTCATTGGCAAGCTTGGGATGCCTTTGTTGCAAAAACGGATATATTTCTTTTACTTCTAGCATATCTCGCTGAATGATTTGAGATGAAGTAGTTTGTCTTCTTAACTCCTTGATCTGTGTGATAATAAAGTCTCTAATCCTTTCAATCGCTTTCAGTTCCATAATCTCTAAAAGTTTATTCAAATCCTGTAAACTTTGAATCTTTGTTTCTCTTTCATACTTGGAGTAGATCTCTTTCTTCTCGATAATGAATCTAAGATTTTCTATCCAGTTCTCATTCAGTTTATCATTGACAATGGACTTGATGATCTCGGGAGGAATAATCAAATCGTTTATGATCGGTGTGAGCTGGAGGTCAATTTGTTGTTTGTCCTGAATCTCGACGTTAAGCTGATTGGATCTATTTTGTAAAAATTCCATCTCCAATGATAACTTGTTCAAGTTTTGTTCAAAATTCAATAGATAGTCGAATAACGGTTTGAGGAAGACTCTTGAGTTCTTAATGACTTTTTGATAATTGGAGAATTTATCGAACGTTTCCTGGAATGCCAGATTCTGATATTGTGGATTCAATGTTTTCAAGAATCGTAACTCTTGTAAAGTATTAACATCATTAGAGCTTTTCAGTGTATCTAGCAAAGTTTTCAGCCCATTGTTTGAATCATCTCCCAATTCATCCAAATAATCAACTTCCCACTCAGGATTCAAAGTTGACTTCAAAATTTCAATGTTTGACTTTCGGCTTTGCCCATTGCTTGAAGAATTTGTTGATGAGACAATTCCTGGAATATTTGGCTGCGTGTGTTTTGAGATTGATCTCCTTGAAATTCTATGTTGATGATGGGGATGAGCTGCAACGGATTCCGTTGATCTCGTTGAGTTGTTATGAGACGTGTTGTTTGGGTTGAATCTTTCAAACGGCATTGTTCGGGACATTATATTCAATCGAATATATAGCTTTCAGCATACTCCTCAAGTTCTGAGACAAGTGATTGACAAGTTGTGATATAGAGAGCAATAGCTCAAAGGTACTCAGATGCTCTTGAAGTGTGCTGTCGATTAAATGCTTGCACTCGCAGCTCTAAATCGACGCACTCTACACTATAATCCGCGCATTTTATTATTCGCAGTCGCGTCGATACTCAAGCTCGTTCGAGTCCTGCTTCCAAGTTCCAAGGTAACATTCAAATGTTTGCTGTGACCCCGTGTTTGAGATCAGATTATCAAAATTACAAAAACAAAAGCTATCATCCACTAAGTAGTCAATTTTTTTGAAAAGAAGAAAACTGAAGAGATGTATCAAGATTTCTATCAGAAGAAGAAGGCTACTAATCCTCAATGTAACATTGGCCTGCTAAATTTAGCTTTAGAACCAGAATGATGACGGACTATCGACTATAACAGTATTGCCGGAAAGCCAACATTTGTGAACTACCAAATAAAGACGGCCTGTCATTCCCATGGCATTGCCATAATGAACGGTAAGCGCGGATACCTTTAAATTCAAAAAGAAGTTCATGAGGAGGAGTAAAATAAGTATATGCCTCTTTGTTGTCTTGGGTAAGAGCCTTCGAATAGGTGAGACTTGGTTGCTTCGTCTATCAGAGTAATTGTCAAAGGGATGTTCAAACTACACTTGATGTTCCTGCTTTACGAATGCTTAATTACGTGTACCTTGTAAACGCAAGGTAGCGCTTCCCCATAGGGCAAGATTTCCAAATCAGACTCATTTTCAGCCGTACGTTTCCATTACTCAAAATTCCCAACTTCTTGGACTGGATGGAACCTTATGATCACAGTACTCAAGTAGTTTAACTACATATCATTATAATCAAGCACTAGAACAAACATAATCACTCACATACTAAGTGGACAAAAGTTCTGTTCGACGTTCGAAAAAGCATCAAATCAAGGTTAAAACAAAGTAGTTCCGGGTTTCTTAATTGAAGCGGGGCCAATTTTCCGATGCAATAAGTAAAATTCCAGGAGGAGTACAGAAAGTTTTGTAAAACGTTCTTTTTTTTTTGTCTTTGCTCACAAATCTTAGATAGCTTTTCATAGAAAAACTACCCATAATTGCATTGTCAGTTGCCTCTATGAATCAATGAGATAAAGCTAAATCGAGAGTGATGAAGACCATAGATCTATATTGAAGATATCATCTTGCGATCATGAAGTTCTACTTTACTCAAGATTACCGTTACATTAAAAATGCTTATCTATGTATAGGTCAGATTTGGATGGGCCCCTCGTTCAATAAATTTCGCGGCGCTTCAGTATTAATTGCGATTATTCACATAGTAATTAGTATGGGACCAGTCGCAATTAATACTGCGCATTCGCAATTAATACTGCAGAAGGAGGTTTTCCAAATTTTACCTATATATCAAAAGATACATCATTGGGAGTATATATGTAGGTGAGATAAACTTTTTTGCTTAGCAAACATGAATAGATCGTTGTAGTGGAGAATATTCCTAATGGGAAGACAACTAAATGTGGCTTGGATAGTTATTGAGCATAAGCCGTACCCCACATATTCTTCAAAACAAAAAAACTGGAGACATGACGGGAAACAATAGAGAAAGTTTCTGGATGAGGAACAATTATATGTGTTTATTGTTCTCATAGATTATGGGGCCTCAAAAACTTTCTGCGCTGGATTGACTTACTGCCATTCACCCGCAATCTTCACATAGCCTGGTTAAAAAGAGGAATCAAATCATCATTACACAACCCTTCTCTTTTCAGTTCAAAACCTAACAAAAAACAAATTCCGAATCAGCCAAGCTTTCATATTCAATGATCAAAAAGGGGTAAAATCTATAAACGGAAAAACTGATATCTCGGATGCCTCTCGGTTTATACAATTTTTGTATTATAGCATGATACCCCAACCTGCATCAACATACTTACGCCGGCTTTCTGCTAGAAGGAAGAACTTCCAAAACCGGTCTTCGTGGCACGCAGTAGTTTAGACTTAAGATTTGACTAAGAATCGTGCTATGTTCGTGGACCAGCAGGTCTCATCCGCAAGCAAATATGAGGAGTAACGATATATACATATAAAAGCACTTATTCCTCTTCAAATGCCCTGGATAATGGGCTTTGAAGTTTTTCAAAAATTGTTCAAAATATCTATCAAAAATGAGATTACCACCAAAGGTTTATCAATTTTTAGTCTGTTGCTTTGCAGCTATTGGATCATTTACCTACGGTTATGACCTTGCCATTATTTCTCAAGTTGAAGCAAGTGAATCCTTCATTGCTAAGTTTAACCCAACTACAAACGAAAAAGGTGCTGTTGTTAGTTTATTCACCGGAGGATGTTTCTTTGGAGCGTTCGGAGCTTCATTCATTGCGGATAGATGGGGTAGAAGAGTTGTTCTCTTTTCTGCGGCAATCATCTTTATGGTTGGTGGTTGTTTGCAAGGTGGTGCTAGGAATTTGAATTATCTATTCGGTGGTAGATTCATCGCTGGTTTTGGTGTTGGTAATTTAACAATGATTATTCCCTTATATCAAGCAGAAATTGCTAATCCTTCTATAAGAGGTATGGTGACTGCTTTGCAACAATTCTTCCTTGGTATTGGTTCTCTATGTTCTTCATGGATTGGTTATGGATGTTACTTAGGATTCAGTGATAAAAAACAATATATGGTCCCACTATTTCTACAGATCGTTCCAGCAGGTGTGCTTGCTTCCATGATTTTCTTGTTCCCAGAATCTCCAAGATTTTTAATAATGAAGGGAAAGTTAGATGAAGGTCTAAAAACTATTGCTAGATTGCATGCAAATGGTGATACTGAAGATCCTTTTGTTGTTGTTGAATTTGATCAGATTTTAACTGAGGTTGAAATGGAAAAGAAGCTTAACTCCACATGGTTGGATTTATTCAATACAAGAGATCGTTTCAGAAGAATCATAATTTGTGTTGCGTTGCAAGCTTCGGTTCAATTGACAGGTGTTTCTGCTATCCAATACTATTCTCCAACCATTTTTGCTAATATTGGTTTATCCACTGGTAGAACTTTGTTATATCAATCCATCAATTCCATTATTGCATTGATAGCACAAGGTATTTGTGTGTTAACTATTGATTTGACAGGTAGACGGTGGGCATTGATTCTATGTAACATTGGCTCCTGTCTTATGTTTATGATTGGTGCTATTTTACTAGCGCAATTCCCAGCAGCAACTAATAATTCAAGACCTGCCCAAATTGGATTTATTGCAACTACATGGATATATAACTTTATCTTTTCTTGGGGTATTGGTCCATTATCTTGGGTCATTCCAGCAGAATCATTCTCCCTCGCTATTAGATCCAAGGGTGTTTCATTGGCTACTATGACATCATATGCTTTCAATACTATGATTGGGCAAGTTACTGATAAAGCTATGAACAGTGTAGGATGGAAATACTACTTGCTATTCATTATCTGCTCCTTCACCAACGCTATATTCTTCTACTGTTTCTTACCTGAAACCAAGGGTACGCCATTAGAATTGATGGATAAGCTATGGCAAGAAGTCCCTATTTTCGTTCCAAGTATGAAAGAAAAACATACCGATTTCTTGAAACAATTTGAAGAAGAAGTTCAACAAGTTGAAGAAAAAGGTACTGTTGATCACTTGGAAGATATTGAAAAAGTCAACTCAAATAACACTGAGGTTTAGAGCAAAAAATGTTGTGATAATTGAGACCACCTAACTAGTTTTTATTTTAGCTTTTAGTAGGGGTAATAAGTACATTTATATATCTTGGGATTTTTATACGATTGTGTATCTTATTGATTTGATTTGAGTTTAGCGGAACATTAAGCTACCAGGTTATACATATGGCAAGCTCGCTTTTGTAGGTTATTTATAACAGCATGTTACCGATGAACAGAATGTATATCTGTTTATGGATTTATCGCTATCATTTGAATATATATATATATAACTTTTGAAGTTTCATACTTTTCATACTAGCCAAACTTGTAGAGGTTAGCCGGGGTGGGTATATTCGTGGGGTACAAACTATATGAGGGTGAACAGGAGGGAAAGACCCCCACCCTGCTGATCCGGGGAACCTTACAAAGAGCCGTGAGCCAGTGGGTACGGTGGGATCGAAAATTCAATAGAGTTGGGCCTGAGAAGGTCCTTTTGATTACTCAGGCGTTGGTGGGTGGCCGTAGGTGAGTTCTGATTTTTTAATCAAGTTCGAATATTGGCTCTCCAAGACAGGAGCATTATTAGTCTAGCGTAGAGTGCGATCAGAGGACAAAATGGTGTCGTACTTGATGCCTATCAGTCACCCGAAGGGTGGGGTGCTACGTTTCTCAAACATCATCGGACGTAATATTCAAAACAAGAGATAGCCATTTTCAGAGATATGTCATGTTCCATAGGTCATTGTGTAATAAGTTAACATTTTTCTGTCTTGCTCGGATAAATTTTAAACTTTGACCGTATTAATAAGCCACGAATGTCCAAAACTATTAGATAGCCGAAGGTGGATTATTAAATCACAACTAATACAGCCTACATCCAAGTCAAACTGTTTTCAAACGAACTGAGAAGTGATAACGCAAAGCTGTGCTATATAGCTTAAATGATTAGGAGATGTTGAAACTTTTCTTTATGTTTATGAAATCATCCCATTCTACAGAAACAACGATCTACACGGTCATCCTATTCTACAGAAACAACGATCTACACGGTTATTGTGTGTTTTACAAATCTTGGTGGGTTTCTTTGCAACTTGAATTTCCAGCAGCTAGCTCAATTGCGATATGAAAAACTCACTGTTATATTTTACAGGTCGTGTTCGTGTTCGTATTTGTATCATTTCGAGTCAGTAAATGTTGAGTTTCGGGATTTTGAAGCTTTCAGCGAGATTCTGGGCGATGAGCCTCGGTGCCGGCTTAAGGGGTGGGGGATTGCTGGACTTCGATGCAGAAAATTCATTTTGTGCCCAGCGGCGGTGTAGCAATCAAAACAGATACCGGGAGCGGAGCTGTAACTTGTAAGTTGTTGGTCAACCTTGTCAATCATGATACATGAGTTTTTGTTAACCAGCGGTGGCCAGACTAAAGAAATAGAACAGCTAATATGGGGAGCTACAGTCAATACGACGGCAATCCGGTGATTTCTCGTTTAGATTGCTCCCCAATTTTCTAATTTAATTTAAGTTTTAGTTATCAAACTAGTAAACGTTAAGGCCACTATTGTCCAAACACACTCGCACGTATGATAACAAATGTATGTATATGTTACATTTGGTGTTCAGTAGGAGGAAGGATGAGAGGATTTAAAGATATTCGAAGACCGAAGTCATAGCAGGCCATTGATTCATCGGCTGCAGGATTTTTGAGTAGAACAATAAGGGCCTCTCCGTGGGGAAACTATTGTGCTGTGAGCCGTATGACAGTAAACTGGCTGTCTGTAGCGCAGTAGGACCTGTACGAACTTTGATGATCGCCCCGCTGGCTACGAAGCCAAGGCCCCCCGCCCCCTCATGAGTTTTTTTCTGGAGCCCCGGTAGTGTTCTCGCTTCTCCACACGTACACGAACAACTGCAGCTCAGCTGTCATAAGGTCAATTGATTGATCCACTTGACATACACGAATTGGTGTTTGAGATGTTTGTTTATTAAGACCCTGGGTTTTCCATATTTAGTCTTATCCTGTATCTTAAGTCATGTTGAATCGTATTTTTTAAACCACTTTGTATCTGATATTCTCTACTCGACTAAGCAACTGATAAACTGCCAATTTGTCTGCTTGTGAAACTCAAGTTACTCAAATTCATAGTTTTTCACCACACAAGACCTCAAGCTAACTAATTTTGAACACCAAAAACAGCACCAGAACTTGTTTGGTTAATACTTGTTCTATTGTGCTTTGTTATTTGTCGGTTTTCAAGGTTTGTTAAGATAGCATCGTTTTCAACCGTGAATGTTGTCCCTCTTTGCTTCAACTTCTAATAAAACTATAATGGACTTCAAGTTCTCCGGTGGGAAGACACCTTCTCCACGGAATTATTCATCTGTACCACTCATGTCAATATCTCATCCTTTACCTGGAAATGGCAATCAAAATCAACTCAATAAGCCATCAAATAACTCTTCTACTTCCTCGTCGAATCGCTCAAACAGGAGCTTCAATTCAAATTTAAGCAGTTCAGTTGTCACCCTTCCCCCACTAACAAGTTCATTGAACAACAATCCTTCTACATCAACAACAACAGGTACTCAAAATAACACAACTCTACATAGCATCAATGACTATTCCTCTCATAATCATCCATTACTCAATCTAAATATCAATTTCAATATGAATGGTGCTAACGCAACCCCTAACTCGCACATACAAGATCAACAATCGCCTCAAGTTAAGTCCGATACTCAATCTCAAATACAGCTACAAACAAGTCCTATGTCTATTTACAATACGAGTGACAATTCGACTAGATCAAGAAACGTTCCAAGATCTCTACCTGATTCTCCAACAAGTTTACAGTCAAAGGGTTTGACTAGTGTTTCGAAAATAAAATCCAAGAGTGAGAAAGAGTCGTCATCTTCAAGGATATCTAAAAGATCACGGAAAGGATGTTTGACTTGTCGTTTCCGTAAAAGAAAATGTTGTGAACGTCGTCCCATATGTACTGAATGTGATCGTTTAGGAATCAAATGTTCATGGATAACAAATGGACTTGAAAATAAAAATAAATCAAAAAAAAATCCCCATTTCTTGAGAAATGATGAGTGTTACGATGTGAATTTTGGGGTTATCAAGATCATCAGAGGTAAAATCGATTACCGCATCATCGATGGTGAGCTTATCGAAGGGGATTGGTATAAGAGTGAGGGAGTTGATTCGTTGGATGGTTACGATGTAGAGAGCTACAACAATGGAAATAGTGACATTGATGATAACGTGGTTGACGATGATGATGAAGAAGACGATGAAGAAGCAGATCAGGAAGTAGTTCAGGATCAAGGTGTCATTGAAATTGGCGATGATAACCCAAGTAATAGATCAAGATTTGGTATTGGAAACCCTGGTAACGGTAACACCAGCGGTGGAGGACTCGATGTTGTGGGTTTTGACAGCTTGTGATTTACGAATCTTCAATCTTACAATGTTTTCTTTTACGACCCTGATTCCCTTTTCACTTTTTTTATAATTTCTTTGTTTCGTTTTCTTTGGTCTTTTGTATACTTATTTCTCTCTGTACTGCTTACTGAACTTACTTTTGCTAATATTTAATTTTCTCTCTGCTGTTTAATAATCAAAAAAGCTCTTCATTTTTTTTGCAACCTAAAATTGATCTTGACTAATCTCCGATAATAATATTTTTTACCTCTTCTTATCATTGTAAGCGTGAGGACTTCGATGATATCCCACTATTGAAAGATCAAGGCATCGTATCGTGCTATTGGAATGCGGGGGTGCGTGCTGATTCCTGCATGGTATGTCAATGTGAAGCGTGCTAAGATGCGGGGGCTTTTGCACCTTGAGCAGAAGCGGAGGATTCCCGGCTAAAATAAATTGATGTGCTAAGGTGGTGAATTTTTGCCGAGTAGCAAGCCTTTGTCAACCTGTACCTGACAAAAGTCACCCTCTTTTCACACACAACGTTGCACTTATTAAACTCCAGCATACTATTGATGTCTAAACTAGGGAGAGATCTTTGAATTTTTTGAAATTCAAAAAAAAAGTACTCTGGACGAGTTGGGAATTGAACCCAAGACCTCTTCCATGCTAAGGAAGCGCGCTACCAACTGCGCCACACGCCCAAAAGTTAGAGGTTTTATCTGGTAGAGTTGACTCAGCTTGCAAATCAATCCCAACAACTTCGATCGGCGCGTCGATGAGTCGAAATTCTAACTATTAAAAATTAAATAAACCAACTCTCCTAGGTCACACGTTACACTAATAGGGATAAGTAGATTATATAATTATATGACATACATAGTTTCTATCAGGATGATTGTTCTATTAAATGGGCGAAGGATTTATCCTCATCGAGAATACATTTACTTTACTTTACTAGTCGATGGTTTACATTTACATTTCATAACCAACTAACACCAACACCCAAATCTCCTCAAGGTCTCACTTCAAGCTGCTAGTGATAAGTACTGTATATTTATATATTTATATATGTTGGAACTTCAGCTCCTAACTGAAGCTCCATGTGATCTGTCCACGTGACTTGCTCACGAGTACTTAACTGAGGGTTATTGATTTGAGGGCAGAGTGAT
>KV453849.1:528707-577849 GCA_001661425.1 Ogataea arabinofermentans
ATGGACCACTATTGTTTATTTGGGTTTATATCAAACAATAGTTGCTAAGAATAGATGAAATTAGGAGTAGAAATCCTAATCAAGGTCTGGAAAAATTTTTCGGTTCAAATACAGACGAATGCCCATTCTATTTTATATCCTATATATATTTTTACCCTTTTAAAGGAAGTAACGGAATTTATTATCATATATCATCCAATACTTGTCTCTATATATATTTAGGTTAATTAAACTTATTATATTATTATTTACACACCCCTTTTCTACCGAAAGGTAAGTACGACATTTTACTTACCCATTAAGGGACGAGAGCCATTCTCTACCTCTACTATAGTGGGTTATNACCTCTTCACCCCACGACTTAGTATTGGACTGAGATGGCAAATATCTCATAATATAGCATACATAGTTACTATCAGAATGATTGTCCTATTAAATGGACGAGGGTTGTTTCAACCCCATCAAGAAAGGATTATTATCATTATTTACAATGTGTATTAGACCTATATATAGAAGAGTCAATTAAATATGATTGATGTTCCGCATTTTGTTAAGAGTAAATCAAGTAAAAAAGTGGAGACTGACGTGTTATGTACGGAAAAGATTTTTCAGGTCGTATTTAGGGCTTTAAATCCTCAGTTCTATCTATTGAGAGAAACTATTGTGACTATGTCAAACATCTACAATACTGGCTGGTGCAATTCACAGTGGTTAAGTATACGATTATGAATCACATGATCTGTGTGGTGTTCTCATTGCTCTTCTCTCGAAACCTACTACTTTCGATTATCCGATTCATAATTGAACTTATTAACTTGAAGAAATAATCTCATGAGCTGGGACCAATTTCTTACAAATATGTAACGGACTAGAGTCTCTGATTTTACCCTTTTTCGAAACCCCTTTATAACTTTTACCGTTTCTGGTGACATGTTCTATACTTACACATTCTTACTCTTTCTGTTCTGGAATGACACCTGCAACTTCTTGAACTGATCTCATGAGGATTTGTTGTCAAAGATGAACCAACTTCAAGGGCTATGCTCTAAATATGCACGATTTGCTCAATTAGCGTTGGTATATAGTATCTGCTATTGAATGCTGACACTCTGACCCCATATCCAGGACTCATTATGTAGAAATTATTTATACTCACCTGAAGGGGGCAAAACAATTAGTAGGTTACCATCAAAAAAACCCCATTTGTGAATCAGCCTACAAAGCTTGGATGTGCTCCTTACAAAGATCATAGAATCAATTTCATAATCTATGATTTTGTTTACTTCATTAACATTCACGTGCATCATTTTACCATTAGTCTTTATGACCTAGTATGCCTCTGAAATGAATATAACTTAGCTGTTCATTTGTGAATAACTGCTTGCATTATTATAATAAAGTGTATTATAGTAAATTTTATAAGATCCTACTCCAAAATCTATGAAGGGTGCTATAAAAGGACAAGTTAAGCCTTCTGGTTTCTAAACATATTCGCAGGGTGTCAATTTCAGTGCAGCGATATGAGTTGGTTGTATATCTGAGAATAGACAATGACAATTTGCCATAAACAGTTCTATAGATTGATCTCATGTAAGAATTCAGTGGATGTGTTCTCTTGCTTCTTCCTTCTTTACTGCTCTCTACTTTTCAAACTGGAGCTACCAAATCTAACTTACATTCGAGTTTCAATCAGAAGTTGATTCAAAAGAAAGTTGCAAATGATTTTGATAGCACGATACTGGGATTCATTGAACATAGTATCAAAGTCATATTAGGAGACTAGAATGACAAACAGCTTGATCTCCAAGAGACATATGATTTCAACCCTTCTAATCATTTTTTTTTTTGTTTGTTTGTTTGTTTAACAACATCCAGACAGAATTGTGACTTTTTGATGATGTCTGAAGGAAAGTAACTACGCACTTAAAGCCATAAAATGAGCCTTGGTTCCAAAATATCAAGCCTCAAAAGTAGAGTATCATTGGTAGCCAGAGCTACAATCCAAGTATATGAAAAAGTATGGCACGGCGGCTGTATAGTATGCTTAGCACCTTCTACAGGAAAATATCTCGCATGAGCCGCTCCCTATTGTACTTAGCATGATATGTACCCCTCCATGTCCCCCAATTTTTTCCAACCTTAATTGAAAATTACCTTAAGGATTGTGCCCATCTGAAAGTACTATAATATTCCCCATGTTTCTCAACTTAGAGATCATCAAAATTTCAGCCCAAAAGGTTGAAAATTAGATGCTCTTTTATCACTTTTTAGTTTCAAAATTTGGTCTTTTCTACAGTTTTGGTCAGATCTCGCATAGAATAGAAGTATTTTGTATCATGGTAACCTGCCTCCCATAAGATTTGATGATTTATACCATGGTAACTAGAGCTTGAAATTCAATGCGATGCAATGTACCTGCATCTCTTAAAAGAGTACGGAATCTACACGCTTGAACACAACACAAACATCACCTATACTTCAATCAAGCTCTGAAATCTGTTTCGTCCAAAAATGATCATTAGACGCCTTGTTGAATTTATCAACCTGGCCAAAATCAGGATTTCACCAGAGAACATGGTGTAATCGAAGTCCATCAGTTAGTTGAGTCGCCCCCTTTTTTTTTGCACAAACCTTAATCAAAAAGGGGGTAAAATGCTATACAATTTTAGTAACAGAAATATCAGCGGTAACAGTGGTAGCAGTGATTCTTGATGGATAATTATATTTCAATCTACAATAGCTACTAATTTTTGGGTTAGTTAGTACTTCACTTATCATAGTGACACGCTCTATGAACTAAATCAAAAATCTAGATATTTTTTCACTGTTTCAAAACAGCCAACCCAATTACAAACAACAAAATCATCCTCTAACATCACTATAGTCAGTGAACATTTAAAATTACCTCTTCTCCCTCTGGTACTTACACCTGGAACCGAATAAATGAACTCGTTAGAGTTGTTTGAACTTTGGTAAAGTATGAGGATGGAAGCCCACAATACCGTTCTAAACATATACGTAATGGTATATTATATTATATGGTGAATATTTTTTATAAAATCACTTGAAAAACAAGACATGCGTTGAAATACAGAACGTGCACCTGGGAGAAAACAATATTTATGGAAACAGAACCGAGCCAGACAGACAAATGAAGGTAAAATTCGCATACCGTAGCTGTTGATATGATTTACAAGTGGTTGTTTTGTGTATGTGTGTTTTCGGATTCATCACACACACGCAGACAAATTTTATATGTAAGCAGTTGGAATTTGAAAGGGAAAATAAAATCCCCTTCAACTGATCTTGCCTTGAGAATCCCTCACATAGATAAGATTTAGGACGGTCATACATACATACATACATACTACAAGAAAAATCAACATATTTAATTAACGTACGTTATGATTTGTATTCTGAATTGAAAAAAAAAAAAAAACATACCTGAAGTGTTTCAAAAAAACGAAAACAAATGATAAATAAACATGTAATGAATGTTATTCTCTTTCAGGGAAAATGAAAATCAAATCCCCTTTTTATTACCTTGCCTTAAGAATCCTTCACATGAACAAGATCAAGGGGACGGAAAGACATACGTACTACATACTACATACTACATACAAAATCACCACATTTGATAAACGTACGTTAAAATTTGTATTCTATATTAAAATAACATACCTAGAGCTGTTTGAAAAAAACAAAAAAACAAAAAACAAATGATAAATGAACAAGTAAACAAATGACAAATGACAAATGACAAATAAACAAGTAAACAACAATGTAATTTTCTTCTTCACTCTCCCTTCAATCAATCAATCAATCAATCAACTAAATATCTTTTTTATCTTCATCTTCATTCACAATCTCAACTAATTTAACATCATTATCATTATCTCTCAAGGCAATATCACTAGCTTTGAAATCCATGAAGAAATACTTCAAGATCAATTCAATCCCCCAACAAATTGCAAAATCACCAATCATAACACTTGTTAATTTGAATTTAAATATATCAGTCATTGGTACAAATTGCATTGCTTCATTTAATTCTGGGAAAAATTCAGTTGATCCACTCAAACATAAGAATGTAACTCCCATTAATCCATAATACATACCTTTATTATCTTTAATTGATTCTCTAAATGGAGGACCTTGATAATTGATTGTGAATGTTGAAACTTGTTGAGATAATTGAATTAAAAACATAGCTGTATTTAATAATGATGGTGTGAAAGTTTTCTCTAAATCAATTTGTGGTTCTCTTGGTTCTAATTTATATGTTTCTTTAGTTATATAAATTAAAGAAATCAAATGAATTGCAAATTGACCTAATATGGAACCCATTATATAAATGTTAAAAATACCTGGTTGTGGTCTTTCCTTTGATAATTTATCTAATGTTTTACCTCTTGAAATAGATAAAAAGCAAACACTTAATAATAAACCTGAAACTGTTGCTTGTCCATCACCAAATTTGATACCTGCTAAATATAAAACAGATAATGAATAAGCTGAAACTAAACAATTTAATGCTAAAATTTTATACATTTGAATAGTGGAAACTAAAGCACATCTACCTTGTCTAATAACATGTATAACGGTATTAACATTTGATAATTTTGAAGTGAAAGGTGCAGCAACTGAAGCATCACCTAATTTTAAAGTTGGAGCTTCATCTTCAGGTTGTTCCATATTTTGTAAACCATTCATTAATTGTTCAGCAAATGCTGATTTTTTATCATTTTGATTAATAGCATTATTTGGAGAAGCAGTTGGTAATGGTTGTTTATTTGCAATTTCAACAGCTTTTCTCATTTCATCGGTTATTTTATAACCATTTTTTTCCATAGCTTCTAAATAATGAGGATTAGCAGCACTTGGAGGATATAAATGTGCAATGATTGGTGGAATTTTAGGTTGTGGATTACCCCATCTAGTCATTAATTCCCATTGTTTTTCATAAACTTTTTTAGAAGCTTCAATTTTTCTATTTTCTTGTAATTTCTTCATACCTTCTTCAGTACCATTTAATAAAGCAATACCAATATGAGCTTGTTTTAAAGCACCAACATCATTGGTACCATCACCACACATTAAAGTATTATAACCTAATGATTTATATGAATTTAAGATGAATTCCTTTTGTGATGGTGAAACTCTTGAATAAATATAAGTATGTCTAATTAATTTCAATAATTGAGGATGATTAATTAATTTAGATAATGCATAACCAGTAATACAAATATCATTTTTAATTAAAAATTCATCATCAAAAGTATCATTTGAATTGAATGGAATGATTCTTGTTTCTTCAACATTTTTCCAAGTTAATTCAGGTTCAGATTCACCATTACCAGCATCATGAATTTTTTCAGGTAAATCTAAAATTAAAACATCTTTAGTTATGATTGAAACTTCTTTTGCAACATGACATGCAGTTAATGGATTATCACCAGTAATCATAACACATCTATGACTTGATTCATTTAACATTTGAATGGTTTCAATAGCATCATTTTTCATTGGACAATGGAAAACAATAAAACCTGCAAATTTCAAATTAGATTCAATTTGTTTTCTATCAATTGAATCCAAGTTTTTATCAGTATTTAAATTCTTATAAGCTAAAGCCAAGACTCTTGAACCTGATCTTGTGAATGATTTATAAATAGATTCATAATTCTCAGGTGCATCAATTAACATTTCATGTAAAGTTTCAGGAGCACCTTTACAACTAACTAAAATTTGATTACCAATTTTGGAAATTGAACTTGATCTTTTCAAACTTGAAGAAAATTGAAATCTTCTAACAATTTTAATTTGTCTACCATGACCTTCAATAACATTTTTAATTTTACTTAATTTCCAATTTGAACATTTTAAAGTTTCCTTTTCCATTGGATCACCAACAATTTCACCATCATCTAATTTAACTAAAGCATGAACGGAACCTAAAACATTCAAAGTAATATCAGGAACTTCATTTGAATTAGGTTTTGATAAATGTCTAATATCATCATTTTTAAAACCAGCTAAACCTTCAAACATTAAATCTTCACCTGTTAAAGTACCTGTTTTATCAAAACAACAAACATCGATTCTACCAGCAACAGGGATTCTAAAAGGTTCAGTACAATAAATATAATATTTGGATAAAGCAGCTAAAGATTGATTAACAGCCATTGTTAATTCCATTGGTAATTCAGGTGGGACAACAGATGTAATAACAATAATACAATCCAAGATTAATTTAGATTGAATTCTACCCATTTTAGTACCTTCAACCCAAACATAATATGATGCAATAATAGCAAAAATTAATAAAAATAAAATAAACATAAAAGCTTCTTTATTAGCAACAGACATTCTTTCAGATGAAAAAATCATAACTCTAACTAAAGAACCTTGAGTTGTTTCAAAACCAGTTTTAGAAACTAATGCAATAGCACCATTATCAGGAGCTAATTTAATTAAAGGTTTTTCAGGAGTTGTAACTTGTAAACAAGTAGTACCACCATGTAATAAAGCGATTTTATCTAAACCATCAGGTTGGAATAAATCGGAATCATCTCTTAATTTAATTGATTCTTTTAATAAAGGAGTAGATTCACCAGATAACATGGCTTCATTAACAATACAAGAACCATCTAATAAGATTAAATCACAAGGAATTGATAAATCATCATTTGGAGTTCTAATAATTGAAACTAAATCACCAGGTAATAAATCATTAGTTGAAATTTCTAACCAATTATTATTTCTAAAACACCAAATTTGATATGGTTTAATACCCATTGATTGAAATTCAGTCATTGTTGATTTTCTTTGATAAACAGTTGTACATTCAAAAGTAATTAACATAAATAATGAAAATAATGATAAATACCACATTTCATCCATACACCATAAAGCAATTGAAAATAATTGGAAAACAAAGAATGGAGCTAAAGCATGTTCAATAAATAATTCAACAAAAGTTGGAATTGGAATATCAAATCTATTTTTACCATATAAATTAGTTAATTGATTAATTAATAATTGATTTGATAAACCTTTTGAATATTTTAATTTATCAATTGTTAAATCTTGTTTATCAACTGTGAAAATTGGAGGTGAAAATTTTTTTAATTCATTATTCCAAATATATTTTCTTTTTTGATAAAAAAAAGATAATTGTTTAATTTCAGGTTGAAAATTAACTTCACAAATTTCAGAAACACCATAACCAGATTTAGCTTTTAAATAAATATGAGTTGAATCATTTAAATTTTTAGAATTGAAATATTTAAATTTAGCATCTAAATCCAAATTCCATCTTGGTAATAACCAAATTAAAGCATTTATAGATAATAAAGTTAAAGTATAAACAAAAGTCCATTCTCTACCAACAAAATAAGTATCATAATGATTCAAATATAAATTATAATAAATTGGATAAATGATAGTGAAGGGTAAAACATAAGGTTTCAAGATAGTTAACCTTGGTTTTAACAATTGAGAAGACTCAATAGTATCACTATCAACTAAATCTTGAGTCATATTGAAGATGAAGATGATTAGTGAGATGGAATGGAAGTAAATTAAGAATAAGTAATAATAAGTAATGATAACAAAATAACAAATATTGGAAATGGCGATAAAACTGGAAAATTGGACGATTCAATGAGACTTGTGATGATGTAATCGTTTATGTAATCATTTATATACTTGATTTGTTGTCGGATAAACACTTAAAGCAGGGAAACAGATATCAAGGAGTTCAATTGTGTTTTGTTTGATAGATGAAAACCATCTCTCTATGGTTGGTCACCAACTCCAATAATTACTCAGATATATGAATACTGACGATGTCACCAGATGCGGTTGATATAGGCTCAGATTGTTCGTTGAAGTTGTGAATGACATTTCTATTATCTGTAAGACATATAGCTGCATCAGAGACTATTCAACACAAATGGAAATTTGCCAACAAAAGCTCGTTTAGTGTAACACTTGAAGATTAAAGAGTTGAATCCATTACAATAGATCAGAATTTGTTGTACCAATGACAACACCATTATCTCCTGGTTCCCAATTCAATAGAGCTGAATATCCATTTGATAAAATCATCGAAAATAAAATTAGATAGAGAAATTGAAATTGATCGTATGACCAGACTAGAAGTTACCTATGCTGTCAATTATCTTGCTCGGTTTGCTGAACATTTACACCCACATCCGCATCCATTGGTTATATCACAACTACTGAGATTGGTTAAATTATGGCAACTCCAACTGTATATCTTATAAGTCGGAGAGATTAATCTGCTATTCAGATAGTGATCATGTTTAGGAACCAGAAGATAGAAGATAGAAGATCGATAAATGAATTTATATTTCAATTTGCTAATGGTGCAAATCATTAGAATTCAAAATATCCAATGACCTGGCTACAGGAAATGTGCGGTGCTATCAAACAATACAAAATACTACTGGTATTAGTGGACAACAATATAATCAACGATAAATACGATTAGAAATGGTAATCCAAACAAAACTTGGTTCAGTTCGCTTCTTTTCGTCTGATTCTAAGTTTGAATCACTTGAAAAACAACATGTTGACACTTTTGATCAATTGGTTGATATCTTTATCAAGTCTGTTGCTTTTGATAATTTAGCTAATCGAATAATGAATATCAAGCTCTAGATTATCTTAGTATAATAGTGTATATTGACTAACATTATATATTAGCTAACAAGTTTACCTAACTTTATTAAAGAACTATAAGAGTAGACTACACTACACTAGAGTAGACTAATACCAGTGTTGATAAATAGCACTATATTATAATACTTGTAATAATCTTATTAACAATTCGACGCGTCGATGATTTTCAGATCAATTTACGCGTCTTGATTTGGTATACTAATACTTAGTACTACTTAGTATAGTATAGTATAGTATAGTATACTTATAGTATAGTATAGTATAGTATAGTGTACAGCATGGTTATTAAATCAGAATTCCCATTAGAATTAGAACTTCCTTGGTATGTCTCCCATCCACTCAATACTCACTCACCTCAACTAATACTAACTAATTATAGGGTTGAAAAATATCGTCCAACTAAGCTTGATGATATCGTAGGTAACAAAGACACTATTGAATCACTTAAAAGAATCAGTCAAGATGGGAATCTACCACATTTGATCATATCTGGTTTACCAGGCATAGGTAAGACGACATCAGTATTATGTTTAGCTAAAGAATTATTAGGAGAACAATTCAATAATGCAGTTTTAGAATTGAATGCATCTGATGATAGAGGTATTGAAATTGTTAGAAATAAAATCAAACAATTTGCACAAAAGAAAGTTATATTACCTTCAGGTATACATAAGATCATTATATTAGATGAAGCTGATTCCATAACACCAGGTGCACAACAAGCATTAAGAAGAACAATGGAGATTTATTCAAATACAACTAGATTTATATTTGCTTGTAATTTATCAAATAAATTAATTGAACCATTACAAAGTAGATGTGCTATATTAAGATATAATAAATTACAAGATGATGAAATTTTGAAAAAATTATTAGAAATTATTAATTTGGAAAAAATTGAATATACAAATGATGGTTTAGAAGCTTTAATTTTTACAAGTGAAGGTGATATGAGACAAGCTATTAATAATTTACAAAGTACATTTTATGGATTTAAATTATTAAATTCTAAAAATGTTTATAAGATAGTTGATTCTCCACATCCAATTATAATTAATAATATGTTATTAAAATGTTATAATGGAGAATTTAATAATAGTTTAATCATATTAGATAAATTATGGTTAAAAGGATATTCAGCAATTGATATAGTAACTACAAGTTTTAAAGTTTTGAAAACAATGTATAATATAAATGAAGTTGAAAGATTGGAGATTATTAGAATTGTTGGTTTCACACATATGAGAATATTAGAAGGTGTTTCAACTAAATTACAATTATGTTGCATGTTATCAAAGATAGCGAAGATTACACGAAGTTAAATGTATATAACGCGTAACTAATAAAATTTCAAATAACTAAACTATTAAATTATTTCTTTTCATAAAACACACAGTAAAATGAATGATGATATTAAATTATTATTATATAAATTATTTAAAAAATTGGATACGTTAATAGCAATACATTATCAAACGAATTATTTATCAAATACAGTCAAATTATCAAAAATTCAAGATAAATTAATAGAATTAAATAAAAATAATTTATTAAAATTGAAATATATATATAATGAATCATATAATTTAATATACATACCTAATGAAAATGATATAATTATTGATGTTATGCCAATGCCAATGCCAAATAATAATGAATCAATTGAATTAACACGATGTAATTTAATCAAGAATTTAAACTCAAGATTATTGAAATTTAAATTGAAATTAGATGAGTATTTTAAAGAGAATTCAAAAATTACATCATTGAATGATATACCGAATTATAAAATAACAAATACAAAAGTGCAGAAATCAAGTATAAGCAGTACTATAAATACTTTAAAATTAAATAAAATTGAAAAATTATCAAATCCAAGATCAAAATTTGAATATCATGAGAAGAAAATCACAAATAATAATAGTAAATTATCATTACTTGAACGAATTAAATTAAAAGAAACATTACAAAAAGAGAAAGAAGAAAAAAGTAATTTAAAATCAACATCATTTAATTCAAATTCAAATATTAAATTAATATATGATATAATTTATGAACAATCACCAAAATTTAATTCAGATAAATTACAAATTAATTTAAGTTTTAAAAAATTAAATCAATTAATTAAAGATTCATTAAATATAACAACATCATTAAATGATATGAATAAATTAATTGAATTAATATGTTATAAATTAAATTTAATAATTGTTAAAATTGGTGATATTAAATTAATTAAATTAAGATTATTGAATAGGGATGATGATTTGAAGAAATTGTCTGAATGACATCTCAACACCAGAACGCCCCCACTTACATCTCAACACATCCCAACACCAGATAAAACACACAAAACACATCTTAACACCAACAATATCAAATAACAGTACTAGTAGTGTATAAACAACTAATATAAAAAATTTTCAAATTAAAAATTGAAAATAGAATTTTCCAGTAAAAATGAGCAATTTGAATTTGAATTATTTGATTGATTAATTGATTATGTAATCATTTAATTAGTATTATAGTGGCGTTCACTTGTGTTCACTTGTGTTCACTTGATGGATGTCCGGTGAGTGTCCGACATCTCTCATTCACTCCTCTTCCATTCTATTCCACTAATTATATATATACTATATACACCTATTTTTCACTTCTTTTAATTTACCCTTTTATTCAATCATTTCTCATATTATCCATCTATTATCATGTTGGCTACTTTATCAAGAAACTTAAGAACTGTATGTATATCACTCATCACTCATCACTCATTAATTTTTCACTTTCCACTTAACCCTCTTACTAACATACGTAAAATTTCCATTTTTTCAGTCCACTGTTAAACAAGTTAGATTTAACTCTAATAAAGTGACAGGTACCGTTATTGGTATCGATTTAGGTACCACTAACTCTGCAGTTGCTGTCATGGAAGGTAAAATTCCTAAAATTATTGAAAATGCTGAAGGTTCAAGAACAACTCCTTCTGTTGTTGCTTTTACTAAAGATGGTGAAAGATTAGTTGGTATTCCTGCAAAGAGACAAGCTGTTGTTAATCCTGAAAATACTTTATTTGCAACTAAAAGACTGATTGGTAGAAGATTTGAAGATTCTGAAGTTCAAAGAGATATTAAACAAGTTCCATATAAAATTGTTAAACATTCAAATGGTGATGCTTGGGTTGAATCTAGAGGTGAAAAATATTCTCCTGCTCAAATTGGTGGTTTTATTTTAAGTAAAATGAAAGAAACTGCTGATTCTTATTTAGGTAAATCTGTTAATTCTGCTGTTGTTACAGTTCCTGCTTATTTTAATGATTCTCAAAGACAAGCAACTAAAGATGCTGGTGCAATTGTTGGTTTAAATGTTGCTAGAGTTGTTAATGAACCAACTGCTGCTGCTTTAGCTTATGGTTTAGAAAAAAAAGATTCTTCTGTTGTTGCTGTTTTTGATTTAGGTGGTGGTACTTTTGATATTTCAATTTTAGATATTGATAATGGTGTTTTTGAAGTTAAATCAACTAATGGTGATACTCATTTAGGTGGTGAAGATTTTGATATTACTTTAGTTAGATATATTGTTGATGCTTTTAAAAAAGAATCAGGTATTAATTTAGAAGGTGATAGAATGGCAATTCAAAGAATTAGAGAAGCTTCTGAAAAAGCTAAAATTGAATTATCTTCAACTTTATCAACTGAAATTAATTTACCTTTTATTACTGCTGATGCTTCAGGTCCAAAACATATTAATTTAAAAATGTCAAGATCTCAATTAGAACAATTAGTTGAACCTTTAATTAAAAAAACAATTGAACCTGTTAAAAAAGCTTTAAAAGATGCTTCATTACAAACTTCTGATATTTCAGAAGTTATTTTAGTTGGTGGTATGACTAGAATGCCAAAAGTTGTTGAAACTGTTAAATCATTATTTAATAAAGAACCTTCAAAAGCTGTTAATCCAGATGAAGCTGTTGCAATTGGTGCTGCTATTCAAGGTGCTGTTTTATCAGGTGAAGTTAAAGATGTTTTATTATTAGATGTTACTCCATTATCTTTAGGTATTGAAACTTTAGGTGGTGTTTTCACTAGATTAATTACTAGAAATACAACAATTCCAACTAAAAAATCTCAAGTTTTCTCAACTGCCGCTGCTGGTCAAACTTCTGTTGAAATTAGAGTTTTCCAAGGTGAAAGAGAATTAGTTAGAGATAATAAATTAATTGGTAATTTCACTTTAAGTGGTATTCCTCCAGCACCAAAAGGTGTTCCTCAAATTGAAGTTACTTTTGATATTGATGCTGATGGTATTATTAATGTTAGTGCAAAGGATAAAGCTTCTGGTAAAGATAATTCAATTACAGTTGCAGGATCATCAGGTTTATCTGAATCTGAAATTGAAAAAATGATTGATGATGCTGAAAAATTCAAAGAAGAAGATAAAGCTAGAAAAGAAGCTATTGAACAAACTAATAAAGCTGATCAATTATGTAATGATACTGAAAAATCATTAGAAGAATTTAAAGATAAATTAGATAAAATTGAAGTTGAAAATGTTAAAAAATTAATTGATGATTTAAGACAAGTTATCGTTAGTGTTAATAGTGGTGAAACAATTGAACCAACTGAAATTAAAGAAAAATTCGATTCTTTACAAGATGCTTCATTAAAATTATTTGAAAAAATGTATAAAGATCAACAATCAAATGATAATTCTTCATCTTCTTCTTCTGAAGAACAAAAATAATTTTATTAAATTTATGAAGAAAAAATATTTTGTTTATAGTTAGTTTAGCTTATTGATTGTATTATATTATATTATATCATATTATATTAATCAATTAGCTTTTAAGTTTCTTGTTGTTTATCCTTTTTGTATATATCTTTTTCAAAGTTAAAATATAATATAACAGAAACGTTTTAATTTAATTTATTAAACAGTATTTAATTTGGCAGTGTAGTGTAGTGTAGTGCGTATGAATGTAAGTAAGGACATGTTGATTGTAGTACTTTATGTTACTGACATTCATATAAAGGTTGTCAATTGCGCTACGTGATTACAATAATCAACTATTTCAAAGTCAAGATATAATAAAACACATTCATCAAACACTATCTGTCAATTGCCTTCAATTATTGAAATAGTCAAGTATACCACACTCAGATTATAATACAACACATACATCAGACACCTATCATCATATAATCATAATTATAATAACACAATCATCAAACACAAATCATCAAACACAAATCAATTTATAATAAATAAATATAACACAATGTATAAATTAAACTCATTAACAAAATTAATATTCCTAAGTATATTAATAGCAATAGGTTTCCTAAACATAGTTTTAAGCTGTGCATTATTTCAAAATTGGCTACCGTTATTCGTAGTTGGTATATTCTTACTAGCACCAATACCAAATTCAATATCACAAACAATTTCAAATTCATATGAATCCGATTTCTTATCTGATTCATCCACCGATTCATTTTCTCCAATTAAAGAATTTTTAAAATTCATGACTGGTTTCCTGGTCTTTAGTGGATCGCTATTACCTGTTGTTTTATATCATTCTCATTTGATTTGCTTTTGGAGTTTGGTTTTAAGTTTAAGTGGTGGGTTTATCATTTATTTAAGTATTGTTTTATTCAGTGTTAGTTTTAAAAATGATGATGATTATGATGATTATGATTTTTAAAAGGTTATTGTTATTGATTTCATGTGCATTGTGCTTTTATAATTTGATTTGCTTTCTTTTATCATGGTTTTGATAATCACTTTTGATCTTACATTGCGATATACGTTTTATTGTGGTGTTACTCGATTTTGCTAGATTAATATAGTTATAATTCACATACACTCATCCTCATTATATATTTTTGTTTTTGAATGTGTTTTCAATTAAACATTCAATGATTGCAATACATTATAATGAGCTACGGTACGTTCAGTTGACTGATGGTTATCAGTTAATTTAATAGCTGAAAGTTGATGCAGATTAATCACCCTGAAAGTAACTACATAGGCTTTATAATTTAACTATACGAGCTTCGTCTCACTTTAATTTGGAATCATTTTAACTGCACCGTTAGTCTTTGAATTCAATCACTGGGATTATAAATGACTGCGTTGATGGTCATGTATGCACTACAATTTATCATGTAAATTTGTCAAACTAATATTCAACTGGCTGCTACCAACCACTTCAACCTCATAATTCCAGTTTCATACCGCTAATCGTACATTGTAATATTGTGTGAATTTATCACTGTGATAACTTCATAAGCCACTTATGAAACATTCTTGAAGCAGACATATGAGGGTTTTTATACCTTTATATATTTAAATTCAATGAGCAGAATTTGGGCATTTTGTAGGTACTTCTTTCTTTGCCGTAGTCTGATTCAATACCAGTGTTTAGTCGCATAAGCTTAGAAACACCACTGCATGATAACTATATAATCATGATAGTTGAGGTTCATTTGAAAAGTGATTCAATAAGAATTAATCCTTTGCCATTTTAATGAAGCAATTATCGTATTAGTAACCATACGGATCACAAATTGGATGCTATTCGTTATTATATGATATGCAATCATCAAACATTGATATACATTACTATCAATATAGGGATACATGAAGAGACACGTCGAAGGTTAACAAGTTGTTGATTGATTATTGCAGATTATCACCCATGAAAAAATCATCCCTTTTTCTCACATAGGGCAATAGATGTCAGTTATCCTCACCCAGTTTAAAAATAATGTAGAGTGCTAATGACGGACTATTAGTTCAATGAGATTGAAAGGTTGAGCTAATTATGGGAGCCAAATAATAGTGATCATAATCATAAGTATATTTTCTAAGGAATGTAATTTATAAATCCCAACTTTATACCCACACTACAAGCGACTCATCCTAGTAGACATCTGTTGAGTAAGTAAGTAAGTAAGTAAGTGAATAAGCTCCTTGCAATACAGGTAATAATAAGCTCTTTGTGTAGCATATGCAACTACCATCAATTCATTGCATTCCACAGATATTTGGTAGCCATGTCTTACAAATGCAAATAATACACATATCTGTGATGTAACAATGATAAAATAATAACAAGTAACTGGATGAGATTGAAGCAACCTTGGTCAATACAATAGAGTAGCCATCCTAATGATAACCATGTATGATATATAACTATAAATCTCCTTATCAGCAGGAGATAAAACGCTTGTAGAGTCTGTTTCCATTTTTCATCAATCAGATCTTAAACTTTCTCTGGCACTATTTCTATCTAGCAATGGCAATACATGTGTTGCTTTACTAGTGCGTACTCTTTTCCTGTATATGTTCTCCTAATAAAAAAGCATAAAAGCACGTTTGGGAAACTCCACTCATAAACTGACTGACTTTAAAGTAAAGTAAAATATATTTTTCGATGAGAACCACTCCCAAACCAACTATATAGACCAATCATCCTGATATCAAACTATAAAATGACCACTCATTCCCTTCAGCAGAAGGGGAACCATTTAAAAATTTGTTTGCTTAGTTTACTGATTTGTTCGTTTTTGTGTATTGTTCAAAATAAAGTGGCAAAATACGGGGGCATTGGAAAGAATTACATTTTTTTTTTGAGTTTTTTAATTCTTCTTTTTTCAAGACTTTTAAGCTGGAATTTTTCTTTATTGAACAACTGATTATACACTTCTTGACTTGCAGTTTATTCTCCAACGTGAAATTACTATGTTCTAGCAGATTTAGACCGTTTAAATCCATGTTTTTTCAGTTATTTCCAAAACTCATAGCCGAAAAAGTTCAACATGTTATGTGCAGAGAAACCCAAAAAATGACAGATTTAGCGGGTTAATGGTCTAGTGGTATGATTCCTGCTTTGGGTGCAGGAGGCCCTGGGTTCAATTCCCAGTTGACCCCTTTATTTTTTAATTTTTTGTTCAAGATTTTAACTACAGATTAAATCTGAGCCAAACGAAGGTATCAACTTCATTTTTTTTGCTAAGTAATGAAGATATTGTCGAATCGCTATATAATATAGCTCGATCATCTTCAAGTGATTATAGATTCCATAATTCAGCGATTCTAATCGTCTTAATCAACATAAGTTTCAATTTAGTGGCAGAAATCGTAAGTGGTTGCGCACTACCTTTTTGATCAAAATTTTTCACGTTTTAGTGAGAGATCGTAGACAGAGCAGAGAGAGAGAGAGATAGCTGTTGGAGTATCCTACTAAAATCATTATATACAATACTGATAAAGCAAAAGTCTCCTTGAAAGTAAACAAGGTGTTAATATTAAAGTATACCCTATTTCAAAGATGATGAGACCAATTATGTTAAAGGGTCACGGGAGACCGTTGACTCAAGTTAAATTCAACAGGGAAGGTGATATACTTATTTCTGTCGCCAAAGATTCAGAAGCTTCTGTTTGGTATTCCTCCAATGGTGAAAGATTAGGTACCTTGAATGGTCATTCTGGTGCCATTTGGTCACTTGATATTTCTCCAGAGACAGATCTTGTTGTTACTGGTAGTGCCGATTTCACTGCAAGATTATGGAAAACAATGACTGGAGAATGTATTCATAAATGGGATCAAGATGCTCCAGTGAAAAGAGTTGAATTCAGTCCTGATGGATCCAAAATACTTATTGTCACCGAACAAGCAATGGGTCAAAAGGGTAAAATTTTCGTTTATGATATTGATTATACTAAAAATGAACAATCAACAACTCCAATTTTAGAAATTGTTAACGAAGATTCATCAGCTGAAAAATTTTCAGTTGCTGGTTGGTCATACGGTGGATTCTATATAATTGCTGGACATGCTTCAGGTAAGATCTCTAAATATGATGCCAAAACTGGTGAACTGTTAAACTCAGTTCAAGGACATGAACAATTAATTACAGATGTGCAATTTGCCTCAGATAGAAGTTACTTCATTACGTCGTCAAAAGATCAAACTGCAAATATGTACTCAGTGGATACTTTTGATCAACTGAAACATTATTCTGCTGATGTTCCATTAAATACCGCTTGTATCACTCCAGTTAAAGAATTTGTCATCTTAGGTGGTGGTCAAGATGCTAGAAATGTTACAACAACTGCCGCTTCTGAAGGTAAGTTCGAAGCTAGATTCTATCACAAGATCTTTGAAGAAGAAATTGGTAGAGTGAAAGGTCATTTCGGTCCTTTGAATTATGTTGCTATACATCCAAAAGGTTTATGTTTCGCCTCTGGAGGAGAAGATGGTTTTGTGAGATTACACCATTTCCATAAATCATACTTTGATTTCCTTTATGATGTGGAAAAGACTGCTTTGGCAACACAACATTCAACAATCGATGCTTAATCAGCCTGATTTGTTTGTATTTTTTGTGTTTGTGTCGTTAATTTAAGCTACGTTTTCTACTTTTACCTTTATTTTTTTTCTCTCCTTCTATCTCCATCAGTATTTGCTGGTGGTATTGCACCTTACCCCCATCCGTTCACCCCCTCATGTTGTATATTGATTCACCAATTATAATTGTTATAACCGTTTGATTTTAATTTTGATTTTGTAGAGGTGAAAGTAACTGTCTACTTTGTAGAGCGGATAGTATCGGTAACCCATTACCTTCGAAAACTACTGTTACTGGAGATATTTCGATTTATCCCCACAAGTCTACTTTCTGTACCCTTTTACTTTACTAAGATCGTAACCGATAAAACAAGAAACCTGGTCACCAATAATTATTCTTCGTTGAATTCATTAATTTGTATCTATATAATAATCTAAGTATAGTTGAGAACCACCACTACAACTCGCTCTACAACGTTCATTTCTTAGCAGCAGCTTCCGCTGCTTTTCTTTCATCAGCAGCCTTCTGTTTAGCTCTCAAGATCTCAGCATCGGTTTCCATTCTCTTTTTTGAATCACCTTTCTTCTGACTCTTTGCAGCTTCCTGTTGCTTTTTTTGATTTTTAGCTCTAGCTAGATCTCTTTGATTTCCTCTTGCCATAATGTGATATAATGCTAGTACACTGAAGTTAAAACGTTGATGCTGTCTTCAAACAAGAACAGTGAAAAAAAAATAAACTACAACTAAACTGATGGAAAAGTATTATAAACCTCGAAAGATCTCAGATCTTGGATAGTGTGAGTTGCATTGGAAAGATCTGTGAACTTTTCTTGGACTAATGAGTTCGGCCTTGTGGTGCACAGGTGTTAGTTTTGCTTGATCTCACGAGGCCACTTATTGGAGAGGATCCGAGTAGAGCTCTATATGGATAGTACTATAACTTGAACAACGGGGCCTAACTCTATATCTCTGTTTCTTTTGTCGGAGTTGATGAATTGAAATATCTATCTCTATCAATTGAGAAATTTCAAGTAACAGTTCAGTGTATAGGATGATCACGGGATTATTTATTTACAACCACAAGGGGGAAGTTTTGATTTCCAGGCTGTTCCGAGAAGGGGTCAAGCGAAATGTTTGTGAAGTGTTCAGAATTCAAGTGATATCAAACTTATCAGATGTCAAGTCACCTGTCCTGACATTGGGATCTACTACATTTTTACATATCCGTCATGGCTTGCTATGGTTAGTGGTTGTGACACGCTCCAATGTTGATGCCTCGACTATTCTTGAATTTCAGTATAAATTTATGGAGCTATTGAGTAGCTTGATTCTCGAGAATCAATCGAAGAAACTGACCGAGACCGACATAAAAGATAATTTCTCATTGATATATGAAATTCTTGATGAGGTGATTGAATTTGGATATGTTTCTAATCTAGATTTAAATAGTTTGAAGCCATATTTGACCTCTCCAATAACAAAATCAAGCTCGAGCATAGCACAAGAATTTGAAAATAACAACGGAAAAATGATGAAGGGGGTTACTGGGCTATCATCATCCATGGGAGGCTCTACAGCTTCTGGTTTATTAGCAAGGGCTACAACAATGAGACGGAAATCAGCAGGCAAATTAGCTACCGTTGCGTCATTTCCAAATGCTGGATCTCCGCTTGAAAACAGTGAATCAGGAACACCATGGAGATCAACAGGTATCAAATACAAGAAAAATCAAGTACAACTTAGCGTTGTTGAGAATGTGAATCTACTAGTATCATCTTCAGGTTCAACAATTCGATCATATGTGGAAGGTACCATAACAATGGACTCCAAATTATCGGGTACACCAACATGCTCATTTGCACTTGGAAGAGAAGATTCATCACGTTATGAAGATGATGATACACTACAGAGCTCACAATTGACAGATTGTAATTTCCATCAAAGTGTCAATTTGAAAGATTTTGATGAAGATGGATTAATTAGATTCATACCACCAGATGGAGAATTTGAACTTATGAAATATCGGGTCAATACATCTAATATGCCATTCACTGTATATGTTGATATTGATACAATAGGTAATTCAAAATTGGAGTACCATATACAGTTGATTTCAAACTATCCTAAAAAGACAACAGCAGATAATGTAACTGTTAAGATACCGATTCCACAGAGCACGATACGAAGTAAGATAAATGCTGATAATGGTAAAGCAAAAATACTGGATGATCAAGCTATAATTCAGTGGCAATTCAAAAAGATCGAAGGAAAACAAAACTTCAAATTAACAGCGGAGATTGAAACGGTTCAACATTCAACTGCAACTGGTGGATCTCATGATTTAATCAGTTGGATGAAATCCAAACCACCAATTTCCATGAATTTTAATATGGATATGTATTCTATCAGCGGTAACGTTGTCAAATTCTTGAATATAATGGAACCTAACGAGGGTTATCATGCGGTTAAATGGGTGAAATACAATTCTAAAGCCAAGAGCTACGAGATTAGAATGTGATTTTTGAAGGACATGTTGAGCTTGTATTTATACTTTTTTTGGTTTACAATTCTCTTCCACATATATATATGCATCTAAATATTGAATAACTAACTATCATGTACTACTTACTTACTCTAACACAATTGGAAGTTGGAACCCCGACACCAGCCACAGCAAAGCCACACCAGCCACACATTACCTATTTCGTAAGTTACCCCACTCTTGTTCCTCCATCTTTATCAGCGAAAGCCTCTTGATGAAAAATCGAAAGATGGATCTTATTCTTGTGTATCTTGGTTCAATTGGAAGGTTACAAAATAGGCAAAAGTTGGTTATCAATACTAATGAAGCTTAGTATTAGGAGATACTTTCACTCTACAAGAATAGGACGGATAAGAAGTTTTGATCAATTAGATTTACATAAACATTTCAGCAGCCCACAAACTAAAACCAGTGCATATATTGAGCAAGTTCAATTGATAAAACTAGAGATTAATAGCAAGCCTAAACCTTTGTTCCCGGGAAATTTAACACATACTCTTAAAAAACTTTTATTGGAAGCTAGTTCACAATTTGAATACCTGTATTCCGATGATTTGTTGGATAGCATAACTTCTCAGAAGGTGATACATCAATACCCCCGATGGGTACCCCCACTACGTATGGAAACCGTCTCAGATGCAATTAGAGTTAGAAGATTACAAGGACATATTATCAAAACGAAATTATGTAGCCAGTATTTAACTGTACGAGATACACGTACTAGTCGAATGCAAAATGAATTACATCCCATTGACCCTGAGATGAAACGTCAAGTTCAAATGTCAGCAGACTATAGAATATTTACTAGGGAATTATATAAACCTGTATTTACTGAAACATTTAGTGGGAAAAAGGTAATTTGTGGAAATTACCATCATAACTTGAAAGTTGCATATGATAAATTACCTAGACCAGCACCTTCAATTATGAGATTTGGAGATTTGGAAACATTTATTAGACGAATGATGTTCTGTGATGAATCAATCTTGGATTCAAATTTTGCTATTGAATTATTACAAGATTTCAAAGATGCCAAAATAAAGCTATCATTTCGTGAATTACTCAAGTTTCTCAAATGGGTACTTATTAAATCTCCCAAACATAGTCGTCCTACAACTGATGTAGGCACAGCTATTGAAAATGCATTGATGGGGATATATGAAAATTATTTTAATAGACTAGAGTCTACACATACTGAATTTTTCAATGGGTTTTTGAATATTTCATTAGCTGCATCTCCTAATCATGTACAAGAAGAATTACTTATTAGAATTGTGAGAGATATGATTGAAACAGGAACTACACCCGATAGATTAACAATAACTTATTTACTACGATTATCAATTGAAAAACAAAAACCAACGTTAACTTTAGATCTTGTTGAATATATCTTTACAAATTGTCAGTTAGAATTGGAACTGATTCAATTGATGGTTCATAGTTTGATTAGAATTTCAGAACATGAATTAGCTTCAGATATAATGAGATATTATTTGAAATGTTGTGGTATTGATAAAACCAACGATTCTAATTCAATTCATTTTGAAAGAGAAAACTTGTACGAGAAAGATCTTGATCAATACATTTTACAAATTAGAACGATTGAGTACTTGTCTAATTTATTGTTGGGTGAGAATGTCCCAAAGGGTCAATTTTTGTATCACCCTGAACTATCATCAAAGTTGATTAATCAGTATTTATGGTTCAGTAAAGATCAATCATTGAACGAACTATTTCATGAAAAAGGTTGGGGAGTCAGTATCATTGATGCGATTGAAGGTGCCGCCGTTAGAGTTGAATTTGAACCCGAGAAAGTTATCAGATTTAAAGAAGATACCTATGATGAGATGGATACTTTTGGTGACACAAAACTTCTATAAAATATAAAAGGGGACTATATAGTTAATGAATTATAGCAAACGCATATAAGCTTACCTGCGTAGTATAGTATAGTGTAGTGTAGTGTAGCAAGCTGAGCTATATGATTTGAGTTTATATAGTGCATCCAAAATTTCAGCTAAATGACTGATATTCAGAAGGTTTGGTGAATTATAGGATTATTTGAAGGCTGATAAGGTTTCAAATCAATTTGTAAAAAGAACAAAAGGCTTTAAAGCAAAAAATTGTTGGCGAGGTGTTATGCAGGTTAGAGAGGTACACCGCATGAGAGTATGCTGAAGAGAATCAGAGAGTATTTCTATGAAACAGATACATATATACAGAATCTATACTCAGCATAATACCGTTGGGTATATATTCGACAGCTACACTCTGTTGAGTACCCAAGATGTTTTACTACATCGTTAATATCGGATGGGAATTTGTATATGAATCATTTAACCACGAGATTTTCACAATAGTAAGCATTAGCTGCGGCTGCGAGTTTGTCACCGAGTGACCGACTTGACTTGTTTGAAATGCATAAATCAAGTAGCCAGATCACGTATAAATAACATTCTCGTATGTATAGTACAATTTAGTATTCATGCACATGTCTCAAGTCAAATCTTGTAGATTCAGGATCATTTCAACAGTGACAAACAACCGAATTCATACGACAGTCACAAATGGCACTGTTAAGTTGAACAGCTTAAGAGCCGCTGAAGGAGTATCAGGTCACTTTCCGAGAAATCAGCAGATGTTGATTGATGTGCGTTAATGCGGCTTTATTTCCAGTGTCTATACATTTCATATATAAAGATACCTTAATTTGTTGTGTGTATATGGGGTATGCCTTATATATATATATAATTGTGTGTATATATCTTCACTACGGTTACTCCTCTTCTCATTCTCAAACTATTTTAGTGAACTATTAACAAACTCAAGCACTCATATACTTCAACAATTTGAATAACCAGCAATCTTATCTGGGTTATTCAATTTATATACATACCTCACATTGATAAAGAAATGAGAGATCTAACAAATATTATTTTAAACAACAAATATCAATTCCTAAAGAAAATAGGTTCTGGATCTTATGGTATAGTTTACTCTGCTAGACATTTATACACTGGTAAAACTTATGCTATCAAGATCATCTTAAAGAATCAATGCCCAAGTAACAATAATAAGCAACTTTTACTAGAGTTAGAAAATGAATTATTGAATACAGCATTAGAAAACAATGGAACTTTGATTACTAATCTATTGAATCTTGATCTGATTGAAAGAAATGGTTTCAGATGTAAGATTCTAAAAGAGATTAGTTTGCAATTGAAAGTTCATAAACATCCAAATATCTTATCTTTATACAAAGTTTATGATTGCAAAAATGCTCTTTTTGTAGTTATGGACTATTATCCAGATGGTGATCTTTTCAATACAATTGTGGAGAAGCAAAGATATAAAAATGATCCATTTTTAGTTAAAGCTGTATTCATTCAATTGGTTGATGCAATTAATTATTGTCATTCAAAAGGTGTTTATCATTGTGATCTAAAACCTGAAAATATTCTTGTTACAAATAATGGAACTAAACTGATTTTAGCTGATTTTGGATTAGCATTACAAGATAAATATATTGATTCAAATATATGTTGTGGTTCAAGCTATTATATGTCTCCAGAAAGAATTCAAAATTTCTGTCAAGCTTTTGATTCAAAAGATGCTCATTCAATTCATTTAGAAAGATTAATGAAACCTTCTAATGAAGGTCTTCATGAAAATGTTGCTTTCCCAACTGGTGCAGGTGATGTTTGGTCATTAGCAATCATATTAATCAATTTGATTTCAATTAGAAATCCATGGCTGAAAGCTTCTTTACAAGATACAACTTTCAAAGCATTTGTTAAAGATCCTGAAGTTTTGATGAAAATATTACCAATTTCAAGAGAAGTTTTCACCATCTTATGCAAATATTTAGCTCTAAATCCATGGGAAAGAGGCAATCTATTTGAATTTAGACAAGATATACTGAATTGTACTAAATTGTCAGAAACAGGCCCATTATCGATCAACTCTAGAATAGATTCTATTGATATCATTAGTACACAATCTCAACAACAATTAATGGAAGAACGTTTCGATGTTTGTTCTGTTCCAGTCGATCACGTCAGATTAAATAAGATGAGATCTAGAGAAAACTCCGGAATCGAGAACGTTGAAACAGAGACCAACTATATCATTGATCTGCCTTTTTTAACAGATGAAGGTCAAAATCAACGTGAAGAAAAAAATAAAAAATGTGGATCTTGTGTCAATTGTGGATATGGATCAATAATACCAGAAACGCAACCACACTTATCCCCACCATCGCATAAATTGGGGGTTTTCAATAAAATTTTTGGTAAGAAAAATTCACATCCATCACCATCACCTTCAACATCACCATCTTCAGCTGCATCATCACAACCAATCAAAGCACAAAAGCAACATCATCAACATCATGTTTATACGTCAAAGGAAACTGATTTCACAAATGCCCCTCAACCATACTATCCTACTGAAACACAAAAAATCAAAGTTGATTCTTTGTTATCCGATTACAAAGCAATTTTCCCTTCTCCAACTAGCTCAGAGCATGTTAAAGAAGCGAGTCCCAATCACTCACAGTCAATAGCTAATGCCAGTCACTCATCAACAAGTTACAAATCAGGAATAACGGACTCATATTCTTCTTCAATGGAGATTCACCATCAACATGACCGGTCTGGCTCAACATCATCTAACTCTTCAGAGAATATCGAAGTTATCATTCATGCTGATGCTACTGGTTCCAATGATGATGAAGGTAACTTGAAAAGAAAAATGGAAGATATGAATCATGATTTAAGTATGGTTAGTATTATGAGCGTGAAAAATAGTTGTTCCACCTATATGAGTTTTGATTATTGATTGTTACCGTTCTTTCTACATAATTTTAGCTTTTTTTCCAGTATTAATATCAACTTTTCAATTCTCTTTCATTCATTTATTAATATAAATCGACAACTTTGCATTATATATATACAGGTGTAGTACGATTAGATTAGATTGGATCAGACCCGCTTAGTCAGTGATTACGAAACCAGATAAATCCCATAGAAAATCGACGCTCCGCTTCCAAGCGAACGATGACTGTAAAACCTCATGGATCACACACTAGAGCCGTAAAGAGAACAGATTCAAAAGGTCAAAAAACTATAAACTTCTATAAAGACCAAAACCATAAATCATAAACCATATTTGCTTTCTGCGAGATGTCAATCAAGATAACAGATAAGATTAATGCCTTAGGTGAAAATGAGCCATTCTTTTCATTGGAATTCTTTCCTCCAAAAACAGAAAATGGTCTCCGTAATATTTTTGCAAGATTAGGAAGAATGTCTTTACTTGGACCTTCTTTCGTCACTATTACTTGGGGTGCTGGTGGATCTACTGCTCAAAAAACTTTGGATCTTGCCATTACTTGTCAAAAAGAGTTAGGATTAACAACATGTTTACACTTAACTTGTACCAACACTTCCAAGGATGTTATTGATAATGCTTTGACTCAAGCTAAAGAAAACGGTATCAAAAACATTTTAGCCTTGAGAGGTGATCCACCAAGAGATGAAACTAATTTTGTCAATAATGGTGAATTCAAATATGCTGTTGATTTGGTTAAATACATTAGAGAGAATCACGGAGATTATTTCTGTATAGGTGTTGCCGGATATCCAGAAGGTCATGTTGAAGGTTCTGACAGCAGTGAACAAAATGTTATGTTTGACTTACCATATTTGGCTGAAAAAGTTAATGCTGGTGCTGACTTTTTAATCTCTCAATTGTTTTACGATACTGATAAATTCTTAGAATATGAAAAATTGGTCAAGTCTTATGATAAGATTAAAAATAAAGATTTGTTAATTATTCCTGGTTTGATGCCTATTAATGGTTATGGTATCTTTCAAAGAGCATCAAAATTATCTCATGCTTCTATTCCCGATGAAATTTTAGAGAAATTCCCAGAAGAAATTCAATATGATGATAATAAAGTTAAAGAAATTGGTGTTACTATTTTATCAGATATGATTTCCAAAATTTATAAACAATCTGAAGGTAAAGTTAGAGGATTCCACTTTTATACTTTGAATTTAGAAAAATCAATTGCTCAGATTATTAAATCATCAGACGTTTTAGATCAAGTCGTTACTAAGAAAGAAGAAGAAGAGGAAAAAATAGCCCAAAGTAAAGGAGATGGTCAACAATCTTCTGATGAAGATATTGATGAAACTACAACAACAGCTAAAAGAGCAGCATACGCTAATAGATTCAGACAATCCAGTAATCAACTTATTGTTGATGGACCAAATGTTAAATCTCACAAGCTTTCTCATTCAGCAAGAACTTCATCTTCTCAAATCAAGAAAATTATATCCATTTCAGCAGGCGAAGGTGCATTAGGTAAAGACGCAACATGGGATGATTTTCCTAATGGTAGATTTGGTGATTCGAGATCACCTGCATATGGTGAAATCGATGGTTATGGTCCATCGTTGAAAATTACTTCAACTAGAGCATACGAATTATGGGGTAAACCAAAAACTTTAGATGATATCTCAAATATCTTCATCAAGTATCTAAGTAATAAAATTGATTGTTTACCTTGGTCTGATTTGGGTTTGAATCCAGAGACAGCTATAATTCAAGAAGAATTAATTGGATTGAATGAGTTGAATTTTTTCACTGTTTCATCACAACCAGCAACAAATTGCTCGAAATCAAATGATAATATCTTTGGATGGGGTCCAAAAAATGGTTATGTTTATCAAAAAGCATTCGTTGAAATGTTCATCTCTAAGAAATCATGGGCTGAAATGTTGAAAAGAATAGAATCTAATGAACACATTAGTTACTATGCTGCAGATAATAAAGGATACTACGATTCAAATCTGACTGGTCAGAATAGTAATTGTGTTACATGGGGTGTTTTCCCAGATAGAGAGATTGTTCAAACAACTATAATTGAAGAAGAATCGTTCAAAGCATGGAGTGATGAAGCATTTAATATTTGGAAAGAATGGCAATTGTTATATCCAAAGAATTCTGATTCAAGCAAGTTGATTCAACAGATCTTAGATGACTATTTGTTAGTTAGTGTGATTCATCATGATTATCCTGATGAGCAAGCTTTATGGGAATTACTATTGTCTTCAAAGTCAGATGATGTGATTTATTCATAATCTCATAGACTTATATAATTGTACAAACAAAAAAAATAAGTATTCAAAATACATACATAACATTTATATATAAAGATCGATACAAAAAACCCATTTACCCAGTGTAGTTGAGTTCCTTCTTCCATTTTTCTAGTTCCCTTTGATATAGATTATAATTCAGCTTTTTGATTTCACCACCAAAGAATTGACATGATTTGGCAGTCAATTGGAAACATGATTTGAACAAAATTGTTGTACCTTTTTTGATCATCAGCTTAGATCCCAACTTGATAGGGTATAGATCTGAGTTCAATCTTAAAAAATGTAAGGGTTCAATCTCATAAGCGTAACATAAATTACCAAGACTATCTTGTAATGTGAACCTATATAACCTCTTACCAACTTCAACAACTGCGTCGTATGAAGCTTCATGACCTTCGTCATCATCACCAACATTGGCAGATCGTATCAATTTGTTATTTTGTTTCCCATTTCCTGATTTTTTTTGTCTATCATAGAATCCCTCATTAGCATCAATTAACTCGGTAAGAGACTCTATATAGCTAACACCAGACCTCGTCAGATCAGTCAAGCCAATTATTTGGAACATTATATCTTTATCTAGAACTTCGACATGGTTGTCTGAGTTGCCACTAACGACTATCTGAGGAGGTTTGAATGCTGACAAGGCGGATCTCAGAAACTGTTCCTGAGGCTTGAATGATAGATTGTTGCGGTCTGTTAAGTCCTGGAAACGGAAGTCAGCTTGCAGATGCAGTGTAGATGTCATATCATTGCCTCTATTTCTACTCAACTGTTCCTTTGCCCCACTACTTGTGCTAAGCTAAGTGTGTATATAAATATATATAAGAGTAGGACACTCGTTAAATCACTGTCATGCATGTACATATACCAGTAGCACGCGTCAAATGATAGTGAAACCTGTACACCTGTACACCAATTGAAATATATAGTCGTGTACAAACAAACAAGTAATCTAAAATGAAAATTTTACAAATTTTTAATCAAAAAAAGGGCCGGCGACGCGTCTGCCAATTTGACTGCGTTTTGCCATCTACACCACACAACTCACAGGGCAGTTGGATGATGGACACACACACACACACACACGTTCCTATCTACAACTGATATATATATATATATATACATCTCCATAAATAGATCAGCAATTCTATTGTAATCCTCCAAAAAACATCAACTGGACGTAACATTCTATCAAGACAAAACAAAGAAATTTGAAACTAGATAGATTAAAAAAAATAATCAGTCTCCTCATTTCTTTTTGTTCCTACTAATATTTGTTACCTTATTTCCAGATCAACTCAATCATCCAAACAACTATAGAGATGTCTGAACCAATCAAGAAGGGCCAAATTGCCCAAGCTCCAACTCCACAGAACACTCCTGCTTCTGTTACGGGATCATATTTATCCAAAAATGTCACTCTACCAACCATCCCTTCAACTATCAAAGAAGATGATGAACTACATAAAAAATTACTGTCTAATCCAGCTATCCTTTCTATGATTGAGGGTAAATTACAAACGTTGGTGGGTACTAAATCCGATTATGTCAAATCTCTACCAACCAATGTCAAGGAAAGAGTTTATGGTTTGAAAGCTCTTCAACAATTACAATTCAAACTAGAAGCTGAATTTCAAGCTGATCTGTTAGAATTAGAAAGAAAATATCATGCAAAATATGCTCCAATTTTATCCAAGAGAAGAGAAATTGTGGTTGGTGCAATTGAACCAACTCCTGAAGAAGTTGAAGAAGGTCAAACTTTGATGGAAGAAGATGATCAAGATGATGAAGAAGATGCAGATGAAGAAGATGCTGATAAAGAAGAAGAATCTAAATCCGAAGATGAAGAATCAAAGGATATTACAGGTATTCCATCATTCTGGTTAACTTGTTTAGAAAACTTAAATCCAGTTTCAGAACTGATAAATGAAAGAGATGCTGATGTGTTAACAAGTTTAACTAATATTAAGATGGAATATTTGGATACACCAGGTTTCAAATTGATTTTTGAATTTGATGACAATGAATATTTCTCAAATAATCAACTTGTTAAAACTTATTACTATCAAAAAGAATTAGGTTATTCCGGTGACTTCATTTATGATCATGCTGAAGGTTGTAAGATTAACTGGATAGATAATGAACATAACGTTACTGTCATTGTTGAAAAGAGAAAACAAAGAAACAAGCACACGAAACAAGTTAGAACCATTGAGAAAGTTACTCCTGTTGAATCATTCTTCAACTTTTTCAGCCCTCCAAGCCCATTAAAGAAAGATGAAGATGATGAAGATAATGAGGAAGAGGATGATGATGATGAGGAAGAAGATGAAGATCTAGAACAAAAATTACAATTAGACTATGAAATTGGTGAATTGATTAAAGATAAGTTAATTCCAAGAGCTGTTGATTGGTTTACAGGTGATGCTTTGAACTACGAATTCGGTAACGAAGATGAGTACGAAGATTATGAAGATGATGAAGATGAATTTGATGAAGATGATGATGAGGATGATGATGATGAAGATGATGACGATGACGATGATGACGATGATGACGATGATGCAGATGCTGCTGCTGCAAAGACACAGCCTGCAGAATGTAAGCAGCAATAGAAGTGTTGTTAGACTTAGATATAGTTGATATAGTTGGGTTTAATTGTTTATTTGGATTACTTTTAGGTATGGATCTATTCTCATCTTGTGTTCTTCCCCATTATAGTTAAAATTTTTGTTACAATTTATTTGTTCTTTTGAGTTTGAGTTTGATTTTTTTTTTATCAAGTTTTAATTTTGTTTGTTCTGCCTTTTCTGCTTACTGCACTTTCCCCTCCTCCACTTGCGTTTAATTTTTTTTTTGTTGTTACTTTCCTTTTCATTGTTGTTGCTGTTTGTAATTATTTTATCTACTGATATGTCGGCCATTCAATTGTGTATATAACACAGTATAAATACGTATCATTTCAATTGATTTATTTAGAAATACAAATCAAAAGAAGTTAATTGGCTATGATTAAACCGTTAATTTCAAAAATGTCCCTCTTTTATAGCTGTATACAAAAGCGGTTCAAAAACCAATCAATTACGTAATCAAACAGAATCATGTTCTCCAAGCTCAAATTCGAGAATAAATCAGCTCAAATAAGTGTCCGATTTACCGAGTGGTGTTACCATTTGTCACCTACAAAGAAGCTATATTCACATACATATAGAGAATCGCCCAAATATACACCAACTACACTAATATAGACCAACTTCACCATGGGTTTTGGAACGAAAAAATTTAGATCAGCCAGACAACAAGCTGCTTATGAAAAGAGTTTTCTAGGAACGTATCAAAGATTAGTTAAGAAAAATTCATTTTTATTCTTAGGTGTGCCCATGATGGGATCGATTGCATTAGGATCAGTTCTATTATCCAATTTCACAGCAATTAGATATGAACAGAGAGATGAACGTGTCAAAGAAATGGATGAAACGGAAGCTTTAAGTCTTGCCACTCAAACTAGAAGAAAAGTGGATATGAAAGAGGAGTATTATAAATTACAGGGGTTAATGGAAAAGAATGAAGGATGGGAACCAAAAAGAGTTGAAAGATTACCTGGTGAGTCTGAGAACGTCTGGTAATTGGGCCATTTTTTGATGTGGGGAGGGTTTCACTCTCTAAATTTTCAGTTTCATTTCGTTCGTCAGCCATGTCATGTTAGCCGACTGGGGGACATGAGGGTATGGTTTGAATTGACTTTCATTATCGCTATATAGAAGTTTGTGATATTGATCATACCAAATAAAAAAAGATATGATATATTTTTCGTTTTAGTTCGCTTAAAAGACACAGTCTATGTTTGCTACACAAACTGAAAACTGATCTGTATGCATCAAAACTCATTATTTGAGTCCCCGTTTGGGTATCAAGCTCAGCTTGCCCATATAAGATGAAAATAGATTGATAATTCAACGTTAAAACGTTATCGAGGATCTTCAAGTCCTCGGTTCAAGAATATGCATGCTTACTCGCATATCTAAAACAAAAAAATTTTCGGATTTATAATAATTTTTTTTTCAGAATTTTTTTATAAATTTTCAGATTTAATCCCTGTTTTAGATTAAAGTGTTTCAACAGAGCAATTCGTATTGAAATAAAACAAAATAGATTTATATTAAAAATGGTTTCATTCTCTTGTGAAAACTGTAACGAAACAGTTAAAAAGCCAAAGTTGGCACAACATCAAAGTAGATGTTACGGTGCTTACTTTACATGCATTGATTGTTCAACAACATTCTATAACAATGAACATACCAAACATACATCCTGTATTTCAGAAGCGGAAAAGTATGAAAAGGGACTATACAAGGGTAAAAAGAAGGCACCACCACCACAACAACAGCCAAAACCAGAAGAAAAGAAAATAGAAGAAAAGAAACCAGAAGCTGTCAAAGAGAAAAAAATCAAAGAGTCCAAGAAATCTAACAAAGTTCCAACTCTGAAATTCCCAAAGGAGTTCAATGATATCGAATCCGAATTACTTAAATCAATCTCTAAAGATTCAAGTAACTCTGTCTCTTTGTATAAAATTTTAAAGGAAAATAAGAAATCAAAAAAGCATCAATCAAATCTGTTAAAGTCATTAAAGGTTACCAAACTTGATGATGGTAGTTTGTCATTAACATACGAAAAATAAATCAAATAGTTGCTGAAAACACTGACTGGTGGCAATGAAGCTACGAATGACACTTTGATACTCATATATACTCTGTAATAATACTTATTTTTAGAATACTTACTCTTGTAATTTCATTATGTAAGTGCAATTTGATTTTAGGCACGAATAAAAAGTAAATAGGGGGTATAAAAGGGGAACGGGGGTCAAAGTAAACGACATTAAAAATACAATAAAACACTACAGTCTCATTAACTAGATGGGCTTATTCAGCGATCTTGCCAGCTTGTTATAGAAATTGTATAGCGTGTTACTTGGGAAAGTCAAGTTGTCCAACAGATAATCAGGTAGACATTTCTTCAACTTTAACAAATTCTCACCGTCATCATCCTCAGCATCATCATCTATCGATGGTATGTAAACAATTTCAGTAACTTCTGATTTGGATATAAGCAATCTATATGTCAAAGAGCACGTTGTACCGGATTGTCTCATCTTGAATATGAGATTATCAGTGTTTTCGATATATTCAATACATGATAGTTCTGTTAACAATTCCATAATTTCCAACTTTGTACTGAATAAATCCAATTCTTTTACGACTTGGGTAGAACTGCTTTCACCAGCGTTAAGTTTCAACTTCAAAGCTTTATTTTGTGCCCTTAATTCTTTCAATTCTGCTTCCATCGAACTATAAGAGGTCTTCAGCCCATTATGTTCTTTCTTCAATGAATCAAGTTGACGTTTCAATGATTCAGATTCATTTTTATTGCTTATATCGTGCTTGGCAACTTTTAAAGCTCCTTTCAATGACTGATTCTCTTTAGTGAGATTGTTAACTAGGTTATCGGTAATATTTTGCTTGCGTTCGGTTAATTTTTTGAAATCATTGAACATACGTTCGGTTTTGTTATTCGATAAATCACTCAATAATCCAACTAAACTCTTCATGTCTTTACGTTGGAATAGCGCACTGACCGTAGACTCTGAGGGCAGCTTGTACTCACCAACAGTATTTGTATGTGATCCAACAGTAAAAGTCTTCTTTGTTGGAAGTTCGTTGTTGCTTGTTAAAGATTCCCTATCATTAAATTTCGACCTCTTTGGTGACGAAGTTTCGTACTCATCATGCTCCAGTTGACGAGACTTCAGAATTTCAGGTGATGGTGCTTGTTCTATTGTCGAGTCAGTTTCTTCGGATTGCGCCTGAAGCTGCTGTTGTAATTGTTGTTGTGATGGCGGTGGTGGTATCGTGGCTAATTTTGAGAGCGTTAGAGTATCAATTTTCTCAATTTTACCAGCCAAGGGAGGGCTGTTATGTTCTCCATTTTCATTTTCGTTGTCATCTCTAACTTCTTCATCGCTAACCGATGAACCCTTGAGACCTCTTTTCGTCTTTCTCTTTGGACTTGATTCAGCTATTTCTGTGTTATCAATCGTGTCATCCTGCGTTGATGTTGCAGGTTGTTTCCTTCTCGGAGACTTTCTTCTTGGAGGCATTGTAGTTATAATTATCTCAAGTTCCAAGTATCTATCTAGTTGATGGTAGCATCTCTCTTTTTGATACAACAAATGATGATCAAATCAACTCCAAAGCGATAGAAAAAAAGTGTAAACAAAAACACCACGCACGCGGCACACACACACACACACAAAAAAAAAACACGGGTTAAAACATTGGTTTCCACACGCCCTCGTAATTTCCCTTTTTATTTTCCTGAAGTCCAAGTTGCCCACCAATCTTCAGTGATTTGACCAGTTTGTGTTTTGAATTTGAGTACAATACCATAAGATGCAGACATAGCAGCACCTAGTGATAGCTCCCTACTCAGATTACTTCTGAAAAAAGGATCATCACGATGCACAATATCTCTATACAATTCAAATAAAATGCTCATCCAGAATAAAACAAAACCTAAGATATAGTACCCTATTTCAGGAGTGTCAAAGATGGAAACCATAAGTAGAGTAACATTGTAAATGACATAAAATTCCAGAATAAAATAATTGACAAAACATCTTGCTAAACTGAAAGGTTTACCTAACAAGAATACAATCAATTTCTTAATGATTGAATTCTCCGGAGCGTAAGTATCTAATGCAACTAAAGTTCTACTTCTCATAGCATCTACCAAATGTTGAGGGGGATTCATAGATTGTGAGATAATCTCCAATACTTCTTCAATCTTCTGTTCTCTTACTTCTTCTTTTGAGGGAACCACATGTTCTTCAGAAATGGGTTGTAATGGGATTGCCATAGCCGATACCGGATGTGATTGTGAAAGTGAATCTGCATGATTCTTATCTTTGTCTTTTGATAGACAGAAAAAAGGGTCAGTAGAAGAAGTGCCCTGAAAACCTAATACCATACTAGTAATATATATAAAGACTAGTGATGATAGTTGACAAAGGAAGGGGATGATAGAAAAGAGGGAAACAATAAGTCTATATATATATACATAAGCGAGAGAGACAAACAAACAAAGAAAAATGAGATTACATAAGCAACGCGCGATCATTACGTAAACAATTCCAGTTGGCATTTTCTTTTGTTTCTTGGCTTTTTCATTTTCATTTTCATTCGTGTTTGTTTGCTGGACGAATGAAGTGTGTGATATCAGTTTTATTATTAGTAGTGTTTACTCTTACTTTTCTTCATATTACTTGTCGTTGTTGTCCGTTTGTTTGTGTAATATATACATACTTTCAATTGCTCATATACACTTTTTGCTTTTCTTCAGTTGTTATTATCACCACATCATAGATCTGTGCTGTTTCAGAAGGGTTCGCTTCTACAACATTCTCAATTATTTTGATTCAAACTTTCTTGTACATCTAATATCACCTTCCAATCATCACACAGATACTTTTCTTTGTTGAGGAAACGAACAATTGAACAACTCAGATAATTCCCATAGTGTTTTTTTTCCCACCTAAGTTGACATAATCTATACATTTGATTTAAATACAATACTGGCTTATATTAATTATCCATCTCCCCCAATTCAACACAAATCCATACATATACACACACATACACACATACATACATAATTCATAATGACAATATTGTTACGCCGCTCAAGATCCAGATATAGAATTTACCTTTTATTGGCTATAGCTTTGATAACTACATATGTATTTTGGCCCAAGAGTAAAGATATACCATCTTTGAATCAAATAACAGAAAGTATATCGCAAGTTCAAGATGATCTGATAAATAGTATAAATCAAGAGCCTATAAAAGATGAAGAGATAATCATAGAAGATAATTCTCTATATCACATCAGTACTGAACCACTGAGAGCTGATTTCAATCCCGAGAGTAATAATATGGAAGTGCCGCATATTATTGAAATTGATGAAGTTAATAAAGCTTTAAATACTTTGAAATTGAAACCATTAGATGATGAGGAATTAACCCAGGATGAAAAAGCTGCTGTTATGACACCACCACCTGAAAAGACTAATATGATTTCTGATTTGATTATTAATTCCGATTATACTCCAATTGAAAAAGTGAGAGTATTTGTTGGAAATAAAGGTGTTGATCAATCAATTGATTATTATAAAGAACAAACTTGTTTGGATATTACATATAATGCACCACAAGAAAGATTGATGTCTCATTCTAAACCATTATTATTAACAGATGATTTAGATGATGTTAAACAACAATTATTAGATACCGAATATAAAGCATTGATCACTTTAGGTGATAAAGTTGGTGATAAAGTTGAAGATAATTGGTTCAGATTCTCAGGTGCTTCTGTTTGGTTACATGATGAACAATGTCATATGATGGTGAGTCGTGTTATTTATGCTCCAGAAGCTAAAAATAATCCAGTTGCATCCTTCTTAAGAGTTCAGCTGTTTGATTCTGAATGGAAAGAAATCATTGGTAGAAGAGTTAGATATAACGATGTCAATAAAAATGATGTCGATAAAGTATTAAGAGAATATAATGATTTAAATGATGAAAAATTATTGGATGCTATCTCTATCAAATTCCCAACTGTGTTGAGTATTCCATTTGATCCAAAAGTTAAAAGTAAAGAACTGTTGGGTCCTGAAGATCCTAGAGTTTTATTAAAAGATGGAGAGTTTTCAAAAGAGCCTGTTGTTTTCTTCAATATGCTCAAAAGTGGAACTAACAAAAGAACAATGAATGCTGTCTTCCCATTAAGAAAGCCAAATGCGAAAACTAAGAAATGTGATTTAGTTGAATTCAAACTATCAGGCACAAAAGCATTAACTACTTTATCAATGGAGAAAAATTGGACTCCATTCTTCGATACAATTAGAATTGGAGATTCAAAAAGATCCAAAGGTTACGTTCAATTTTTATATACTATGGATCCATTGGTTATTTTCAAATGTAGCTTGGATACAGGTAAATGTGAAAAATTACAAGACAATATTTATCATTCTCAACATTCACAAAATGGAAAAGCTTTCATTAGAGGTGGTACAGAATTAGCACCTGTTCCAAGACAAGTTGTTCAACTGTTAAACAATGGAGACACTGAAAAGAGATTACAAATGTGGGTTGCCTTTGGAAAGACACATATTAAGAATTGTGGTTGTGGTGACGTTACATATAGACCAACTTTAGTCTTACTGATTAAAGAAGATGGTGTCTTCAGAATTGAGTTGATGACTGACTCTTTGGATTTCGGCATTGATGTTCAATCATGGTCGGATCCAAAATCATCCAAATGTGGATCTGGACCAAATGCTTTAACACCTAACGGTATATCATTCTGGAGTATCAGTGCCAGTGATGAACAATCTGAAGAAGAAGAAAAACCATCGATACCAATGTTTAAAGATTACATGGCTTTAACTGTAAGTGAATCTGATTCAAATGTTAAAGTTATCTTTTTGAAAAATGTAATCAATTATATCTTTGGTATTTATAATGAAGGAAAATATATGCTTGGAGATTATGAACTCGAAGAAGGAGTTTTGGATCGTACTAGAAAGGTTGCAGAGTGTATGTTAGAATCATCAATTCAATATTGCCAGGTTTATGGTAAGAGACATTCTTCTTATGAAGGTGCTACTGATAAGACTCGTGAATGAGAGCCTACCAATTACTATATTGCATCTGATAGCTCGATTAATGTTACTGTCAATTTTTTTTGAGCTGGTTTGCTGTGTGTCATAAGCTTTCAATGAAAGCAATAGTGCGTGTTTTATTTGGAATTTCTGCCCTTCCCCCTTTCTTCAATTTTTGCTTCTTTGCTCCTTTTTTTCTCTTTATTTTCTTGTTTTACTTTGATTGCTTCTATGCTCTTAAATCACTCATTTTTACTGCTGTTTCACATTTGTACATTTTTTTTTGAGTTCATCTCCTTCTCTATTGAGCTTTTTTTCAAGGTGTGGATCATATACTACACTTTTTGTTGAAAGTTTCGTCCTTTTCTTGAGTTGCGTGTGAAGCTTTCAATTCTTTAATCATCCATTTTCACTTATTAGACAAATTTTGCGTATAATAGTATTTTGCTTTTCTTTTCTAAGACGCATAAACATATATTTATATATTAAACTTTAACTTATGTTTTCAATCGCTATCAACCTTTGTCAAGTTCAATTACCAATTCCGAGGTTCTTATTGGCCATGCCAACACCCCGGCCTGTCTCTTTGACCGGCCGGAGTCGTGCGAATCAGGCCCAGCGATGGATCAAGCACCGCTAAAAAATTTTTTTTTTCAGTCGGCGCACGCCAAATTTTCAAAGACTCATCTCCAGAGTATCAATGGAGTGAGAGAGAGAGACCAGTTTGTGGGTGTGTATGTGCTTGTGCTTGTGCTTGCCGAGAATACGGATCTCTAGGTTTGCATCATAGTTTGTACTTCGAGCCGCTATTTTAACCATAAATCAACTTCTCCAAATCTGTACGTTTCCACTCAAAATATTGTCAACTCGTTAAACTTATAATCATATCATCACAATGAGTGCAGTTATTAGAGCAGCAAGATTGGTTGGTCAAAGATCAATCAAGAGATCTTTCTCTTCAACCCCATTATCATTAGAGAAAAAATTCAATAAATATTCAGCTATCATTACTGAACCAAAATCTCAAGGTGCTTCACAAGCTATGCTTTATGCTACTGGTTTCAAAGAAGAAGATCTGAAGAAAGCCCAAGTTGGTGTTGGTTCAGTTTGGTGGTCTGGTAATCCATGTAATATGCATTTGATGGATTTAAATCACAGATGTACTGCATCCATTGAAAAGGCAAACTTGAAAGGTATGCAATTCAATACTATTGGTGTTTCAGATGGTATTTCCATGGGTACCACCGGTATGAGATATTCTTTACAATCTAGAGAAATTATTGCTGATTCTTTTGAAACCATTGTTATGGGTCAACATTATGATGCTTGTATTGGTATTCCATCATGTGATAAGAATATGCCAGGTGTCTTGATGTCTTTTGCAAGAATTAACAGACCTTCAATTATGGTTTATGGTGGTACTATTCATCCAGGTGCTGGTACTTGTTCTGGTGTTCCAGAAACTTTAGATGTCATCTCTGCTTTCCAATCTTATGGTCAATACTTATCTAAAAGTATCACTGAAGAGCAAAGAGAAGATATTGTGAAACATTCTTGTCCTGGTGCAGGTTCTTGTGGTGGTATGTATACTGCTAATACCATGGCTTCAGCTGCTGAAGTTATGGGTATAACTTTACCAACTTCATCATCATCTCCAGCTATTTCTGCTGAAAAATTGGCAGAATGTGACAGTATCGGTGAAGCTATTAAGAACATCATTGCTTTAGATGTTAAACCAAGAGATATCATGACCAAGACTGCTTTTGAAAATGCTATTACTTATATCATCGCCACTGGTGGTTCTACCAATGCCGTTTTACATTTATTAGCCATTGCTCATTCTGCAGATGTTGATTTAAGTATCGATGATTTCCAAAGAATCTCTGATAGTACTCCATTATTAGGTGATTTCAAGCCATCTGGTAAACATGTTATGGCTGATTTACAACAATACGGTGGTACTCCAGCTGTTATGAAATTCTTATTGAAAGAAGGTTTCTTAAACGGTGATGTTATCACTTGTACTGGTAAGACTATGAAAGAGAATTTGGAATCATTTGAAGCTTTACCTCTTGATCAAGACATCATTAGACCAATCTCAAATCCATTAAAATCCACAGGTCATTTACAAATCTTGAAAGGTTCTTTAGCTCCAGGTGGTGCAGTTGCCAAGATTACAGGTAAAGAAGGTACTTATTTCAAAGGTAAAGCTATGGTGTTTGATGAAGAACAAGGTTTCATTGATGCTTTAGAAAAAGGTTTAATCAAAAAAGGTGAAAAGACTGTTGCTATCATTAGAAATGAAGGTCCAAAAGGTGGTCCAGGTATGCCTGAAATGTTGAAACCATCATCTGCTTTAATGGGTTATGGTTTAGGTAAGGATGTTGCGTTATTGACAGATGGTAGATTCTCTGGTGGTTCTCATGGTTTCTTAATTGGTCATATTGTTCCAGAAGCAGTTGAAGGTGGTCCAATTGGTTTAGTGAAGAATGGTGATGTTATTGTCATTGATAGTGATAACAACATCTTAGATGTTTTGGTGTCTGATGAAGAAATGGCAGAAAGAAGAAAATCATACGTGAAACCTGCTCCAAGATACAGCAGAGGTACTTTATACAAGTATTCAAAGTTGGTCTCTAATGCTTCAGCTGGTTGTGTCACGGATGCTTAAGGAAGAAAAAAGCAAACCGGGAAACTATCATAAACATTGTTTTCAACAGAATTAGGAACCAATTAAAGTTCAGGCTCTTAATGTTCATCGAAGGAACTTAAGATCCATTATTTATTTATTTGCATAGCCTGTCAGATGCAATGATGTTACTAATACTTGTCTTTATAGTATCTTTTTTTATCGCTATTATTGGATATGATTGTGGAGATACTGTCATATATATCCTTTAGTTTACATATTCATATCCCTTAGAAAGGATCTCGTTTACATATATGTTTATATATATAATTATACTCATTCAAATTCAAGTCTCATTGTAAAATAGATCAAATCATGTAACGTGCGCAAACCAAATAATTATCAGTAAATGTCTATTTGTTTTGGATTCAATGATACTTATCAGTAGTATTAGTTATTCACTACATATAGTTGATGGCTTTAGATTAACTCAAATTGTGAAGTACAGGGAAGACATCCTAATGTCAACAATGGCACAAAAGTCTGGCTCAGATGCACGTCAAGGGGACCAACAGAGCGCATACAATCTCTCCGATGACAATACTGCAACAGCAACGGCAGCAAGGTATGGGGCACCGTATCTTCCTGAATCAATACCTGGTAACCAACTACATGAACAAACTATCCAACAACAACAGATGGAGCAGCAGCAACAGGAGCAGCAACAACCACAGATCACTGAAGATGTCAATGTCCCTCCAAATGATGGCTATTTTGGTTACGATGACATGAAGGAAACGCATATAGCTACAAAACCCAGAAAAATCACATTGACAAAATATACGATATATACAACAAATCATCGAATGTATATTGTTGGAAGTAATGGTCGTGAAACTGTATTCAGAATCCTGGAGATTGATCTGACTACAACTGATAGATTAGTTATAATGGAGGATAGTGTTTACTTTTCGAGAAATGAGATCATGGATGTTTTGAATGGATTGGAAGAGAGTAGTGAAGGAGGCTTAACAAAGAAGATAACAGCAGTTGGATTATTAGGTTTCATACGATTTACGAAACATTATTATCTTTGTGTTGTTACTAAGAGAAGACCTGTAGCTATTCTTGGTGGGAACTACTTATATCATATCGATGCAACTGAATTAATAGCGGTGACGAGTAATCCAAAAAGACCAGATAGAAATTCAGAAGAGGAGAGATATATCTCAACATTTCAAAATATCGAATTGAATAAAACTTTTTACTATAGTTATAGTTACGATATAACTAATAGTTTACAAGTAAATTTCCTGAGAAATAAAAAACAATCATTGGGATTAAATACCAAAGATTTAGCACAAGTATTTGAAATCAATGAGCGATTTGTGTGGAATTCAGCATTATTGAAACCAGTTTTTAAAACATTTGATATGGTTTATGATTGGTTTCAACCAATTATACATGGATTTGTGGATCAAGTCAATATATCTATATTTGATGTTCAAGTATACGTTACAGTGATTGCTAGAAGATCACACCATTTTGCAGGTGCTAGATTTTTCAAAAGAGGTGTTAATGATCGTGGTGATGTTGCAAATGAAGTTGAAACAGAACAAATTGTTAGTGATATGTTAACCACTGCATTTCATGATCCTTCTGCTGGATTTTATAATAATCCAAGATATACATCATTTGTTCAACATAGAGGATCCATCCCATTATCATGGTCGCAAGAGACTGCACCCAATATAAGAATGACAAAACCTCCCATTGAACTTAACGTTGTTGATCCTTTTTATTCGACATCAGCTTTGCATTTTGATGATTTATTCAAAAGATATGGAGCACCTGTTCAAATATTAAATTTGATCAAACAAAGGGAAAAGACTCCAAGGGAAACAAAACTTTTGAAAGAATTTGAAGATTGTATTGAATATTTGAATAAATTTTTACCTAATGATAAAAAAATGGATTATACTGCATGGGATATGTCAAGAGCTTCAAAAAGTAGAGGACAAGATGTGATTCAATGGCTTGAAACATATAGTGAAAGAACACTTCAAACAACAGGATTTTTCCATAATGGACTTACATTGAAATCAACAAAGTTACAACAAGGTATATGTAGAACTAATTGTATTGATTGTTTAGATCGTACAAATACTGCCCAATTTGTTATTGCTAAAAGAGCATTAGGTCATCAATTACACGCATTGGGTTTGATCAAAGATAAGTATCTTGAATACGATTCAGATGCAATCAATATATTAACTGAAATGTTTCATGATCATGGTGATACAATTGCATTACAATATGGTGGATCTCATTTAGTTAATACTTTACAAACTTATAGAAAAATTAATCAATGGACATCACATTCAAGAGATATGATTGAGAGTTTAAGAAGATTTTATAGTAATTCATTTATTGATGCACAAAGACAAGAAGCTATAAATTTATTTTTGGGAAATTATGTTTATGAAAAGGGTATTCCGATGTTGTGGGATTTGAACACTGATTATTATTTGCATAATAATTTTTCAGGTGTGCTTTTGAATTATAAACCAAGTTATACACATTGGTTTTCAGATTGTTATCTTAAACATGAATCCGAACAATTGATCAAATTACTAGAGGATAAAAAAGATTCACGTAGGAAATTATTAGAGGATTTAGTAATTGAAAAAATTGAACCATATCCTGGATGTTTTGATAATTATTGGAATATACGATATACACCTAGGGAATTATCAACATTTGGTGGATTATTTGAATATAATATGAACTCAACTGCAAGATTTAATGGAGATATACAAGGTGGTCAAACAATGAAGGATAATGCATCAACGATTACAACAACTAACGTTAAGAATATGACAAGGGATAGAATAAGAAGATTAACATCAACAAATGATGATTTACATGATATATCACAATTTTCAGAAAATATGGAACATTATATATCACCTTTCAAATCAAGGAAACCGCATCGTGAATTAATGTTTATGGATGATCTTGACAAATATGAAGATGTTAATTTCATTCCAAGCAATTTGAAAACGGATAATGATGAAGGTTTGATAGATGAGGAGATATCACAGTTGAATTTCAGTAAAGGTCAATTCAATACATTGATGGATTCAAATCATCGATTGACTGATTTATTAGCTATAAAAAGTACTGAAATTAGTGACACTATGAAAGGTAATAATCAACGGTTACCAGTTATTGATATTGGAAATAATGATTTCATTGTTGTTGACTCACCTTTGACTTTACTTAATGATGTTGGTGGTGGAGATGGTACATTCATATACCGAGGTTTTTCTGAATTGTCAGATTCATCAGTAAAATCAATCAAAAGCAATAAACAGGATGATGACAGTGATAAAATTACATTAGATAGAGAAGAAGAAGAAGAGGAGGAAGAATTGAAAAAACATGAAACAACCGAAGAATCTAGTTTTGAAAAAGCATGCCATCATTACTCAAATAAACTTCCTAAATTAACAGTACAAAATTTCAGCATTTATGAATTTTCAACTGAACTTGTTGAAAATCCAAGAATTGTTGATCCCCAAAAATACAATGATGAAAACTTACAAAAATATGAACAAAATGGTATACTTGGAATACCAACATCAAGTTTTGAATTATATCGAAATCAAATAAATACAGGTATAACTAATGGATCAACAATGGATTCAACAACGAAATCTAAACCTCGTCGTGGATTTTTAGATGACGATGATCTGGATATGTTATCTGGTATTGATGTCACTCAAAATCATTATAACCTTCATTATTATGATAATGATCATGGAAATCATGACCATGGTCATGATTTACGAAGTGTATCAAGTAGTACGCGGGAATATAAGCATTATGAGAATCAAACATTAATATCACATGAACTAAATAACAATTATTTCAGTTTCATGCATAATAATAAATCAAATATACAAGAAGAAGAAGAAGTTGAAGATGATTATATAATTTCAAATAAATATAGTCTTTCATCAACAACTAAGATACCAACTAAGAAGAAAAGAAATTTCCATCAAAATAATGGATCTGTTATAATACATAGTAATGTAATGAGTGATCATGTTGGTGGACTGCGTAATGAAGATGGTACAAACTCACCATTTTTACGAAGTGGAGATGAAGAAGCTGGAAAACAAAATGAGGAGAAATTATATGATAGTCTTTTGAAATCAAAGAAACTACCAGTTTTGATTGATTAATGTACAGAGTTATATAAGTATGAATATATGTATATATATGCGATTATTATAAACCAGATGATTTGAATATAGCATCAACTTTATTTGAGATTTCAGATTTAGACCAATTTTGAGATTGTTGTATTGATGTCATACAAGCAATTGTTGTTTTCAAATCATCAGTTTTTAACCATATTTTACCATTGACACCAATTGCAATTTCAAATTGACATTTACTAACTAATTTATTCAAGATTTCAGCATTAGAATTAAATAGTAAATATCTTGCAAATGCTAATTTAACATTGAAATTTAAACCACCATTTAAAAGACCAAATCCACCTTCTTTACCAGTTGTTGGATCAATACAATCCAATTCAACTTCTAAATCAGGATCAGATCTTAAAACTCTAGCATAAATCAAATCACCAGTCTTTAAGAAAGGTCTATTCTTTTTAGTTGCATTTGGGAACGCAAGTTGATTTAATAAAACAGTTGTACTAAAATCATTCAATGAAACACGATAATTTTCAGATATCGTACCAACAACAGTACCAATGACAAAATCATTGACATTAGGTATATATCTTTTAGTATTTGATTCAATATAGTAGATAGTATTGTTTTTTTTGGTTTGAACATTCAAAAAACCTGATGTTGTGGGTATTAAATTATTATTTTCAATGTTATGGAGTATATTTGGACCTAAAGTCATATGAGAAGTGGGTTCAGAGATGTTAATATCATCACCAGGGATTATTAGGGTTTGTTCCGTCATAGTATGTGGGTTGTAGGTCTATAGAGAGAACGATCAAGTGTATAATAGAGTATAATGGAGTATATATGGAGTAAACCATTAAAATTTTCAAGTATATATATATATGTTAATACATCAAAATCGTCGCAGCGTCGATCGACTACACTTACATAATCAAAAATATCACGTGCGACGCATCACGTGACATGATGAAATAATCAGTCCGGATAAGTGCACCAAATTAAGTGTGCTTAATTTGTTGATCCCATTCTATTGTTAGTGTGGATAATCAGATCGATAACGGTGTGGCATGAATTATAATAATAAGATTCAGAATAAGCAAAGAGAATTTGGGTTGAGATTCATACTCGACGGTAATTCAAGATTGCCGTGTGTGAATAACTCTAGTATGAGTATATATATATATATATATATATCAACGAATGAACGATAGCAATACACCATTTACGTAGTAGGTAATACACACACACTAAGTTATCTGATATATAAAAGGGTACAATTACCTAATTTAACAGCGTGCTGACAAATAAGATTCCCCGGTAACTTTACTCAACACCGGGGAAAATTATTCAGATCTGCCCGGTAAAATTCAAAGGTGCCGTTCACCGTTATTCGTTCACCGCCGAGTGTGTAAACTGTAAAGTTGACAAATTAAGCATTTCAGGTTAACATCAAATCTGAGTGTTTTTAACTAAATGTTTATCCGTTCTTCTTTATCGATAATACTAATCTTCTTCGATATTATCAGAATCCTTTGACTCTTTCTTCGAAGTTTGATCTTGCCGTTTTTGTTCAAGAGTAATTCCTTTGTCATTTGTTAAACCATTTTAGCGCACCGTTTTCATTAATTTTGTACTTTGATTTGGTTTAGTTTGGTATAGTATCATTCATTCTTTCAATATTGTGGTTTAGTTTGGATTTGGTGTTCCGTAATTTGTGTTAGAGTGTTTTTTTTTTTCATCCCTTGTTATATAAACTCTCTGGTCATTACAAATATAATATAAAATGGGTTTATTATCAGTGGGGACTCCATTAGAATGGAAAGATACAAGAAATTACGCCGAACATGTTAGAGATAATGGTACAATTCAATTGATCAATTGTTTCAAAGCTGCCATCAATCGTAATAATGATAAATTTCTATGGGGTGATGAAGTTGAATATATGTTAGTTAAAATTGATGATGATTCAAAGACTGCTAAATTAGCAATCGATAAAGATTATATCTTAACAAGTTTGAATGAAGATGGTGAACATTATCAAAAAGCTTTAGATTCAAATGTTATATTCCATCCTGAATATGGTAGATTTATGATCGAAGCAACTCCATTAAAACCTTATGATGGTGAAAACTTGGATGATTATTTATACGTTGAAAAAAATATGCAATTGAGAAGAGCCATTTCAAATAATGAGTTGGATGACTCAACAATCAAACCATTAACGTTAACTTCGTTCCCAAGAATGGGTGTTGAAGATTTTACATTCCCAAAAGCTGAACCAAATGGTAACGCTTCAAAATCATTATTTTTACCAGATGAAATTATTAATAGACATGTTAGATTTCCAACTTTAACTGCTAATATTAGACGTAGAAGAGATCAAAAAGTTGCAATTAATATTCCAATCTATAAAGATAAATTTACAAAATCAATTGATCCAATGATTCCAAAAAATAGAAATTTATTCCCATTTAGTGATAATGAATCAACTTTAGGTGCTGCTAAACCTGGTCATATATATATGGATTCAATGGGTTTTGGTATGGGATCTTCATGTTTACAAGTTACTATGCAAGCTTCAAATATAAATGAAGCTAGATATATATATGATTCTTTGGTTAATATTGCACCATTGATGTTATCTTTAACAAGTGCTGCTCCAATTTTTAGAGGTTTATTAGCAGATCAAGACGTTAGATGGAATGTTATTGCAGGTGCTGTTGATGATAGAACACCTTATGAAAGATCTGAAAAACCATTACAAGGTCATTCCGAAATAGGTAATACTTTGAGTGTTGAATCATTACAAAGAATTCCAAAATCAAGATATGATTCAGTTGATCAATATTTAGGTGATATAAATAATGGTGAATTCAATTATTTCAAATCTGAATATAATGATTTGAATTCTCCAATCAATGAAAAAGTTTTGAAAACTTTAATTAATAATGGATTTGATCAAACTTTAGCAAACCATTTTGCTCATTTATTCATTAGAGATCCAATTGTTATTTTCAATGAAAGACTGAATCAAGATAATGAAACTGAAACTGATCATTTTGAGAATATTCAATCAACAAATTGGCAAACTTTAAGATTCAAACCACCTAATCAAAGTGCTATACCAACAAATAATAAAACACCTGGTTGGAGAGTTGAATTAAGACCAATGGAAATTTCAATAACAGATTTTGAAAATGCTGCATTTGCTGATTTTTCAATCTTATTATCAAGAGCAATCTTGAAATACAAACCAAATTTCTATTTACCAATTTCAAAAGTTGAAGAAAATATGAAAACTGCACATGTTAGAGATTCAACTATAAATTGTAAATTCAATTTTAGAGTTAATGTTTGGAATAATTCTGATTCACCAATAATTAGAAAATTAACATTAAATGAAATTTTCAATGGTTGTGATGAATTTGAAGGTTTGATTTCAATTGTTGAAAAATACATCAATGAAACATTTAAAGATGAAAAAGATAAAGTTAATGGAAAATTGAGCATGTATTTGAAATTAGTCAGTTATAGATCATCAGGAAAGATAAAAACAACAGCTAAATTCATTAGAGATTTCGTTATAAATCATAAAAGTTATGAACATGATAGTGTTGTGAATGATTCAATTAATTATGACTTGATTAAAATATTGTCAGATTTATCAAATTATGATCATGATATAATAAAAGAATTCTTTGGTGATGAAATTTCAAAATGGATGATTTCAAATGGTTATTAATGATCAATGTGAAACTACGACTTCATCCCCTTTTCACTTTTTTATTTTTTATTTCTTATTTTTTTCCTTTCCATATTTATAGTTAATTAATTCATTATTTAGAAGTTCTAGAAATTTTTGAAAACGGTTATGAACATTAGCCGTATCTTTATGTCATGTCATTGTAACCACACACAGAAGAAAGGCAGACAAAAGAAGTGCAAGGAAAATTATGATTTTGTAACTCGTACTTTTCAAAAGAGTTACTCAAACAGACGTATTACTGGGGGCAGTTAATCAAATATAGTATCCAGTCGAACCCTTCATTCAGTATCTCTAGTTATCAAGGTAAAGTACTCAAATGAACCCACCATTCATTTGTCTGGATAGATTTTGGACAAATCATTACTTGATTTTGAGTTACACCTAGGAATTTACATCTTATAAGCGAACACATGATTGTTATTGAAATAAGCAAAAATAAATGAGCAACCCGAAAACATCCGTTAACTGAATAAACGAATGTGCAAAAAAAGGGGGTAAAAAGAGTAACTTAGTAATTCTATATATCTTATATAGAATTGCAAAGAAGAAAACCATGACAAAAATAGTGAAAATACCCGCACTTTGAATATATAGAAAGCTATATGATTAAGTAGAAAAAAAAAGCATAGTCAAATCATATAGTCAAACAAACAAGTTCAAAACTGTTCTCTGGAAACACAATCAAAAAAATGAAAAGATAAAGATAAAGAGGGAAAAAGAGAAAGGGCTGATTATCTGATAAGGATTAGATTAAAGCCTCGAATAATTCATCATTAGCTTTTTCTTCTGCTTCAGAAACTTGGAGTTCTTCTTCTTTAACTTCTTCTTTTCCTTCATCATCTTTGAGTTCTTCTTCCTTAACTTCTTCGATGACTTGAGATTCTGGAGAAGCCTCGGCCGATTCTAACTTTGAAACTTGACCTTCTTTATCTTCAACTGGTTCAACCTTGTGTTTGAAATGTCTTGGTGGTTGTTCAAAGTCATCATCAGACTCCTTTGGGTGTTCAGGCTTATGTTTGAA
>KV453849.1:578277-657077 GCA_001661425.1 Ogataea arabinofermentans
TGTTCAAAATCGTTATCAGACTCCTTTGGATGTTTAGACTTATGTTTGAAATGTTTTGGACTAAATTCATCGTTATCATCATCATCTGATTCCATTTTGGATCCACGATAAGCGATTTTGTGATTCTTCAATTTTGACTTACCACAATCTTCCATAAAAGATCCAGGATGGTGATTTCTCATCATCATCATACCAGATTCATCATCAGGAGAGAAATGTTGAAGGTGTTGTTGATGAGGATCATGTCTCATACCGTGCATGGTTAAACCGGCTAAATGGGTGAAAACAACAAACATTAACAAACCACCAAATCCGAAAGCGATTCTTTTTGTTTTGAGGTATTTTGCTTTGGAAACATATAGTTCATCAACTTGCTCTTGAGAGAGTAAGATTTCGCTTGTGTATTGAGGTAAAACAGATTTCTCGTCAGACATATTTGATAAGATTCGTATGATATGATAAATAGTTCACAAAAGTTCAACAAAATATAAAGAGAAGAGGGAAAAACAGTCTAGTTATATATATATATAGTGTATAAATTTTGCCCATAAATAAACACCTGTTTTCAAAGATAAGCCACAAAATTAATTAATTAATTTGAGTAACGAATGAACTCACTAAGCCTTTGAACAAGTTGCAGCTGCCCGGTGTTTGGTGCGGTAACAGTGTAACACCCGTGCAATTTACCGGGCAGCTCAGGTTAGCTTCACAGGGAAGTAAGTGTGAGACAGCCTGCGAAGCGTGCGGTGACTGCAGTTGTTTGGAATGCCGAAGTGATGGAGTTTTCGGTGTATGACGTATTGCTCTTTGTTCATGAGAAGCCTTGTTCAACTTGTGGAATTGGATATGGGCTTTGAAGTTTGAACTGGTTGTTGATTATGGTTAAATATTTATACACTATATATATATATACTTTTTGAAAATAGTGTTGGTGGCTGTCTTATTCGACGTGAAATTCAGAATAGAGTTTCAAGCTAAGCTGATTTATTATTAAGTTATACAACTCAACATTATACTGTTCTATATATAGTTGTACCTCAATTCTGCCTCTATATTTGCCAACATTTTGAAAATAAAGTGAAGTAGGTATGCATGTGTATATTAATCACAAAACAATTTATGAATTATTTTTTGATATAATCTTATGTATTGACCAAATGATATGAGCATCGTCTATAGAAGAGTATACCTACCCAGAACATTATGTTGTATTGAACTGATCACCATCTAGAGTGAGGATAGAATACTGTTATAAAGTAACATCAGACCGGATAATTGAATAATTTTGGCCTCGGTATTAGATAATTTTGTAAACCGGAGCAGAGATAATCAGTGTAAAATGACTCGACTAGACTGAGAGAGTGCTATTTATCCAGCTCAATTGGAAGTGCGTGATAATCAGGGATGTGCAAACCAAGATTTTTGAGGTGACCTTTCCCAACCACCAACCCTACCCAGAAATTCACGCCCTATATAAAACTTTGAAATTCTATTGAAACTCGAGATTATGTAAAATATAAAGACTCATTGTTAGCACTATACTATGCGCTTACATAATTATTTTTTGGTTGGTGAATTTGAGACTTCAAACCAACCAGTTTTGCGCACACGTGACCTTTTTTTTTTAACCAACCAAGCTGGTTTGCACATCCCTGGTGATAATGCATCTATTGTAGTGTTGTGCTACTTAGAGAGAGCCCAATTAACACTGAAGTTACGAGATCCCGAGATCCCGCATAAATTCAACAATAAACGTATATCTTCCTGAAAAAAAGAACCAAAGTTGCTGTTATTTCATCGATCTTAATAAAAAATTACATAATACCTGGAAAACTTACCTTAGGCCTTTACAGACTTACTGCAATCTACATTACCTAGAGGTATAAACAATTGATTCAAGAGTTTAACGTTGATTTCGAAGATTAGGAGCCTGAACTTCAAGTATTACTGAATATTCTGAAAAATACCCTTTCCATTCTATAGCATACTTTCATTCTTTTTTAGCAAAGCAACCCATTAATCCACCATTCACTGTGGACAGACAAATTTAGACATTCGTGTACAATATATATATATATATACATATACATATATGTATATATACGAGATCAGGTAATCCTACGATACCATACTAAGTACGCTACACCACCATCCTTAAAAAACAACACAACCAATCACTGTCGTATATACTATATATATACGCACAAACAGCCAAACGGGCCAAAAGCGTGTGCGAATCATCCGTGTCGAACCGGGAAAATTCCAGCCAATAAAAGTCGAGGAAATTGTCACGCTTGCGGCTGCTTTCACTCAACTGCTGCTCTGTCCATTTCGTTTCATTCAACTCTATTTAATTCTCTCTTCTTTTTCATTAATTTATTTTCTTCTTTGATTCTCTTTCAGATCTTTAGATTTTTTCTTATCTTATCATATAATACATACAATGCCTGCTCCATTCGAAAAAGGTTCTGCTAAAAAAGGTGCCACTTTATTCAAAACTAGATGTTTACAATGTCACACCATCGAAGAAGGTGGACCACACAAAGTTGGTCCAAACTTACATGGTGTCTTTGGTAGAGCTTCCGGTCAAGCTGAAGGTTACTCTTACACTGATGCTAACAAGAGAAAGGGTGTCATTTGGTCTGAACAAACCATGTCTGATTACTTAGAAAACCCAAAGAAATACATCCCAGGTACTAAGATGGCTTTCGGTGGTTTAAAGAAACCAAAGGACAGAAACGATTTAGTCACTTACTTAGCTTCCGCTACTAAATAAGTATTTGACTAATTCTCACTCATTCAATGATGACGATTTTAGAAATTTTAGAAAAAAAAAAGAAAATTACAGAAAAAATATTTTTAGATCTGATGATATTAATAGAAGTGTGATTGATTGATAAAATAAAGTTGATGATTCAATGTAAGGTCATATTTTGTCCCGCATAACTGTACTCATGAATCTGCATTACAAAAGTCTTTTGTTTACTTGACTTTACTTTAAAGTTTTATCCACTTGATGTTGTCAAATTGTTTCTTTCTTCTTTCTGTTTTTTTCTTTTTTGTATTTGTTTTACTTACCACTTATTATTTTTTCGTTTCTTCATCAATTTAAGACTGTATATATTTTACTTAAAATAGACTAAATGAATAACAATTAATAAATTCACTCGTAAATACACTATTCTAGCCAATCAGAGCAATATCAAAATGAGACAACTCACTGTAAGATACGCACACCCCTGAAAAATCCAGCAAAAAAAAAAACAAAAAAAATGCAACGTCGATCGACGATTTTATTATTTGATTGATTACATAATACGTACATACTTACTTACTCATTAAGTTGCACACCCTCAGATTTTCAGCTGATCAACATCAAAAGATAGAATTCTAACCGAACTATCAACACTTCCAATAGCTAATAACAATTTACCATTCTCAAATTTACTATTGAAATTCAATCTGGATACCCTATCACCTGGTAATAAATCATTTGCTGTTTTGTGAATAAATTCAGATTCTCCCTTATTTGAAACAGCGTAAAGTAACACATCACCCGTTTCTAATCCAATTGCAACTATATATTTCTCATTAATCTTATATGGGAATGTATCTAATGATGTTATTGGAGTTTCTAATTTTGCAGAACCTAGTAATTTAACAGGTTCATCAGTATTATTTTCATCAATTTTCCAAATTTTTATTTGCTTATCTCTGGAACCTGTTATAAACATATCACTTGATGGTATCCAACATATATCCCAAATGATTCTAGAATGTGCCTTTTCTTGTAATTTGACTAATTCTAATTCATCATCCACTTCTATTTTTCTTCTCCATAATGAAAACTTTCTATCTCTTGAAACACCAACAAGGTATTTATTATTAGGTGAGAATCTTAATCTTGTGATAGTTAGATCGTGTCCTGCTAATGTAGTTTTTGATTGTTGCCAATTATCAGTTCTGAATATTCTAATGATTGCATGTGATGCAACATTAGATCTACATGCTGATGCAATCAACAATTTATCTGGTGATACATCAACCGTTGTGATTTCATATCCATGTCCATATAATTTTTCAATTTCAGGCCATAATGTATGTCTTTGTAAATGATCTTCTAATGGAGGTGTCTCTAAATTCTCTAATGCTTGTTGTGATAAATTCAATCCCTCTCCATCTTCTTCATTTTCATCATTAGGTTTTATTGAAGTTTCATAATCTTGCTGTTGTTGTTGTTGTTGTTGTAGCGGGTCTTGACCTTGTTCTACCGTTTGTAATTCTGCTTTATTAGATAAACCTAAAACAGGTAACGATGCAGTTTCAGGCATTGATAATGATGTATTATTCTTATCAAATTCAATTCCAGAAAATCTTTCTAATAGATTTGCAATTGATTTAGGTTCATCAAAAACTCTCATTATCTTTTCATCTCCTCCTGAAATGAATCTCGTATTTGATATTGGTTTGATACAAATCATATCATATCCATGAATTTGAGGTCTTGCAAATTCATGCCATGTCTTCAATTCTCTCTCAGTACCATCTATACTATTTTTACACCAACATGAATATAATCTAGTTGTTTGATCCATAGATGTACTTAATAAATAACCACCATCATCAGACCAACTGAGATCAGTAACTTCTTTGACAGGTCCAGTTAAACATGGTTGTTGAACATAATCTTGTTCTTGTTCTTGTTCATCGTCATTGTTTGTTATTGACGACGACTGTTTCCAACATCTAAAAGATCCAGTCTTACCATTAGTTAAAATCATTTCTTGATAATCATCAAATATCCATAATGCACTCCAGAATCCACCAGATGAACCAGTTGCTGTTGATGCACCCTTGATACTCATTTCACCTAATCTAACTTTTGAGATCCAAATACCAGAAGTGGTATCTGGTTCCCATATCATTATTGATGTATCGGCTGATGCTGATAATAGTTTCAAATCAGTTGGATGCCAGATAAGATCAGAAATCCAATCATCATGACCCATGATAATTGCATCGAAATTGATAGAACATTTCAAATCCGAATTGAATTCAAATTTATATTGTTTATTGGACAATAATCTTAACTTCGAAGTATCCTGATCACTATTATCAATAAATTCATTCAATGATAGCTTCCAAAGTCTAATATATCTATCTTGAGATCCACTAGCAATTAAAAACTCTCCTTCACTAATTCTTCTAACTGAAATAGCTTTAATCCAATCTTCATGACCTGTTAAAATGGTACATTGCTTAGCACTTATCAAACCGTTGTCATTAAATTCATTCAAATCAAACGAATAGACATATAGTGATGGTTTGGTACCTCCAACAAACACAACATACTTACCATTACTAATCTCAACCAATGAAATTGCTAGCTGATAAAAACCATTGGTATATGGCACAGTACCAATCAATTTGAATACCTCAGTCTCTGTTGGACTATATAGCCAAATATTTATTAGTCCATCAGCACCACCAGTTAGAAATACTTTTGAATCAAACAAACCAAGACATGTAACACTTTTGCTATGTGCATCAGACATTGTTTGAACAAGTTTAAAAGAATCCAAATCTGAATTATATTCCCAAACTTTGATTGTTTTATCCTCAGATGTTGAAATCAGATAGTTGGAATTAGGTAGCCATTGTACAGAGACAACATGTGCTGTATGGGATCTTAATGTCTTAGTAACACCAATCGTTGAATTTACTTCATCAATTGGGTTCTTCCATATTGAAATTGAATTATTAGATCCATATGCCAATAGCTTGAAAGTTGAGTTATAAGAGCTGATTTGTAACTCTCTATTACATCCAATAAAAATCGCTTCAACTGAGGCCATGATTGTCAAATATGATTTATCTCTCTTCACTTGTACTTCTCACCTATTGTAGAAACTTTCAAATGATCATTCATATAATATATACATATTAATTTTTTTCCATACCAAATTTTTTTTTCCAGAGTTTGAAATAGTAAGACTTTACACAGCCTTGATAATTGCTTTCAACCTTCTTTTCAATCTGATAACGGCAATGACAGAGGTATTTGAGTTTGTGTATATGTTTTCTCGGCATAAGTTGGAAAAGGTAACATCTAGATCAATATGAGGTTGCTGATGTTGTATAAGTTGAGGTTAGCATGCACAGTGGAATCAATCCATAAAGATAAAACCCGATATGGCATCATAGGATATTGAGCACCGTTCACGTTGCTGTTTGATTTTCAAACCAAGATTCGAGCTTTATCCACCAAGACAAATAAAGGTAAGCATGGTCATCAAAAAATAGAGTGTGTCGTGAAGAACAAGAGTGATTAATAGAAGGATAGCACAATCAAAAAGTATATACAATCCCCTTTTATCACCATGACTTACCCTACCGGATCTCTAAGATCTCACCATGCGTCCAGACAGCCGCTAGCAAAGACATTTCCCTGTTAATTGTACATTATTAAACAGGATCAACTTTCATCACTTCATCTCTACAGTTTTAGATACATTCCTGCATTCATCATAAACATCAACTAATGTCAGAACTGAAAGATTACAATTTGACCATCCTAGGTTGCGGTGTCATGGGTACAGCTGTCCTATCAGCAATCCTATCGACCTCATTTGATCCATATCCAAAAGAGATCGTTTGTTGCACTTCATCTGAAAAATCAGCACTAAAGTTGAAATCTACTTACGGAGACAAGATCCAAACATCATATGGTGCAGAGTCCAATAAAGAAGCAGTTAAAAAAGCCAATGTGCTTATCCTTGGTTGTAAACCATTCTTGTTCAAGCAGATCATGGATGAAGTTGATATCAAAGAAGGACCTCCAACCTTAATCATATCGTTGATGGCTGGCTGGACCATCCAACAGATCAAGGAGACAACTGGCTGCTCAGAAATAGCAAGAGTCATGACGAATACACCAGCTAAATACGCTTGCGGTACAGCTGCCATTTCGTTCAGTGAATCAGCAGCAATTTACGAAGATCTAGTCATGAAGCTTATTGGTAATATAGGACTAGCTGTTCAATTACCCGAGAAAAATATGGATGCTGCAACAGCATTGGTTGGTTCTGGACCTGCCTTCTGTTTATTGATGTTAGAAGCTTTGACTGATGGAGGTGTTAAAATGGGTATCCCATATGCAGTTGCTAAACAATGTGCTGCCAAAGTTATGGAAGGTACAGCCAAAATGGTTTTAGAGACTGGAGACCATCCAGCAGTGTTAAAAAGTGCTGTTTGTACCCCTGGTGGAACTACTATTGCTGGTTTAATGGTTATGGAAGATAAAGGTGTTAGAAGTGGTATTGCTAGAGCCGTTGAAGAGGCCGCAAACGTTGCAACATCGTTAGGTAAAAAATAGTTATGCTTTTTATTTTCATTTCTTACTTATTCGCTATGAATCTAAATACATTGTAATAGCCATTGAAAGTAGTCTACTCCCTTCTTTTTTTTTTATTTTCACAAGTCATCTCATTGATCAACTTAAGTTCTTGATGATCTTCTTCAATTCCTGCTCATTCTCTTTTCTGGTTTTTTCATCTTCAGCTTCTTCTTCAGCTGTAACCTCAACTATCTCATCCAACTCCTTGTGTTCTTTATCGTGATGTTCTTGATATTCCTTCTTAGCTCTTTCCTCTCTCTCTTCTCTCAATGAACTGAAGATCAAAATGTGGAACCAGATTTCAACGAAAACGTAAGCAAAGATAAGTGAATTACATAAAAATAAGTTACTACCCAAGTAACAATAGAAAGCAAGTAGGAAATAAGTAAATAACTTTAAAGGCACCACTAATTCAAAGTAACTAAAGTTCTCATCTAGTAATGCAAATAAATCACCGATAGATCCAAAAACTAATAGCACTGCCAATGAACCATACACTGGAGAACTTTCATTAACCAGTAAAATAGGTAAGTTCATGGCTGTTGATAACACCAAAACTCCACTGTATTCCAACACGGATTTGGGGGACGTTGCCAATAGGTACGAAACATAACCAATGAACGCCAATCTTGAGTACTGAATTGTCTTTGAAGATATTAATGCCATTTCAATGCTCCTATGAAGTTATTATATATATAGATATGTGTAGCTAGATATCTTCTCTTGTTTCCCACTAAAGAGGTGCTTATTTGATTTAAGGTACGGATCAAACTGGTTGAGAAGGAAGAAAAAAATTACATGTCAACGACGCGTCTGTGAGTTAAAGACGCGTCGGTAGATAAATGTTTAGAAATGAAGATCTGCTTTCATGCGGTGTGTGTTTATATTCCTCAGAGTGTGTAGATATGCTTGACCTTCTGGAGTTCTCATTTGTTTATGTTTGCATCACTGAACGTGACTTTGGTAAATACAAAAGTATGTATATATATCTGAGATCTGGATTCTGAATGCAATCTTCTCAATTCCTTTCCAGTTCCCATCTGTTAGCGGGTATTGGGGGCGGGCTTTTTAACCTCAAATATTAAACATCACTGCACCAAACGACTATTATCAGCTTTTCTTATCAGCGAGATTAGCACTATCAATCGGGTCTATGTGTAATACATATCTATACAGACGTACCCAATTCTTGATTACTTTATATCATCAACTTCTTCTTCTATAACCATTGGAAGAGATATATAGTCATGTCGATTGATTTGAAAAATTATACATTAACCATCTTAGGATGCGGGGAATTTGGTACCGTTTTTCTATCCCTTGTTCTGCAATCACCTCCAGAGTTTCTCCCTTCACGGATCATCTGCTGCACATCATCGGAATCTTCAGCTGTGAAATTGCAATCAACTTACGGTGATAAGATCGAGACTTCGTACGGGTCAAAGTCCAACAAAGATGCTGTTTGGGCTGCGGATGTGCTCGTTCTTGGTTGCAAGCCTGATATATTTCCCCAGATAGCACTTGAACTGGAGCTTAGATATTCCCCAGCAAGACCAGTCATCTCCTTAATGGCTGGTTGGATGAGTCACGATGTGACCCAGTATATTGGCTCTGGTTTGGTGGCTAGAGTCATAACAAGTGCAGCTGCATCGTCTGGCTGTGGTACAGTTGCCGTGTCTTTCAATGAGTCTAACAAGAAGTTTGAAGACCTTGTTATGAATTTGATCGATAAAGCAGGGTTCGTCTTGAAAGTGCAGGAGAAAAACATGGATGCTGCCACTGCAGTTGCTGGATCGGCGTCAGCTTTTTGTTTATTAATGATGGAAGCGTTGGCTGATGGTGCATTGATGATGGGCCTTCCTTACGATAGTGCGAGACAATTCGCTTCACATGTCATGGAAGGTACCGCTAGATGGGTTTCCGAAACTGGTGGTCATCCAGCAACCATGAAGAATGGTCTTTGTACTCCTGGTGGGACCACAATTGCTGGATTATTAGTGTTGGAAGATAAAGGTGTTAGAGGTGCTGTCTCAAGAGCAGTCCAAGAGTCTGCCAAAGTTGCAACTGCATTGGGCAAGAAGCCCGAATTTGATCATACTAGATAAGAAGAAGTTATTGATCAAGAAAACACAGCTGAACTACTATTACTAAATTACTAATTTAGAGGTTTATAGCTCGAATTTACAATCAATAAAACGTTTCAAAAGTGTATTATTATCGATTAAGTTGGGGAAGCTATAAAAAGAAGAATATTTTCTTGAACCAGCTTTTATGTAGGTCTTCATAAATACCTGTAAATTCCTGGAATCTGTCCCAGCAATTATGATACTTTTCACAATTCATATAGTTGATTAAGAAATCGCGATCTTCTTCCTGATAATGGAAGTTTTGTTCATTCGATAAGTAATCCTTAGTTAATTTATAAGATCTTCCAGATTTCTTCTTCTTCTTTGATATTTCAGCATCGCTTGCCAAATCATCAACATCCAACAAATCATCATTTGAAGTACAGAAATCTTTGGATAATGAGTTGAATGCTCTAATTGGCATGAATCCAATCTTGGAACGGATCCAGGATTGAGTATTGAATAAGTATTCAAGACAATTTTTCTCTTCAATATCATTGTTATAAGAGTTGGAATCATATTCGTCCGAGCTTAGTCTGAAACCATATTTCTGTTCATTCCCACTTTTGACCCATTTAACATGCATCTGTTTGTAAATAACAGGATCCCATATTAAATCAAGCAATAGATCAGACCAATCCGATTTCTTTATCAAAAATGAATTCAAGTTTATTCCGTTACAATCTTGACTAACAATTAGATCAACAGCATTCAAATCATTAGTTTCTTTTAAACTGGAACCAAGACGGTATTGATTTAGTTCTTCATCAATGATCAAATTATTAGGGTTGAAATATTTCAAATCTCTGTACATGTAGTCAAAATTCTTGAAAACAACCTCATCAAGGGATAAATCAGGTTCCATGATTAAAGTATGAATGTCAACGTACCAAAACCATTCTTCGACATCGTCGTTGTCTTTGTTGAGTTTGCTTTGAAACGAAGTTTGCTTCATTAACTTTCTCAATGAGTCAAACTTCTCCCAACCTTCTCTGAATTCATGTTGATATCTTTTTTGTTGTAATCCAATCTTATCGTTCAACGAATTGACGACAATCAACTCATAGCCATGTTTTTCACTATAATGCTTCTTATTTATAAGTGACATCTTTTCCATGAACCAATATTCCTTGGATTTTTGATGCTTGATACCAACTTCAGGCGATCTACCCAAAATCATATAAATTTTTCTCTTTGGTTTAGTAAATATATTGAAAATTGAACTTGTTGATGATGGTTTCGATAGTACTTTGAAATTGGACGATTGAGCTTGAATCGATTCCTCGTCACTATCATCAATGACGAAAATTCCAGGATTCGAAGGAGACGGTGGGAATCCAGGCTTGTGTTTCATTTTGTGGTCCGATCTACCAAACCCAAGATTTTCATGCTTAGCTGCTATTTTGGTGTTCAAATAATCATGATGATCGGTTGAAGCAAAATAACTTCTTGATTTTTTTATTTTTTTGTTGGTGCTATAACTGTCAGATCCATGTCTCATGAATATTAGATATAAAAACATAAAGATCGAAACGACCGTTATAGAGAGCTTGATTAGAGACGGAATATCTTTAGAGTAAACTTTCAACTTGAATTTCTTCAGGTCATTTACCAGGGATTGTCTATATGAATGTCTATTTGATTTTCTCTTGAACTTGTCATTATCGTTATCGTTGTCATTATCTATTATACCGGACATTGTTTACCTTAACAGACGAGATGATCTAGTCTTACAGAGTACTACTTCCTGTTCAAACACACACACACAAAAAGCACATTTCAGTTTAGTGTAGTTAGTGTATGATCACCGAGTGAAACTACTATATGTGTACGTGGTTGGCTCTGTTTCGCGTCGATAGACCCAAACCCAAATCAAAGATAGAAATTTCGATAATCGACGCGTCTGTTTCACAACACACTTCACAAACAGACGCTTACTTAATCAACGCACCCAATTTACCAAAATGGATGTGGATTTTCAAAAGCTGCTATGGGGGAGCAGCTAGCTGGTTATCTGGTGGTTTAACCTGGTCATGTTATCTGTTTCGCAAACTCCGTTGCTGCTATCTTATTGAATCAAACCCCACAGTTGTCATCGACTACTTACTGCTATCAAAGCTGGACTTTAAGAGAAACACCAACTGATCAACTATGCAATCTACAGAAGAAGCACCAACTCTTTACCCTACCAAGGAAGAGTTTACTAATCCGATAAGTTACCTTAATTCCAAAGAAATTATCAAATTAGGAGAGCAGTATGGGATATTGAAGGTGAAGCCACCTAAACACTGGCAACCTCCTTTTTCCATTAATAAGTCTACTTTCAAATTTCATACTAGATTACAAAATTTGAATGAGTTAAATTTGACGAATCGATCAAGACAATTTTGGTTAAGCGGATTCAATAATTATTTACGTATGAAAGGTAAGAGACAAGTGGAAAATGGGTATATTGAGTTGAATAATATGAAAACAATTCATCTGTATGATATTTATGTTGAGAAAGACTTCCACAATTATGTTCACAGTGTGAAAAATCATGAATTGTTCAGAGATTTTTTGAATTACTGTTCATATTTAAAGAATCATTTGGAAGAGAAAGCAAATCCTGATGTTGTAATAACTGAGAAGTTTAATTTTGAAAAATTCCAGTCGGATACGACGGCTATCAATCAAAATAGTGGTTCAGCTTGTGAAATATGTTCTTTGAAAGATGATCCATCTCACATCTTGATATGTGATGATTGTGAAAAGAACTACCATATGAGGTGCCTATCACCACCATTAACAAAGATACCTAAAAATGATTGGTTTTGTGATGATTGCTTAAAGGGATCCAATGGAGATTATGGTTTTGAGGAAGATTTTGATTCAATTTTCAAAATAGACGAGTTTCAGGAAGCTTGCTTTAAATTCAGCGTTGATTATTGTAATGAACATTTAGGTGGGAACATGAAACCTTCTGTGAATACACTTGAAAAAGAGTTCTGGAGACTAGTAGACTCAGAAGAAGGTGACTTGGAAGTGCGGTATGGTGCAGATATTCATAACGAATCATTGGATGAGATCAGCGGATTCCCTACGGCAAATAATCCTTCAATAGATCAGAAGGCTAACAAAGAATACAGTGAGCATCCATTCAATTTGACAAACTTACCTTTTAGTGAAGGTTCTTTGTTGAATTATATAAAGGATGAAAATCGTGAACAAATATCAGGTATGACAGTCCCATGGATTTATATCGGTTCGATGTTTTCAACATTCTGTTGGCATAAAGAAGACCACTATACTCTGAGTGCGAACTACTGTCATTTGGGAGAAACTAAAAAATGGTATGGTATACCGGCAAACCAGTGTGAGTTATTTGAAAGTGTATGCCATGATATAAGTCCCGACTATTTCTCCAAGCAACCTGACTTACTACATCAGCTTGTCTCTTTGGTTAGTCCTGATAAAATTTCCAATCTTGTTAGGGAGAAACTTGGGACAAAAATCAAAATCTACTATGTTAATCAGAATCCTAACGAGTTTGTCATCACTTTCCCTAAAGTTTATCATGCAGGGTTCAATTGTGGATTTAATGTAAACGAAGCAGTGAATTTCACCATGCCATATTGGTTGAATTACGGACGTGACTCCATAGATGAGTATAAACTGGTCAAAAAGGAAAACGTTTTCAATCACTACAAATTGTTAAGAAATATCTTGGATGATTTACTTGTAAAGAGTAATGAACCATCAATTTTCTCGAATGAAATTGTCCATAATATGATAAAGAGCTCTTTTACAGAGTATTGCAAAGAGATCAGAAGATTTAAGAGATCATTGATGGACAAACGGTTGATTGAATTTGTATCGAGATTGACAACAAAATCTTTCTCAGATCATATGAAAAAGCTACAAGAATTGAAATCAGAAGAAAAAAGAACTGTTAGAAACTCCACCAGAATGATCTCAATGAGACAACATAGACATAGTATGAGCCATAACGGTCCTGAGATTGATGAACTTCTATGTAGTGACTGTAAGTCTTCGGTGAATTTCAAATGGATCGAGATTGATACTTTGAAAGAAACGGCAACTAATTCGGATTATCTTACACCAAAGATGGAGTCATCGTCAAGGTTTTCCTCTCAAGATGATGAGTATGATGCTGATAGTAAGCATCACATAGACTATAGTTCAAACACACACTCCCAACTCCCAACGCCCAACCAATCACCAAAGCAATGTGCTGACGTTGAGTCAGAATTTCTGAAGATTATAAGCGAAGCAAGCCAGACTCACGCAACCAAGAAAAGAAGACGTCGTGATGTTGATCAGAAATCTCGAGAGGTTATAGTGATTGAAGATGATGATCCTGAGCCAAAGATTAGAAAATCAAAGAGATTATCAAAGAAGCCATCACCAACTATAGTTTCGATCAATGTGGAAGACGATTCACAAGATGTTGAGACTTACAGAAAGCAACAAAGGATGAAACAATTATCAAAAATGCACAACAAGCGCAATAAGAACCCACAGTTCGGCAAAGCTATTTTGTGCCTCCACTGCTTTTCACAGCTACTAAAATCAGTTGTTAAAGGTAGCAAAGATGAAGAGCTGTTAATTGCTGCTAGTACGGTATATGATGAATTTGATAGTGGTGACGAATTGGAGAAGTACGTTTATTTTGACATCCAACCTAAAGTGTTAAGACTCCTATAATCCCAGGAGGTGATCCAGTTTTGTAGTTTTTATGTACGACCCGAATAAACTTTTCCTTTATCTTAATTTACACTTTTTACCCTTCTTTTACGTCAGCTACACATTAAAGACCGATACGATACAATAAACTGAAGATATCGGTGCAGAGGTGCTAAGGGTAACTACGTGGATCACTCAATTACAGCCCGCGATCCTCCGCTGCAGCACCCATCCAATAAAAAAACCCGCGAATGGCCCAAACACCCCTCTACTTCCTGCCCGGTAGCACTTGTCAGCCACCGCGCGCTCGCAACGAGTACAACCACAACCACACCAACTCGAGTCCATCGAATTAGCTCGCTCGCCAACGAGACAACAACTCACTGGCTGCTCGTTACCTCGTTTCTTGTCTTTCCTTTCTCTCTTATATTTTATTAACTTTACTTCAATTCAATTTCAACCCCTTCAATTTGTTCGTCACCTAAGATTAAGAACAATCAACTCAATTAACTAAGATGGTTGCTAGATTATTTGCTACTACTTCAAAGACTGCTTTCAAAGCTGTCAAGGCCAACCTTGCCTTGAACAGAGGTTTGGCTACCGCTGCTCCAGCTGCTGGTAAGATCAGGTAAGTCTTTAAAAACAACCTATTTTACAATATGATCATAGCATTTCCTCTCTACATCTACATTCAAAAACTATTCGGTTGCAATTGCAATTGATCCTGCTGCTACAATTGAGTTTTGAAAATGGATCCGAACTATATCCGAGATTTTTAACAACACCATACAAAAGCATACACTGATCCTCATCAATTGCAACAACATCAACCAGTACATCATTGTTGGCCAACCACATCAATACACTACATTTTTACTTTCCTTTCATCCAATCATACAGTCCATCACTACTGTCACCATCTCTCTCTCATGGTTGTCCATTCACCCACCGAAATTTACTCGCGCACTCCAATTTTCACCAGATTTCGAGCTCGCACTCCCGCAAGAAATGCTGCCATCTGATTTGTTCAAACGAAAAATTTTCGCGCGCTTCATAACCATTCGATCTATTTACAATGATGGACAACCATATGATTTGATAATGAGGACATGGTCAAGAGAACGAATTACCACCAATTGATTTATAATTCGAATGTAGAGAGATTTTAGAGATCATTTTTTCATCGCTTGACCCAAACAACAAGAAAAAGTCACAAAATATACTAACATTTCCGAAATAATTTTATTTCAATTATAATTTAGAGCTGTTATTGGTGCCGTTGTCGATGTCCAATTCGAACAAGGTGAATTACCAGCCATTTTGAATGCTTTAACCATTGATACTGGTTCCGAATCAAAATTGGTTTTGGAAGTTGCCCAACATTTAGGTGAAAACTCTGTTAGAGCTATTGCTATGGATGGTACTGAAGGTTTAGTCAGAGGTCAAACCGTTCTAGATACTGGTGCTCCAATTTCTGTCCCAGTCGGTAGAGGTACCTTAGGTAGAATTATTAACGTTGTTGGTGAACCAATTGATGAAAGAGGTCCAATTGAACACACTCAAAGAAACCCAATTCACGCTGATCCACCTTCTTTCGTTGAACAATCTACCAATGCTGAAGTTTTAGAAACCGGTATTAAGGTTGTCGATCTTTTAGCCCCATACGCTAGAGGTGGTAAGATTGGTTTATTCGGTGGTGCCGGTGTCGGTAAGACCGTTTTCATTCAAGAATTGATTAACAACATTGCCAAGGCCCATGGTGGTTTCTCAGTCTTTACCGGTGTCGGTGAAAGAACCAGAGAAGGTAACGATTTATACCGTGAAATGAAGGAAACCGGTGTTATTAACTTAGAAGGTGAATCTAAGGTCGCCTTAGTTTTCGGTCAAATGAACGAACCTCCAGGAGCTAGAGCTAGAGTTGCCTTAACTGGTTTAACCATTGCTGAATACTTCAGAGATGAAGAAGGTCAAGATGTCTTGTTATTCATTGATAACATTTTCAGATTCACTCAAGCTGGTTCCGAAGTGTCTGCTTTGTTAGGTAGAATTCCATCCGCTGTCGGTTATCAACCAACTTTGGCCACCGATATGGGTTTGTTACAAGAAAGAATTACCACTACTAGAAAGGGTTCCGTTACCTCTGTCCAAGCTGTTTACGTCCCAGCCGATGATTTAACCGATCCTGCTCCAGCTACCACCTTCGCCCACTTGGATGCTACTACCGTTTTGTCTAGAGGTATTTCCGAATTAGGTATTTACCCAGCTGTCGATCCATTAGATTCCAAATCAAGATTATTAGATGCTTCCGTCGTTGGTCAAGAACATTATGATGTTGCTTCCAACGTTCAACAAACTTTACAAGCCTACAAATCTTTACAAGATATCATTGCTATTTTAGGTATGGATGAATTATCTGAACAAGATAAATTAACCGTTGAAAGAGCTAGAAAGATCCAAAGATTCTTATCTCAACCATTCGCCGTTGCCGAAGTTTTCACTGGTATTCCAGGTGCTTTAGTTAGATTAAAGGATACTGTCACTTCATTCAAGGATGTCTTGGAAGGTAAATACGATCACTTACCAGAAACCGCCTTCTACATGGTTGGTGGTATTGAAGATGTTATTGCCAAGGCTGAAAAGTTAGCTGCTGAAACCAACTAATTTACTAAAAATGATCATACGCAACTCAATTAAGGAAAGTCGAGTATTTGTCTTTGATTTGAGTTTGTAATTGTTTTTGTTAGATTTTATTTATATATGCATAAAAAAAAGCTTTTGTTTATATAGATAGGGCAACAAACTGTTTCATCAAAATTTGCAAAAATTATATTCTTTTATTGAACTTTTATCTGATTCTGAAATTCATTTTTTTGTTGAACCTATTTTTTTATCAAGAAAGAAAGAGAAAATCTCTAACGAAGAGAGAAAGAGAGGAGATTAGTATGTATACTTTTCTTTTTTGATTGATGTTTTTGTTTTCCCTTTCATTATTTTTTATTATTTACTTATATGAAGGTATAGAAACGAATTTGAATTTATTATTACTATTATTTTACTTGATGAAGTTCACTTCAACTATTCAAAAAAACACGACTTTTGATTTACCGACGCGCCTTTTGCGAGCTTGAAAAATAGAGGCGTAAAGTCGTCGAAGTGATTTGAAACATTTAGACAAAGCTTAACTTGTTTACCTTTGTTTCATTTTTCTTAATTGAAAGTAAGCAAACACATAATCAATCATGAACTCATTGATTCAATCAGCGAGTACTCTACTTGATAGACCCGGCTTTGACTGGAAAACTCTGATCATTGGATTTTCCGGTGCTAGTTTTATTTTCGAATCATACTTAAAATTAAGACAAATACAAAAGGTTTCTAAAACTAAAACTATACCAAAGCAATTGACTGGTAAAATCGATGATGAAACAGTCATTAAATCATCTGCTTATTCCTTAACCAAGTTAAAATTCTCTCTCTTAAACTCATGCTATTCATTGATTCAAAATATTGCATTCTTCAAACTAGATATCCTACCAAAGTTATGGACTTCTGCTTCAAATGCAATCACTCCTGGCTCACTTCTATTCAAAATTCTACCATCTTTCATGTCTGGCACAATCACAAAATCTTTGATCTTCATGGTTCAAATGTCAATCATCTCTGTCGTTTTAGGATTGCCTGTTCAATACTATTCCAACTTTGTTATTGAAGAAAAATACGGATTCAATAAGCTAACTATCAAGTTGTGGTTGACCGACATGGTTAAAGAGTTTGCTGTTATGTGTGCCATTGGTGGTCCAATTCTAGCTGGTTTCTTGAAAATCATTGATTATTTCGGAGATAGTTTCATGTACTATCTTTCAATTTTCCTTTTCACTGTTCAAATCTTTTTGATTTTAGTCTATCCTAAATTCATTCAACCACTATTCAACAAGCTAACTCCATTAGAACCAGGTGAATTGAAAACTGATATTGAAAAATTGGCTTCTCAAAACAAATTCCCATTGGACAAATTGTATGTCATTGATGGCTCTAAGAGATCCTCTCATTCTAATGCTTACTTTTTAGGTTTACCATGGGGCTCTAAACAGATTGTTATTTACGACACCTTAATTGAAAAGTCCACAATAACCGAAGTTGTTGCTGTTTTGGGTCATGAGATCGGTCATTGGTTCTTATCACATACTACCAAATTACTAGTTATCAACCAAGCTCACATATTTACTATCTTTACCATGTTCAGTGCATTCGTCAAAAATAAGTCATTGTTTGAAAGTTTTGGGTTTGTCAATGAACATCCAGTTATGGTTGGTTTCTTGTTGTTTGGAGATATTTTGAAACCTTTGGATGCTATCTTGGAGTTTTTGATGAACTTATTATCCAGACGCTATGAATATGAAGCTGATGAGTATGCAGTCAAGTTAGGATATGGTTCTGAATTGAAAGATGCCTTGATCAAGTTACACAAAGAAAACTTGAGCTCTTTGGATGTCGATTGGTTATACTCTGCATACTCCCATAACCATCCTCACTTGATCGAAAGATTGACTTATATAGATGAAGTTCAAGCAGAAATCGATTCCAAAAAAGTCGATTAGGTTAGCTCCAAATTTAGCTCATAAGGTTTAGCTTTAACTCAGTTTATGTAGATAGAATAAAGATTAAAATTACTACACGTAGTTAATATACGCCGTTCGTAGTGGCAATGCTCAAGGTGAAAAATAAAAAGCACACAAGTAGCTCTCCCCGGTAGTAAGTTGGGACTCGCAGCTTTCAAGGAGTTCACCAGATCTCAAATTTAAATTTTCTCAGGCGAGAAGTCTATACTTTAGTAGTATGGATTTCTAGTTTGAAACTTTAGTGTACAGGCTGGTAGAGGCAAGATTATTCTGAAGGCCAATGTTTCCGGACGACAGTGCTAAAAAGGATCCAGTTAAGTTTTCAAATCTTATCGTTTCATTACCATTTGAACTGCAATCGAGCATATTGGAAAACCTTTCTGTTGAATACTTACTTGCATTATCATCAAATTCAAAGCTGATATCTATCGTTGAATCACTTATTCAAAATGAGATCAGCCTGGTTGATTCAACTTCAGATAACGTGAATTTCAAGCGTGAAGTGGCAAAAGAAGTCGATATTTGTTCAAGAACTTTCAATGATTTGCTAAATCTTTTGAAAAGTGACCCTACATTCAAGATTCATAAGCTATACATTTGTTTCCAAATAGATGAGTTTTTCATTTCTGAGAATCAAGACCTGCTAGAGAGGTGTCAGGAGATTGGAATCAACTACAATAATCATTGGATTGTTTGTAATTCTTCGACTTTACAAAAGATTACTGAAGTTCACATCTCAAAAAACTTCATGGATAATCCATTCAATGTAATGGAGTACGAAAAGCTGAACCATTTCACATCACTTGACAAAGTAATAGCGTTTCATTCGTCAAGATCAAACTATAATAAAAACCTCATAAATGAAATTTACCGGCAGGTGAAGTGCAAAACTATAGTCGTCGACTGTGATTTATACCTCAAAAGAAATACAACGATTCCATCATTCTTACCTAGAGTCTCATCAATGGATGACACAGAGCAACTATTGGATGAGATCATTATACCAACCGAGGGCTATCCAAGAATAGAGATTGACTTATTATCGGTTGTGTTGAAGCATTCAGGTGAGGAGTTTGCTCGTGACTTGGATTGGGAAAAAATCAAACGCTTTAGATTATATGACAATATCAATGGAGCATTTGGTAGACCATTTAGTATGGATCATCTGTATAAGTTGACCAAAATCGAAGAACTGATTATTTCCTCTAGATTACTACAAGCTAATCAACTCAGATTAGACTACTTGGATTGCTCCAACTTGAAGATTTTGAAACTGACCAATGTTACAATTCATGACGGAAATATGCTAATTAGGTTTCAAAAGCTGAAAATATTACATATCATAGATTGTGATATCAATAATTTTGTAGATACACATTTGAGATTGCCCATGTTAATCACTGAACTCATATTCACTCCTGCCCGAAAGATATTTAGGTCCCTAGATGAATTTTTCAAAGACTCGCCGCATCTGGAGACTATAACCATTAATAACAATATAGGAATAATGCACAGTATACCCGACTCTTTGAAGAGTTTCAGACTTGAGATAGTCAGAGACTGCCCAAATTTTGTTTCTGATTTACGTTTCTTTATAATGGCAGGCAGCCGAATGCCCAATTTGAAAGAGGTTGAGCTAATTTGTGACGATTTCAAACTATTGCAGGAGTCAGACCCTTCACTGGAGTTCTACGACATGGTTATTCCTAAGTTAGAAACAATCAGATCGGTTTTGAGAGAAGCAAATGTTACGTTTGAGTGCAATTTCCTGGAGAGTAAAGAGTATCAGCAGAGGATCCGTAATCATGCAGATTACTGGTAGATAGAAACCCCAGACAACCCAGTCCGAAAATTTAAATACAAATTTTATTTTGATCAGTAGTAAAGTCGATTTGAAGATGTAGAAGGCCAGTGGCAGCTGTTGGGGGACCGAAAGTAGGTTTGATGGTAGCAGGGACATCATGTATTGTGACCAAAGAAGCTACGAAGTTTACGTAAGAGTGTAAGAGTTAATGTATGGCACACTATTTAATAAAAACGTATATTTACACCTTTGCACCTCATTCAACGTGCATTTCAGCTCACTCTTTGAGTTGACATTTCTTGTATTTAACGAGTCGGTAGTTGTAACAGCAGCAGGGATTGAATCACCGAAACTAATTATCATATTAATTTGTACGAATTAGTTGACTTTCAATGTTTGCTTTTGAAGGCTCGGAGCCAGAACGCTTAAGATTGAATTCAGTCTTAACTGAAGGCTTGCACAAGACGGGACTTGACTCAAAAAATGATGATTCAACATTGAGTATAAATCAATTAATACAAAGGACAATTAAACAAAAAGGGTCATTCTTGAACGTAACTGAAGACTCACTGTTGAAAGAAATATCAGAACTTGAATCCAATTATGTGGACAAAAATAATGACCTCGATGCTAATGTCGATCTTCAGGAATCACAAAATAAAGAAGAGGTCAAAGTGCCACATGAGCTAAAGACACACGAAGAGTTCATGAAGCAGAAAGAGCAAATCATTAGCTCAGTTCACTCAGCATTGAATGAGTCATCGCTATCGTTGGATTTCATTTCATTGCTTATATCGTGCGTAAGACCACAAGCAGGTTCATTATCTATGTCTCCGCATTTGAAACAGCATATCAAGATTGGCTCACTATCAAGTGATAGAGTTCAGCCGAGTGAAAACCAGAACCTCTCTCAAATAGAAAGTTCCAAGATTGGTAGAGGTTGGAAACTAGAGAGCTTGAATCGTAGTGCACAAAACTTGAAGAATTCGAGTTTAAGATTACGTGACGAAATTGAAAAAGAGAAAAATTACTGGAATGGATTGATTGAAGTATTGAAATCGAATGAAGTTATTACAACAACAGTTACAAAATCGAGCAAGGAAATTAGTGTCAAATACGGATTTGGTGATGCCGGTTCAAATTACTATGATAAAGGTATCGGATTAATGAAAAAAAATCCAATTGATGGGAAATTATATTTTGAAAAAGTAAATCCGCATCAATCAGAAAAAACAAACAAATTGGTGAATGTTAAATTGTATAATAGAAATGGGTCAGATGTTCCAGTTTTGATAGGAGAGTCCGATCTCTTCCATAGAGTCCAAAAATTCACAGCTGAGGGAGTTACACAGGAGATTTCAAAAGCTAGATTCTTTCTATTCGAGGAAGAGCTATTTTATCAATTGGTCAAAGAAGCTGCGACTTTGGTGTCACTACAAGTTACCATTGAGTCAAATAAGATATTTATTGATTTGCATGATGAGATAATTGAAATTGAAACAGTAGCATTGGAAGATGTTACACCAGTGAATCCTGAATTGGCATCAAACAAACGAGCCGATCAAATAGATACATTTTTGCGTTTGATGTTATGCTGTGAACATAAGAACAACCTAGATAAAAAAAAATTTCCACCATTGGCATTATCTCAGGACCAGCACCTATCATCATCTCTATCAACAACTTTATCGTTATTGAGACCTATAATAACGTACAATAAACACGATAGAACTTTGAAACAAGTGGAGGATGTTTTAATTTTGATGCTAACTACATTTTATAATAATGATAAGGCCAAAGTTGACGAAATAATGAGCAAAGACTACAAGTTGATCAGATTTTGCAACGATCCTAACATGAGACGGTTATCGGCTACGAAGCTTGTCAACAACAATGCATTCATCAGATGCGTTAGCTCGCCATCGACGCTGTTCAAACTTTTCGTTGAAAACTTGAAGATTGTGATTAGATTGAGATCGCTATCGAATTCCTCGTACTCCACAATTAACATGAAAATATATAATGTTTCTGAGACGAGTGGCTCTGCAAAAACGAGTAACTCACTATTAAACGTCAACTTCACTGACGTTTCGCAGCTGGATAACTGCTTGAATTGGGCCGTTGCACACTATTCTACGAAAATCTCATAACTATAATCGTATTCAATGAATGGAGAAACTCACTTTTAAGCTTGTAAATAGATCTGTACTCTGTTAGACCCCCCACCATCGGCAAAGCCCCGCGATCGACCGGCTGACCTCCCGCAAAAAAGCGAACCATCAACTTTTTCTTCTCCGTCTTCAAGAACACCTCGATGTCTTATCATATGATAGTGTGTTTTTTAACTTGTTGATATATTTGAAGTGATCGAATAAGACCTAACGAATATAATAATGACGTCGATTCCCAAAGTTCTGATTATTGGAACTGGAGCACTAGGTTTGGTTGCAGCCTATACACTGGAGTATAATAAGACAGCGGAGGTCACTATCGTTGTGAGATCTGGCTATGAAAAAGCCGTTGCCGAAGGTTATACCATCAACTCTGTTCAATTTGGTCAAGGTATTATGAACTGGAGACCTTCACATATAGCGAAGGACGTTTATGCTGCTACTGCAGATAACCAATCGTATGATTACATATTTGTTTCCTTGAAAAACTTACCGGATAGTCCTAAAACTTGTGAGGAGATCATTGAGCCTGCGGTTCTTAAAAACCCTAATTCAAGTATCATTTTATGTCAGAACGGTATTGATATCGAGAAGCCAATGATAGAGAATTTCCCAGGTCATATTATATTAAGTGCGGTTTCTTTGATCGGTTGCACCAACGTTGATTGCGTAGTGTCACAACTTACTCCAGACAATGTTCAAGTTGGATTATTTGAAAATCCAACTATCAAAGATAAGGAAGTTGGTCTTGCTAAAGTTTCTCAATGGATAGATATGTATCACATCGAAGGTAAAAACATCTGTAAGATGGATAACGATGTTAGACTGACAAGATGGCAAAAGATAGTTTACAACTCTGCTATCAATACAACTACAGCATTAGTTGATCTAGATTTTACCAGATGTGCAATGACAGGATTCAAAGAAACTGTATGTAGGCCAATCATGAAAGAAATTTATCAGATTGCAAAATCCGATGGATATATAATTCCTGCTCATTTGGAACAAGTGATGCTTGATATATCCGATGGATTATTCTACACTCCTTCGATGTTAGTTGACATTAGATTGGGAAGAATGATCGAACTAGAAATCATTCTGGGTAATCCGTTGCGTATTGCTCAAAAAAACGGAATTGAAGTGCCGAATATTTCGATGATGTATAACCTTTTGAAGATGGTTCAATTCAGAACGATGGAAAAACTAGGTTACGTCACAGTTGACGAAGAGTATGAGAAGAGTGCTGGTGGTAGAACGTATAAAGAGTACGGAAAGGGTTTCTAAAGTATATAAATGTGAAATAGATCACATGGACAATATCACGTGCATCTGCACAGCCTCGGTGGCAAACTGTGAGTCGCGAATTTGTAGAAGTTGAACAATCCGATACAGGCCTCTTGGTCATCGATCTTCAGTCATTGTAAGGTGAGCTAACTGTTTATTTCAGTATATAACTACGTAGACATCATCACTACACTAAATTAGAAGTTTCTTCACTTGTTATATTTGTGAACTGAGATCCTTGATCTATTAATCCTTGCTATTTTGTCAATCAACTAGCTTGTGAGTGAGTTTCCCCCCACTTACTACCATCTACATTATTAAATACCGCTATTTAGCTCATATTATACTCACTTAAATTCAACTATCTCGGACATGATTCGCTCGAATCTAATATTCAAGTCAGCACTGAAAGCCACAACGAAACGTTTTGGACCTCAATCGGTGCCAAGGATCGTCAGAGCATCGTTTCCTTCAGTTTCAAAAGCTAGATTTTACAACACATCATCACCATCATCCAATCTAGCAAGTCAAGAACAAGCAGCTAACCGTGAATTGGGAAATCCAGCAGCTCAAGCTGCCTTTTATAGATCTCTATTAAATGCCAACTACCCACATATCTTGGTGTCAAGATACGAAACCCCTGGTATTGCAACTTCAAAAGAGTGTGCATTACTGTACATCGATGCCTTGGTGAAAATGGGTGAAAATCAAAAAGCTCAACAGGTGGCATCAAGTCTCGGATTATCCACACCTGTTGGTGCCTTTGGAAATGGTAACAATGTTGGTGTTGGAAATGGTGGTGGTATCGGTAACGGCTCCAGAGCTGAACCAATTCATGTTATTCTGACCGAATCATCCAGAACTGCCATAGCCAAATGGGCTAAATATTTCGTTACAATGGGTTTACTTTCGTATGGTGTTTATGTTGCATTCAATTACTTGGTTGAAAATGGTTCCATCATCAAGGGACCTAATTCTGAAGATAAAACCATTGAAGCCAGTAACTCCAACGTCAAATTCAGTGATGTGTGTGGTGTTGATGAAGCAAGAGGTGAATTGGAGGAGATTGTCGAATTCTTGAAAGATCCTTCCAAATTCACTGGCTTAGGTGGTGAGTTACCAAAAGGTGTTCTTTTAACTGGTCCTCCAGGTACTGGTAAAACTTTGTTAGCTAGAGCCACTGCTGGTGAAGCAGGCGTTCCATTCTTTTTCATGTCAGGTTCTGAATTTGATGAAGTTTACGTTGGTGTTGGTGCCAAGAGAGTTAGAGAATTGTTCACAAAAGCTAGAGCTAGAGCTCCAGCAATTATCTTTATTGATGAATTAGATGCTATTGGAGGTAAAAGAAAATCCAAGGATCAGGCTTGGGCCAAACAAACTTTGAATCAATTGTTGGTTGAACTGGATGGGTTTTCTCAGACCGAAGGTATTATAATCATTGGTGCAACTAATTTCCCAGACTCATTGGATAAAGCATTGACGAGACCTGGTAGATTTGATAAAATTGTCAATGTTGATTTACCTGATGTCAGAGGCCGTGTTGATATCTTAAAACATCATATGAAAAACATTGCCATGGCTAAAGATGTCGACCCATCCGTTATTGCCAGAACTACCACTGGTATGTCTGGTGCTGCTTTGAAAAATTTAGTCAACCAAGCTGCCATCTATGCCTCTCATCAAAATGCCTTGAGTGTTAACATGTCTCATTTAGAATGGGCAAAAGATAAGGTGTTAATGGGTGGTGAAAGAAAGACCATGGTTATGACTCAAGAAACAAGAAGAAATACAGCGTACCATGAAGCAGGTCATGCAATTGCTGCCATGTTTACCGAAGGTGCTACTCCATTGTATAAAGCTACCATCTTACCTAGAGGTAGAGCATTGGGTATTACATTCCAATTGCCTGAGATGGATAAATATGATACCACAAAAACTGAATTGTTTGCCACTTTGGATGTCTGTATGGGTGGTAAGATCGCTGAAGAGATGTTATATGGTCCAAACAACGTTACATCGGGTTGTTCATCTGATTTAACCTCTGCTACTAGAACAGCTAGAGCAATGGTTACTGCTTATGGTATGTCAGATCTTATTGGACCGGTTAAATTATCTGATCAATGGGAGTCATGGTCTCCAAAGTTGAGAGATATGGCCGACCAAGAAACCAGAAAAATGTTGCTTGAATCTGAAGAAAGAACAAGAAAGCTGTTACACGAGAAAAGAGTGGAGTTGAAAAGATTAGCTGAAGGTCTATTGGAATATGAAACCCTAACTAAAGAAGAAATGGAGACTGTTGTCAAGGGTGAGTCTATTAATAAAGCTAAAGTTTCTACTAACAAGGTCATCAAGGGACCATCTACAAAGATCGAAATTGACATTGCTCCTGAAGAGTCAACGACAATTGGAGTTTCTGCCAAAGCCTGAATGTTTTTCAGTTCAATCTAGATAACTTACGTTGTTGTTGTAAGCTACACATCCAAAAATCAATCCATGCTATCAAATGCCATAAAAAGCTGAACTACAGCAAACTATTTTTATCACGGTGGGTGATGAAATCAAACAGATAATAAAGCTTTCTTTCTTTCTTGTAATTTATATATTAAAGTGTTTATTTTTTTTTATTCATCTATTTCAGTTATTTTTTCTTTTTGTTAACAGGTTTTCATTTTCTTTGTGACTTTTAATGGTCTACTTTGTTCAAAAATACGTGCCCCTGTTCAGCAGTAACGTAGACAAATTGTTCTGCAAGTGAAAATTGTACGCGCACTGCACTTACAGCTTTTCACCGCACCTCGTTCGGAAAGTAAAGTTCGAATCACTACATAATGTTATTTGAAGTGAAACCAGTTGATAGTCAACGTAATCTATACAATATTATAACCTTCAAAACATAGAAATACAAAACGCAATGTCAGCGCAACAAAGTAAGTAGCATCGTTGAAGTTCAACTACACACCGATATCACACATATACTAACATTAACTAATTTAATTCAGAGCTACAAGCACTATACGATCAATATCAGCAAAGAATTGAATCTTTGAGCAGCAAGCTTGTCACCATACAGTCTGAGATCGACGAACATGAAATAGTGCTTAGCACTTTGGTTGATGTGCCGCCTGAAAGGAAATGTTTCAGAATGATAGGTGGAGCACTTGTTGAATTGACAGTGAAAGATGCTCTTGTTGTCTTGAAAGATAATTTAACCGGTATGAAAAGCTCTGTTGAAGTGATGAAGAAAGAGTCTGTCAAATTACAAAAGGAGTTCTTGGACTGGAAAGAAAAGAATAATATAAAGATAGTCAAAGCTAACTAATTGAGTGAGTCTGAGCATTCATCTTAGACTCTGACAGATTTCTGGTGGTTTACGATAACTTTTGTATAATTAATAGATAATTTAATCTTATTTTCTTTGAGGTAGCATATAAAAGGAAACTATAGAAAAGATACTTTATGCATTTATGTCGATGTTGAAGGAAGAAAACATCCTTTCACTTTTGTAATTTTATTTGCTTTGTGGGGAAGAAGTTTTTGAAAGTTGAGCTTATATACCGTTTTTTCTTGGTGATACTCTTTCAAACGCACCTATTTGGATTTCTTTTCCGAAGTAACAGCATCCTTACCAGAGTAAATGAAAAACACAACAAAGAAGAACCAAGCAATCATAACAGTTAACGCACTGCTTAAATAGACCCAAGCGTTAGGAATTTCCCATGATCTTGGGTACTCGTCGTTAGCTAGATGTCTGATTGGAACAACAATATCTTCTTCAATGAAGCTGTAACCTGGTCTTTTATAATCAACCTTGTAAGTAAACATACCATGTTGATCGGGTATTTGGAAATCAACGGAATAAACTGCAGCAGAACCTCTAACACCACTGGAAGCCAAGTTTAGTCTATAATAAGGATCCAACATGACAAACTCTAACTGAATGTCTTCAACTCCTTCGAATGGAATCCATTTGGCACCATCCCATTGGGAGATACCAATCTCATATCTGCTCGTGTCCTTGATCTTATAATTGGTGTCATTTTCAAGAACTTCACCATCAACTAATTTGTAGTGATTGACAAACTCAGTTTTGATCAAACCTGTGATTTGGAAAGTCCAGTTAATCAAACTAGCAACTAGTTCGGCATCAAATGAATCATCTGAAAATATCGATTCAGAACCAATCCAGGTGACCCTAGCATTATTCAAACCTTGGAAACCAACAATCAAGAATCCCTGAGAGCCAACGTGCCATGTAGAAGATGAATGAACAAGTCCTTCATCGACATTATGAGAGAATGATGTTTTCGATGCTTTTAAGACTGGAATCAAGTATTCACTATTCGATAATAAAGCTGAAGCACCTTCAGAGTATGGTAACTTGGAAACAACAGTTGATTCTGGAACAATAGCATTGTTCAAGAACTGAGGTGATGTGATTGACTCAATGCTTGCCTTTGATTCTTCATGATAGTCGATTAATCTATAGCCTTTTGGAGATGGATAGATACCCAATTCGTTCAAAAACAAAGCAACATCAGTTTGTGTACCATCTTGATTTGAGATAATGAAAAAGTCTCCACCATCATTTGAGAATTTTAGCAAGTCTTCACTAGATATTTCAGCTGATAATTCTTTAGCTCTAGTTGGGAATATCATGACATTTTGATACAATCTGTATCCATTTCTAAACAACTCGACGGTCTCTTTTGTCTCTTCATCGGTATTAATCGCTTTGACTTGAAGTCCAGATGTACTAGACGAAAGTAGATTTAATAATTGAACATGAGTTTCCTTAAAGTTCTCGGAGACTTTTGAATCATAAATGACCAAGGTTCTCGAGTTGGCCAATGGTGAGGTTAAAGCCACCACTTGTAGCACTAGCACGACAAGTAACAGCGCAATGCTCCTTATACTACCAAACATGACAATAACTGCTAGATCTGAATGGAATTGATGGTTATTATAAACAAGAATGGTATGTAAAAAGAAAGACCCGTCAAACGTGTCCGATTCTTTCTACAAAGTACGAATAGCTCGTTGGCCCGCCGCTCAGCTTTGAGGCTTCTTTTGGCGTCGATCGACGATACATTGCTCCCAGTTTTCGACGCTTTTGCTGCTTGTATTTTGATGTTCTTCTTATCTGACAGCATCATTTTCACCGCAAGTTCAACATCAACTTGAATTTCTTGAATATCCATTACTGCTACAATGACAACCGATGAAGTATCCGAGGAGTCGTTTGCAGATGCTTACAAAAGACTCAATGAGGCAGAGATGGCTGCTAGCGTAAGTACAGCTTCCTCAACTACAGAGCAATAATGCAAATCAACAATTGTGAGAGATGATACTAACACAATCATGACTATAGCACCTAGAGAGACTTTTGGATCAAATTGAAAGTCAGATCGACTCCTTTGCTGGAGATGCCGAAGAACTTGCCAAAATGAGCAAAAATAGTGCCTCAGAAACTGAAGATGTGGATTCGAAAATTACTGATCCTGCTTCTGCTACTGCCACACCAACAGAAGGTGATGAATCCAAAGATTAGACAAATATATAATTAATCGAGGATTGGCTTTGATACCCTTTGTTGTTACGCTTTTTCATTTACTAATGTTCTAATATGTGTTCCTTTTTTTTTTCAATTACTGAGCTTCTAATTTGTAGAGATTCGCATCTGTAGATAATCATCATACCATCAACAGAATCAACTGATGGAACGTGAAAGGTCTAGCATCACCATGATACATACAGATAGTCCCACGTACTCTCTATCAATCTAGTGTGATACCAATACGATACGATAAATTTCTTGAAAGACATCGGACTTCTATCGAAACAAACTTTAATTCGCGGCACATTTTTGCAGAGAGATCTGAGTCTTGCTTCACGACAACGTGGAGATTGTGCTTCTTTTATATCTTGCTCCCCCACTCAAGACTTCCGTCTTATACCTTTAATATTGTCAACTATCACTCAATAATACCACAAAATGCCAATTGAACAAACTGAGACTACAGTTACTATTACCTCTCCAAGCAACCCTAACACCAAGGTTTCGGTGTTACTATACGGAGCAAGTATCACTTCATGGACAATTGACTCAGTTGAACAGCTATGGCTATCATCAGCAGCCAAGTTAGATGGATCCAAACCTGTTAGAGGTGGTATCCCATTAGTGTTCCCAGTTTTTGGTAAATCATCCGCAGAAGGATTTGAAGATTTACCACAACACGGGTTTGCAAGAAACTCGACTTGGGAATTCTTGGGCCAGACCAAAGAAAATCCATTGACTGTCCAATTTGGATTGGGTCCAGAAGCTGCAAACCCTGATGTTTATTCCAAATGGGATAAAGGTGATAATGATTTTACTTTGATCTTCACCGTTGAGTTGAAGGATGATTCCTTGAAGACATCGATTGAAGTGTCCAATACTGATACTAAACCATGGAAGTTCAACTGGTTATTCCATACTTACTTGAAAATTGATGATATTGACGATACTTTAGTCAACAACCTACCAGGTGAGAAATGTTATGATCAGCTTTTGAAAGAGACTTATGAAGAAAAGGCTCCAGCAGTTGATTTTAATGGAGAATTGGACAGAATTTATCAAAACGTTGATACCTCAAAACTTTTACAAGTTATTGAATTAGGTAAAGTTGTGCACAACGTTGAAAGAGAGAATCTACCTGATGTTGTTGTTTGGAATCCATGGGATAAGAAATCTGCAGGTATGGCTGACTTCGAACCTAAGGATGGATGGCACAACATGGTTTGTATTGAACCAGGTCACGTTCACGATTTTGTCACCTTGAAACCTGGTGAAAGCTGGACAGGTGCTCAAACTATCTATAAGGGAGATTCCATTAAATTACAATCCATTTGAACGATCTGTTAATTTTTATTTAATGTTAGTAGGACTACTTTTTTCACTTTTTAGCTCAGATTAGTTATTATTTTATTAACGATTTCACCATATTCTCATACCCAAAGTTTTTAAATTATTGAAAGATCACTTATCCGTTGGGTGATCCTCATTACTATCAGAGAGCTCTTGAACACCAGAGACGGATTTTTGGGTCGCTTGATCAACCCTAATAAAGTCTGGCTCGTCAGTGGGGACGAATGGATTCTTTGGCAACTTTGGATTGATGATGTAAAGTCCACTATTCAACTCTGGAAACCGAATCTTGATCTTCCCGCCACTTCCTCCACCGCCACCGCCACCGTTACTACCAGCGTTCAGTATCCACCATCTTGACTCCGTAGTCTTCCCTGATGGAGCGGGCAAGCCACTCTTAGCCAAAAAGTAAGATTCATTTAAATTAACTGTCAATACCAAAGAGTTAACACCACCAATAGCCATCTTCCTAGATTCATATAGTTGCTTTTCTATAACGGATCTCTTTTGCTCTTCGATGATATCCATCTTAGCCTGGAAAATTCCATATACCGGTTTATGATCACTGAATTTAATCTCTGGTACAGAATCGTACTCTAATTGGGTGAGTTGCATCTTTTTACTCCGTGATAAACTTAAAATACGATCTGTCCAAGCAGGAACCCTCATTTTTTCTGAAGTATCATAATTGTCTGTTCCTTTATCAAATTTATACGTTGGATTGAACTTTATCTCCATTTCATCGAAAAACGGAAATGACTCTCCGTTAGCCATCTGTTGATTCAATTGATCACTTTCAAAGAGTTTGCTCAAATCGAGTTTGGGTATCAAATTCAAAGGATCTATTGGTGCAATTAATGGCGTGTTAGGTGTAGTAGTGGTACCTTGTTCCACTTTTGCAACGGGGTTCTCATGATTTGGATCGCTAAATGATTCCGCAGGTGACTCGTTGGTCACCCCCACAATGAAATCGTTATCACCAGTCTTGTTACCTTTGAACTTGTAGTCATCTAAGTCATCCTCCAGATCATCGATATCAATCAATCGGTCATCATCTTCTAGATTCACACTTAGTTGATACTTCTTCACATCTTCTCTCATCCGAATCATTGAGACGTCACTCCCACTATCACTGGATTGATCTATCATGTTATTTAATGCTTCTGCGCTTGGTTTCTCATAATTGAAATGGTAATCCTGTTCAAGCATCGGTCTGATAACTTCATTTGATATGTTAATTCTGAAGTTGAAATCACCAAGCCAGAAAACAGAATCATAATCCCTTATTGTTTTATTTTGTTTGAATCTTAAGCCTTTAGCAATAGTTTTGTAATTTTGATGCCTTTCATCAACATTGTGAAAACCCGCAGCCAAATGTGAAGCAATGAAACAAAGTCTACACGACGATGAGTAACTAAATCCGATTGCAATACCACCCTTATTAGCTGACATACCTTTGAAACCCGTCTTTTTGACCGAGCTCTCAATGTCACTGATACTTTCGAGGTTATCTTCTTTGACAAATATTAGATTCAATATTCCTCCAAGTTGTTCACCTCTAAGCAAAGTATAGTTGTCTCCTTTAAATCGATCTAGCGTCTCTTTGATCTTCTTTTCCCATTGTATTCTGATCGATGTATCGATATTGAGCATCTTTCCTGGTGATAATTCCACAACTTCCTCCAGTCCAACAGCCACAATATCGTAACTTTGGTAAGTTTCGGGCTTAGGAAATAGCCAAGGGGAGAGATCACCCTCATATAGCTCAGCATTTACATTGAATGTGCCCGTCCAAATAGACAACTCTTTGGAGGACGTAAACTCATTTGATCTATTATTCAATTCAGAAATGACATAATCGTGAATAGGATCGAACAGTTCAACCTGGGAGGGTGTCTTTGTCTTTCCTAGAAGTTTATCAAACTGTTGTTGCTTACTCGAACTTCGAGTCGATTGCGATGAAACATATTTTTTTGATTGTTCAGCAACCTTTCCCACGATTCCTCCCGTTTTTGTAGTGGCACCTTTAGATATATAGCCTTCCACCATCCTGTTCAAATTTGAGCCATTTTCAACCCATAGAAATGAAAGCTTGGACCAAAATTCAGGTCCAGGTTTAAATTTTAGAAATTTGAAAAAATATTCCAAAACCTCCTCGGCAATTCTTGCTTGAATCAGGTTAGCTCTTTCAATTGAGTTCAATGTGTTGACTAGAAAGACACCTGACTGCCTCCCAATATAAGTCTTGGTTGTATTATCATAACAAAAAGCTTCGTATGTCTTCAATGGCTCGCTGAGATCCTCCAGTAAACTAGTTAAATAGTTATTGTTCTGTTTGGCGAGAAACGCATTTGAAGATTCCGCTTTGGTATAATTCATCTGATCAGACATCTGTTTGCCATACGTTTCAATAGCATTTCTATAATGCATACTCAACTCTTGTTGATTTCCTTTTTTGGATAACGCATCGATCACATGAACCATTCCATGCTGCTGAATCAAGGTTTCGAAATGTTTACCAAATGCATGCTTCGATGCATCTTCCGATTTGGGAAATTCCATCTTTGTTGATAGTAACTGTGATTCCAATTTCCAGAACAATGGTACATTTCCACTCAGTTGAACAAAAGCCAAGCAGTATTCCTTGGTGGTTAGAATTAATTCGGTCTCAACAAAATTGGCAACGTTTCCATCGTCATCAACACAATATGAACCGAATAGCTGACCGTTCTTTTTACAATCCTGTTTAGAAATGATCGTCAACAAACCTTCGTTCTCATTGACAGTTACCGTTTGAGAAAAACCTCTTATAATTGTAATAAGAAATTGTCCAGTATCAAAAATTCTCCTCTCCTCGGCACCAAACCGATTTCTAAACGACACTAGTTCCTTTATCATATTACAGTTCCATGCAAATCTACCATCATAATCATCCAAAGAGTTCAATGAAGAGTATGATTTGTTGCCTATGAATCCTCTTTCTTGAAAACTTGAAACTAAATCAAATTCTGGTGAATAGTAGAACGTTCCCGTTGCCAGCAGTTTTTCGATTGAGTAAACAGGAGATTCTGAGAAATCTTCAAAAGTCTTCCCTTTCTCGTTTGTCAATATATAATCATACGAGTCACTACTGAGACAAACAAACATAGTTGATGTTATCTTGTAAATCTCTTCACCAAGTCTAATTGAACCAACTTCAGCTCTTCCTGTGATGAACCCAATGAATACCATCCCTTTGAGGGAAATCATACCCAATAACGCATAAACAGACTCTGGATGTTGTGGTGATACCAATGGGGTTATATCGATGTACTTACTCAAAGGAAGGACTGATTCAGAGACAAACTCAATGATACATTTGGGGACTGTAGAATCTTTATCTTTAGACACATTTCCTTTGATATCTCTGAGTAACAAGGCAAATCCATTTTGAACTATCGCTAATGACCTGGGGAATTTGTTGAGGTATACCTTCATATCAAGAGGCCAAAGCGTGAATCTGATATATTATTTATGACTCTTCGGAGTAGGCAGTATACGGCAATGCAATTGTCTCAATGTAGTAGTAATACTGCTATTTAAAGAACCTGGGGAATGAAAGATGAGTCAAACAAAACAAAAACACTTCGCGATTCCAGTTCTCAGGTACAGCTTTACCTTCCTTATATATATCCACATCAGTGAGGATAATTACGTCAAGTGCTTCTAGTTACAGCATCAATCAAGGATCGGATATAGAGTTTTATGCCAATTGAACATGGTAGACCAAAAACCAACTCTCGACCAGGGCTTCCTTGATCTTTGTTTAGCGTGCCGTACGGGAGATTTGGAACTTGCAGAAAAGTACATTGATGATGGGGTGGATGTAAGTACAAGATACCAAATTATTCCAGCAAGTTACAGATGATTACTAACACCTTGAAACTGAGTTGGGTGGTTTCAATTACGAATAGTTAAATCAGACAGATGAATGGGACTATACACCATTGGTTCTCGCATCTATATGTGGCCATGAGGACGTGCTCCGATTGCTCTTAGAAAGAGGTAGTACAGTTAATAGAGATACATTTGAAGGTTCAAGAGCTTTATATGGAGCCTTGACAGACTCAATTGTGAAAATATTGAAAAAACATGATATCGGACAGACAGTTGATGCATCCCAACCGTTTGCTCAACATTTTGCTACCCTTCTATCGAAGCCCACTTTCATCTCTGCAGATTTGTTTGTGAGACTTGATGATGAAACCAATGAAGGTTTCAAAGCACACAGATTTGTCTTTGATGCTTTTTTTTCTTCTGGACCATTGAAGGACTTTGCGCTTTGCCAGGACCTAGTCAAGAGTAAACTACCTAAATTTAAAACTCAGAGTTGGAACTTTCTGTTTAGATATAGTTACTTAAGTCCGACTTTTGACCTTTCAGGTATTGATGTTGATGATCTAATGCAATTGGCACAAGAGCTTGGGGTACCGCAGATGAAAATCGACGTCATCGAGGTTTTAAAGCAAAAGTCAAAAGCCAATGCATCAAAAATCAAATTTGAGATTCAGAGAAATATGAACGAAACAGCAAGAATTAACCTAAAATCTTTTCTTCATAGCAAGATTTTTGCCAAAGAACTGATTATACTTCTTGATGAAGAGAATGATTCGGACGATTTAGAGGCAGCTGAGTCATATGAAATAATTAGCTCTTTGATAAGTCCATCACAAAAGCTTGACCTTATTGAAGATTCTCATGCAGATATTATACTGGCCACGAGGCTAGAAAATTCAGTTCTATTCTACCCAGCCCATAGAGCTGTACTATCAAGAGCAGAATACTATGAAACTCTGTTTAAATCAAGTTTCTCTGAGTGTAACGTTTTCCACGAATTGGAGCAAGAAGATTTACAAATTATAGACGTTAAGAAGCTACACACTGATCCTTTTACGATTCCGGTGATTCAAATACCGGAATTATATGAGTGCAACTCTGACTTGGATCGTATTCACGTTACCAAAATACTGTTTGACGTCCTTTACCATGATGATGCAGATATACCGGAACACTTGAGATGTAATACTCTCATGTTATCAGATTCTTTATTGTTTGACCGACTCAAGAAAATTTCTTCTATATCATTGACAAAGATTGAGCAATTTTCGCCTGAATTTTCAGAATCACCAGTTCTCATATACGATGTCCTACGAGTTGGTTGGTATGCTAGAGTACACCGAATTGAAACTTTTGTTGCTCGGATTTTTGCACGTAACGTTTCATTCTACGTGAAAGATCCACACTTCAAAGACATAGTTATTGAGTCATCAGAGAGAATCAAAGAGAGACAAGAAGTGGATAGTATTGAATTGATTGATGATATTCGTTACTTTGTTGCGAAGAAATACGTTATCGATGTGGATGAATTAAGGGATTACGGTGATCTCATTAAAGATATGGCAACGGACGAATTTTTGGAAAGGCTTGCTTCATATAATAAAGATATTGAGTTGATAAATAAGCTTTTAGTAGACTTGGGACTTGACGCCTGAGAATTAATAATACTCTTATTAACTATGTAATGTACGATAGAAAAACACGAATTATATTATGTTCGATTCAATAGTAATCATCAATACAAGAAAACTTGACTGCTCTTGTTGAAGTTTTTATTTTGATCTGCTTGGTTGCTTGCAGTAGGGAGAGAAAGAAAATTAAAAAATGGAATGACTGAAATCAGAAAAGAAAATATATAACAAAGTATAACTAAATTCACATTCGAATCAACATATGTGGCATTTGTACAGCTCTTTTGGATTCAGTAAGGGCCCACTCAAAACACAATTACACTAATATACTTTTGGATAAGAAGAGATAGATATAATTAGATAGTCTTCTTGGTTTTCTTAGCAGTTTTCAGGTGAGTTTCTGGTAACCAAGATGAGTCGTAGGTCTTGGAGCCAGTAGTCTTTGAAGCAGAAGCAGTCTTGGTTGTTGTTGCCTTGGCTTTAGATTCCTTTTTAGCTGGAGCAAAGTAGCTAGCACCGAAAGTTTGGTACAACAAGTAGACAATGTAACCTAATGAACCACCTAACAAAACTTCTAAAACCAATAACTTTGGATTGAAGATGGAAATTTGAGGATCTTCAACAGTGATCAATTGATTTCTTGAACCTAAAACCATCAATTGGTCTGCGTAAACAATGTAGATAGCAGGAACAATAAGATAAGATTCTGGAATTAAATCAATACCAATCTTTTGAATGAAATTGATGGATTCATCTTGAGCAACGGAAAGTGGGCCAACATTGGTGGCAGTAACATTGTACAAAACTTCACCAGAGACAGGTGATATCAATTGTCCACCAACACCGACAATGGTACAGTCTTCTAACTCTCCATTGGTAAATTCATACTCCAATGACAAAGTATCCCCATTGGTAACAGGAACAAGTTCTGAAGAAACTGATTGCTTGTCTTTGATCAAGTATTCAATTCTGAAGTTGAATGGCTTTTCCTCGGTTGGAACAAAAGTCTTTTCTGAATCGGCAGCAGCCAAAGTAACGGCAATAAAGGAGGTAAAAGCAAGTGCTATCTTAGAAAACTTCATGGTTAGGTTATGTGATTAAGAAGTGGTTACAAGTCTTGCAATGAAGAAAAGAGGTGGGTTGCCATTACCATGTTGTCCAGATCACCGCTGAATTTCAATCTCGATGTCGAAGTGTGAATGTTTGCCGTCGCGTCGAAGCCTCAATGACAAAGTCGTAAAGAATATCGACGCGTCGACTGGGATCACTAACAGGTTCATCTAAACTGTCCTAATAGGCTTCTTGCCTCTTTCTTTCACATACAGATACTGGCAATTCATAGTATACTTAAGAGAAATGTCTTTGGAAAGTGCAATCACTAAACTCAACCTTGAAACTATCGACTACGATGTCGCTGCTATCCCAAACTACCCACTTCAGCGACTCGCTGAGTTGGACAAGCTGATCGCCACAAACATGATGAAACTATTTGACCAGTTGAAATCGTACGGTGTCGATTTGGAAACACCACTCATTGCTCCCGATGGTTTCCCAAGATCAGACATTGATGTGGTTCAAGTGAGACTGATAAGAGTTCAGATCATCAGATTGCGGAACGATCTGAAGCTTGTTCAAACTGCAATGAACGAGAAATTGATTGAACACTTTGATGCCGGAAAGAAACAGCCAACGATACCCGGGTCGTCAACTGAAACAACTGGTTTTGAGCCAACAAGACCCTTTGCCGTGGTTGGGGAAGTTGTTAGTGGATCACCTGCTGATAAAGCAGGATTACTCGTTGATGACAAGGTGATTACGTTTGGGTCTATTCATGCGTCGAATCACAACGGTCTGAAAGCAATAGTGCCGGTTGTGCAGAGTAACATAGACAAGGAGATACCCATCAAGATTCAAAGAGATGGTACAAATGTACTTTATATGAAGTTGAAGCCTACTCAAAATTGGGGAGGTGCTGGTTTACTAGGTTGCAGATTGAACCACATATAATAAGCCAAAAAATTAATAATTATGATACAAAAGTCTAGATTACGAATTAAAATGTTCTCACTAACCACCGTGCAAAGTAGACGTAAAGGTAATCAGATCGCCATCTTCTAACTCGTAGTTTTCTTCCCCTTCTAGCTCCCAATCAGTGTCATTAACTAAAACTAAAATGCCAGGTCTGATCGTGTCATCTTCGATGAACACATCGTAGTCCTTCTTGTGAACAATTAGATTGTTTGCTATATGAGTCATAAGATCTTTCAAAATGATTGGATCATCTGAATCTTTAGTAACCTTACACTTTGACTTTCTCACTCCTCCAAAAATGACATCGAGACCCCCACTATCTTGTAGCTGTTAGTAAGTTACCCCACAAAAACAAAAACTAAAAAGAACACCCTGTTGGGCCGTAGATTTGATACTTACAGGAACTCTGCATTAACTGTGACTGACGGCATGTCTTGGTTTCCTTGACAAGATCTGTCTATGCAATGAGTAAGTGACAGGAAACAATTTTCTTCAAATATTTCTGTCTAATCTAGACACCTTTGCACAGAATATGTACCCCCACCATTTCCGATCTTCCGACTTTTCAGTTGCAGTGAGTCACATCTTCAATCAAAGAGTGATTTTGTTCGTACATCCATTTCTTTGTTCATTTTCTTCTATATTTTTTGATATCTGTTCTGGATATTGCGACAATACCCAAAATATCCTCAACGATGATGCTAAAAGATCCCTCCGTCAAATACAAAAAGTTTCAGCCTATCAAATTGGTCAATAGATCTTGGCCTGATAAGACTTTTGAAAAACCACCAAGATGGCTTTCAACTGATTTGAGAGACGGTAATCAGTCTTTGCCTGACCCAATGTCAGTTCAAGAAAAGAAGATTTATTTCAAGAAGCTGGTTGAAATTGGATTTAAAGAGATTGAGGTAGCTTTCCCATCAGCTTCTCAGATTGATTTTGACTTCACTAGATTTTGTGTTGAAAATGCACCTGATGATGTCTCAATTCAAGTTTTATCGCCATGTAGACCTGATCTAATCAAAAGAACAGTTGAATCTTTGAAAGGAGCAAAGAGAGCTACTATTCATATATATTTAGCCACATCTGATTGTTTTAGAAACGTTGTTTTTGGACTAACTCAAGAAGAGACCTTGAAACTAGCAACAGAATGTGCAGCCCTAATTAGATCACTAACTAAAGATGATCCTGAACAGTCAGCTACACACTTCTCGTTTGAATTTTCACCTGAAACTTTCAGTGATACCGATCCTGATTACGCAATCAAGGTGTGTGAATCAGTCAAGAATGCATGGGGTCCTACCGTCGAGGAACCAATAATTTTCAACTTACCAGCAACAGTTGAGATGTCAACACCTAACGTTTATGCGGATCAAATTGAATATTTCTCAACTCATATAACGGAGCGTGAAAAGGTCTGTATCTCATTGCACCCACACAACGATAGAGGTTGTGCGGTTGCTGCTGCTGAACTTGCTCAACTTGCTGGTGCAGATAGAGTTGAAGGATGTTTATTTGGTAACGGTGAAAGAACTGGTAATGTCGACTTAGTGACGTTAGCTCTAAACCTTTATACTCAAGGTATTCATCCACAATTAGACTTTTCGGATATTAGTTCAGTGATTGATGTTGTTGAAAAATGTAATAAGATACCAGTTCATGCGAGAGCACCTTATGGTGGATCTCTTGTTGTTTGTGCATTCAGTGGATCTCATCAAGATGCAATCAAAAAGGGTTTCAAGCAATATCAAGCAGATAAAGAAAAGAATCCTTACTGGAACGTGCCTTATTTACCATTGGATCCACAAGATATTGGTAGAAACTATGAAGCGATCATTAGAGTCAATTCTCAATCTGGTAAAGGAGGAGCATCATGGATTATTCTACGTAACATGGATCTGGATCTACCGAGAGGATTGCAAGTTGATTTCTCAAGAGTTGTTCAATTGGCCACTGAAGAGAAGGGAAGGGAATTGAAATCGGGTGAAATCATGGACTTGTTTAAGAATCAGTATCTACTTTATAATTATGAGGATGGTGAGACACTAGTCCCTGAAGGAAGTCTATTCAAGCTAGTGGACTATGAATTAACTAACAAGTCAAGCAAGCTGAGAGAAGTCAGGGCTAGTTTTGTGAATTACTCGGATACTATCTCATATGAAGTTGTCGGACAAGGAAATGGTCCAATTTCATCATTTACTGATGGTTTGAACAAAAAGTTCAAATCAAAGTTCGAAGTTGTCAATTATCATGAGCATTCCTTAGGTAAGGACTCTAACTCCAAGGCCGTTTGTTATATAAATTGTAAAGTCGATGATGAAGTCTCCATTTGGGGTGTGGGAATTGATGAGGATGTCAGTAAAGCTAGTTTCGACTCTTTAATTAGTGTTATCAACCAGGGTATCAAGATTGGTGTTATCAAAGAAATGACGTAAAATCTTAACCATATGTAGATGCACATAGATATATATACTTTTTATTGGCTAATAGTTCGACCCCAGTATAAACTAAAAAATGTAAAAATACCCATAACAGCTCAGAAATATTGGAAGAGAAGAAACCTTGTGTAAACACAGACACCCAATACCAAGGCCCAAAATCATCCTTCAAGATGGATTGTCTTCATATCTGAGGAACAGAAAGGTACATAAAGAATCTATCTTTTCGGGTTTTACAAAAGTTGCTCGATAGGTTAGTCAAACATCAAAAAACAAGTGCGATGATTGATTGAGGAGCACAAAAACTCCTTGACTACTTTTCCTCAACGTAAATATATATATTAATGCATAAATTTTAGTAAATAATTACAATCGCTTGATAATCAACAAAAATAGAGTTATCTCGATCCAAGTTCCTGGACACTGGATACATTGTCGATAAGAGTAGCATTTTGAGTGCAACTATCACTGTTTAAAAAGATTGACGACGACCAGAATCTTTTTTAACAGGACTATTGATCTCGAATTTAATTTGCTGGGAGCCCTCGCTAGGACCTGAGAGGGGATTAGTACCATAATATTGATCTACGCTTCCCACTTGACTACCAACATCATTTGAAAAATCATGAAATACATCATCATGATAGTAGTTGGCCCTAGCACGGCTATCGTTTATACCTCCAAAGCTAGGAGCAGGAACTAAACCTGGAATACGTTCTTCTCCTCTTCCTTCTTCTGTGGGCTGCTGAGCGAGGAGTGCATGCGACAAATTAGGATTCAAAGTATCTTGACGGTTCAAAAAGTGAGATCTGGTAGATAGTGTAGTAGGATCATGAGCAAAAATATTTTTAGTTAGTTTCGAAGCGATAGATGAAGCTCCTTTTATTATTTCACTGAAACTTGACCCACGACGACGTCTTGCTATGTTATTTCCCATTGTAGTGTTAACCCTTATTAGCGGACCTTGATTTGCACCATTACCAGAAGCCTGAGAATATGCATTTTGCAGAGTATGCGTCCGTCTCAACTCTTGTTGAGTCTGAATATCATCTCGTAGGTTGGTTTTATCGGTAGGCAGCATAATAGCTCTATCAATAGAGTAAGGTAGACCTCTATGTCTCCCTCTAATCATCATTGCAATAATCACCAATTTGGATAGAGTTTTAAACTGTCCGCAAAATGAAGTGTTGAAGTTTGGATAACCCAAACTCAATCCCACGGTACCGTATGCAGATGTAATTTCAAACAGCACTGAAAAAATTGAGAAATGGGTGTCACCACTTTTCAGTCTAGCTGACTCATTGATACAAATGATAAACAAACCCAAAAATAAGAACCATAAATCGAAAGATAATTGCCTTCTCAAGTGAGTTCCGATAAATGATACTCTACTGTTCTCAGCAGTGGAGTCATCACTATTCTCGGCTTGGTGATCGACATAAATACCTAAAGATTGCTCTTCATAAACGTTGGTCTGTCTGATGGAAATTGCCAATGGTAAAACAGAAATATACATCATGACAAGGTAACTCACCTGAATTCCAGGGTTCAAAGAGGACAAGTCTGTAATAGCAAACCCAGCGGTTCTAGTAGAAAAAGCTTGGAACAAACCATCTAACACTCTGTATCCAGGACGGGTATCTTTGAGAACTTCAGAATGGAAATCAAGGATAATGAAGAGTAGCCAATCAATAACATTTAAAAGAACCAAAACAAAAAATAGCCACCACGTTGGACCTGAAGGAAACAATAACGTGAAACAACGTCTTGGGTGGTCCAACAAGAACCGAGAGGACTCATGTCTTAGAGTCAAAGGAGCAGACGCCTTGTGTAGACACCAAATAATAAATCTTAGGAATATAGGAAATCCAGTATTACCAACCACGATGAAAAACGATGAGATAATCATGATATATCCATTTTCTCTGAATGAAATCATAGAGTTGGGAGTAAGAGTGAATCCCAAATCGGTAAAACAAGACATCGATGTAAAAAATCCCCACCAGGTAGGCGACACACCACAAGCTCTAACAACTTCAGCATAATGTTTTCTCAATACTATGAAAGGAACAAACATTATAGTTGCTAAAACACTGAATCCAACAAAGTACATTATCAATATCCAGCCTAATAGCTTGATGGAGCGATATTCAACACCGCCAAGTTCCTCCTTCTGTTGGTCTGTCAATGTTACAAAAGTTGAGTTTCTACCAACTGTAGGAATCCAAGACAAGTACGTTGGTGACGTCTTCATGTATTTACCTGCAGAATACAGGCTCGCCAATCCATCGTCTGATAGATTTTCCGTATTGGTACGTGCTAGACGACCAATACCAGATCTAGTCTTAGTTAGTCTTCTACCAATTTTCGTTAGTTTAACAGACGCACGTCTATGCATCTTGTTTCTAACCATCTTATCGAAAGTCATTGACTTTACAATTTTTTTAGGTTTTGAAAGTCCACGTGTATCAAAGTTTAACTTCTCAACTTCACCAGGGGGTACATCTAACGTATGTGCTCTTTGGTTTAATTTGAATCCAGGACTGACTACCTTCTCAGGATATGCAGATGTGAATACAATTTGAGATTGCGTTCTACCAACATTTCTAAAACCTTCGACTTCAGATTCTTCAGCATCATTGTCAGATGCGACACCTTCACCACCATCTGATGACAACTCGCCATTTGAATCAAATTCTGCACTCAAGTCAGAGTCTTCGTCTTCTGAAGATGAAGGTCCACTATGTTTTGGAAGTGCGGCAATATTGGATAGTTTGGATAGCTTGGGAGTCGTGCTTTCCCTTCTAACAGGTTTCTTGGGATCTTCAAACTGAATAGAGAGAGAGCCCGCTGGTCTCCTAGTCGATAACTTCTCAGCAGGGGGTGTTGAGACAATTGTTGCAACTGGTAATGGTGTCTCCTCGGGTTCACTTTCGCTTACGGAATCCTGTGTCAGTTTCTGTTGTGCAAGTTTCTCGCGTAATCGTTTTTTATAATGTTTGATGTGTCTTCTTTGCTTCAAATGGGATCTATATCTGTGTTTGTGACCTGGTAAAGGTCTTTCCTCTCTTTCAGCAGGGCCCCTGATGACTAGCGCAGGGCCAGACTCGTCATTATTGTTTTGTTGTTGCTTATTGTGTTGCATCATCGAGATAGACATATACAAGTCTCTTGGCTCTATCTCTTTGTCACGTCTTCTTGGTGGTTTAGGTAGATTGGCAAACCGAATATCTTTATCCTCAGTTTTTGCCGGTATAGTTAGATCTGGGGTTGAATAAACATGTCCTTGGTTATGATCAGTTTCTTCCTCACTGTCGCTCGGCTCGCTGAGATGAACCACATCATTGTAAGTATTAGGATCAAACTCTTCACTAGAGTGATCAACGCTATGTATAACAGAGTATTGTTGGGACGGTAATTCTGTCATTTCAATATCGTGGTGTGGATTATCAGAGTACTGTTTTTCGTTGGCTTTCTGTTGAGGTGAGGTTCCGGAACTAGATGAGCCTTGAACAGTATACTCTTGATCTTCTAAAACTTTATCCAGTTTATTCTCCTCAATATCTTCATAATAGTCTGCACCATTGGTGAACTTCTTCATCCGCGTAGTTAAATCCTCAGATGCATTATGAGTACCATATCCATCCTGATGATTGCTTGTATTTGGTCCTTTGAATTTGGATGATCGAAGCCTCACTCCATTAGTAGTATGCATGGTGTTAGTTCTTGGAAAGTTTTCTTCCATGGTCTGCGTTCTGAAAGCAGCCAATGTTGCAGATCTTCTCATCCTGAAATTCTCTTTTGAACGTTGTTTAATTCCGTCAAAGGTCTTTTCAAACCACCAAAGTCTCAAAAAAACAACTGCTGAATGTATATAGATAGGATTTGAGATCATAGCCAAAACATAAAGCATGATCTGTTGATGTAAGGTCAATTCATTAACATCGATACTGTTCAAACCTGCTTGCGTTGATGCACCTGTTGCAAAGAGCAGACAATCGATATAAGCGATGTTCTTTGTAGGATAAATGATGATGGAGCCAAAGATACAACATGAAATAATATAGGCATAATGGGCAGCCATGAAATTTGGAATAATTTTTTTCACAAATGGGCCAATTGTGGCCTCTATTTTATAAAGCCTCTGTCGTATTCTGAACCCAATTGTGTCCTTCACGTTCATCAAACTTGCAGGATAAAACGACGACCTCCTCTTCAATCGAGGAGGTATCCTACTTTCTGATTCTTGGGTTGCACTTTGCATATTTCGAGGGGGTCTATAAATGATTTTTCCTGTGTGACAACAATAAATTTCAAAACAAAAAAAGGTATTAAAAATGTTTCTGTAAACGTTCCAAAGAACAAACAATTCTCCTTTTTTCTGTTTGGTATGCAAAAATGCTAAATGTACCTTCTATTGTACTATTGCTGTTCCTAGTCGACCAATGTATTGTTACCAAGGAGAGCATAAAATGTAAATACGACGTTTCTTACTTCGTTCCCAGGTTGACAGATGAGAATTTGACTAAAAATCGCCGCTTAGCTATTGATTAATGTTACGTAATCATACAGATTTGTTTGTTGTTGTTTTGTGTGGCTTAATATGGGGTGTGCGGCGTATAATTTTTTATTTAGCATTCTCTCAACGGTTTTGGTCTTGGCTGATCAGATACATCTTCAAAAGCACATCAGTAGTTACGGTTGAAGACTATACCTCTTGTGTATTTCTATATATAGACGTATTCGTAGTATTAACAGCTTCTGCTAGATATCATCCCTCTTCTTGACCCCAACCTTCATCGTCATCGTCTTCGTCATCTACATCCAGCTCGTCTTCCATCTTCGAAGAGTTGACGTCTTGGGCTGCAACACTAGAAACCCCATGTACGAGCAATGTTGGTGCATCACTTCTTCCTGTAGCACCTTCTCTTGGAGTACTCATCATCTCAGTTGAGCGAGGAGTATCCTCGTCAACTACACCCTGTACCAGACCCGGCGAATCGGACAAGGTCTCTTGACGATGGGCTGGATGGGGATATCTAAACTGCGAGGGGGTCTCACCATCGTCCAAAATTCCTCTCTGTTGGTTATACTCTCTCTCATAAGAAGGCATGGGTAAATGTGGTGTCATCCCGTGGATAAGATCACTGGATCCGATATTTCGCCTTTCATGTCCCAATCCAGCTTCATTAGCTATCGTTGTATCATCCAAAGTCATAGCGTTGAAGGGAGACTGTTGATAAAGTTGATGCGAAACACCGATGTTCGTATTCTCTTTATGACTAGGTGCGGATTGTGAAGGTAATGATGATTCCACTGTCAAGTTAGCTCTCTTACGTGAATTGTTACCTCCAGTTTGGTGGATACTTGATTGTATACAAACAGGGCATGATCTTATAACCTGAGTGATAGTTGTTTTCACCTGAGGCCAATACCATTTTGACGTTATTTCAGTTCTGCACTTATTAATACCTGCATGGTTCAACTGTCTATGTATTTCATTCACTAAACGGACTTGTTCAGCTTGGTGAGGAACAACTTCTTTACCTTTCATCATTAATTTCCCATTCAATAGAGTGTAATGAGAAGCCAGTGATCGTAATCTTGACTTTTCTGACTTATCAGCATTCTCTGGGTATTTTCTAGAGCTTAATAGCATTTTGAGTTTGTCGTACTTTGTAATTGTTTCAGGCTCTAAATCGGAATTGGAATCTAACTCTCGGCCATAAGTTAAAGAATCAACCAATTTGTCGTTGACACCTTTCAGTAACCCACATCCTTTCACCTTTCCAATCTTACTAAAACCCATACTTTCGAGAACGACTTTTGCTGCTAGATTCGTTTCAAAGATCAACTCGATCATTGCATACTTGTAACTCAATCTAGATGCCCAAGACAAAAAGCACTCGGTCAAGATTCTTCCAATTCCCTTTTCCCTAATACCTGCGTTAACTAAGAAATTTGCAGTACAAACATGAGCCGATCTACCCGGATAACTAGCCTTAACAAAAAAGGAACCCAAACACTTTGTAGCCCATTCTTTTGCTGTTGAAGTTTGGCTTAGTTCAGTAGTATCACCTAGCACCATAACGGCAGCAAATTGACCAAACCAGTAATCGGTAAATTCCTCGATTGTCAACGGCTCAAAAAAAGGTTGAGTATCTCCTCTGATAATTTCGTCGTTGTATTCCTGTGTCAAGAATTTTATCAACTCCGGTGGTATATCGGATGGGTTGAATATAGGATATATAGTGGCTATCGTTTCACCATCTTTGAGAAGGACTGTGAGCCTTTCGATTTCCACTGCTATGTTGTAATGTGGCACCAAATGTGTTTTTGAAAATATCACGTTATTGAATCCTCCCATGATGTCTCGCACCACTTTGTTGTTGCTTTTGAATGAATACTTGATTGTATAAAGGAATAGATCTAAAACAGATACATATGTCCTTTGATACAAAAGGCGTGCCACACTTTACGCGTGCGTGCCAGAGAGTACTCATACAACGAGTCGTCGCGTCGATCAACAAAGCCATCCGTTTCACTTTTAATCACCAGGCTAATTGCTTTGTCTGTAGTTGAACAATGACAAATTTCAATCTCACAAAAAGACTTATTTGTGCTCATTGACGTCTTGTTGGCAAAAAAAAACGGTGGAAGGTAGAGGAAAGTAGAAAGAAAAACTGGGGAACTGGAAAAATTTCCATCTATGCCCTACTCTTTTACACAGCCATACGATTACAAGCAAATCAATATAGTACTTACAGTCTTTTTCTACCTTGGTATCACAGCTGCTATCAATCGCTACAAATAGCGCCAACTACAACTAGTCAGCTTCTGATATTCTGACAAACAGGCTTCTTGTATCCTTCGGAAGTGCCCTCTTTGTGCCTTTCTACTTTGAACTTGAGGCTGTGCAATGTAGACTACTGCTTGATGAAAAATTTCTTGCATGTTCTATCTAAAGACTTAAGTATTTAGGCATCGGCTAGTTGATCAAAGTTTCGTACTTCAAAGACTTCATAAAAACATCTAAGCAGTTTGGTACGCATGATATTGGGGCTTTTCAGAAAGCGTTGTTTCTCGACAACTTTAAAGTTATTGAGTGAATCAAGCCATTCTACCAATGATAAGATAGTGGATCTCAAGCGTAGAATAGAGGAAGCCACAAAGCAAACTAAAACAACGAAACAAACTAAAACAGCCAGAGATATACTCAAAACTCATTTGCAAAGTTGTAAAGCTGAACTTAAGAAAAAGTCAAATGATAAGGAGCAGCGCAAAACAGCAAAAGTGCACAATGTTTCAAAAATTCCTATCACCAATATTTACTCCAACCGCACAATCACAAACAAAGGTCTCCCCAAATATGAACAGCTCGATCAATATACATCTCCCATAGACTCAGTTCCTACGCTAGCCCATGGACTAGAGAGGGTTTTGTTTTCTCCAGGTGCACATTACCTTCAAGATCCAAGAACAAAAAGATTTAATTTTGATCCACATTTGCTCAACATCCCAAGTATAGATGACTTTCGTTTTGATACTGTCCCCGGCTTCATTCCATCAGGAAAAGATGAAACTTTAGCGGATATTGCCACAGAACTAAATACAACAAAAGCAAATTCAGTAAAGTACTATTCTTCAACCTCCTCGATGACTTCTGTCTTGAAGCATTTTCATACCCTTCTTTCTAAAAGTAAGCACATCAATACTTCTCAATTTTCAAAAGCATTTCCTGAATCAGCTTCAGTGGCACCAAGTATGAATTTGCCATCATCATCAATAGTTTCACCACGAGGCACATCATCTTCAGAGATTTTCTATTCTATTGACTCGGACAAAACCGGTGACATGGAGCTGGTATTATCATTGTTGGGCCATGAACTTGAACTTTTCTTCACAACTCCACCAGATGAATTCAAACAGCATCTACATTCCACATTCTCAAATTCCTCAGAACCACCACCAGATGTTAACGTCGCCTCATGCTATAACTATGCCAAAATATCTAAATTCCTTATGCGTTCTCAACTAGATGCACGTCATCCTGACCTTCCTAACAAAGGAACATTTGATATCAAGACCAGAGCTGTTGCAGCAATTAGATACGATATTCATCATACTCACTTCCACCCTACCGATTACTCCATTGTCAGAACCCATGGGCTTTTTGAATCTTTCGAAAGAGAGATGTTTGACTGTGCAAGAAGTACATTGTTGAAATACCAACTACAGGCAAGAATAGGAAATATGGATGGTATATTTATTGCCTTACATAACGTGAAGAAAGTGTTTGGATTTTATTATTTGAGCTTGGATGAAATTGACCACATAATTCAAGGTTATAGTGAATCAATGGCTGAACTTGGCAAAGAATATAAATCAGTCGATAAGTGCTTAGAAGAACTGGACAATATAGTTGATGACTTTGGTTCTCATTATCAAACCAAGAGAGAACACCTAAGCGTTTACATGGCTGATTTTGAGTTCAAGTCAAGTATGAAGATTTGGGAAGACTTGTTAGACCATATTGATACGCTAGTCAAAGGTAGACCATTCAGATTGATAACTAGATATGAAGGCAAGCGTCATGATGATGACCTTTCTAGTGATACGATAGACTTGGATGATCACATCGAGGTGATAGTCAATGTGCTCGATGACGAGTCCTTGAAATTATTGACCAACACCACCGACAAAGTAGATGAAATAGTCAAAGAGAACGAACTATCACTTAAAGACGACCATGAGTTATTACTGACACCAACTGATCGTATCCAACACTCGTCGAAGAACCTACACAAATTGTCTCGAAACTTATGGGAGGTCAATAATAAAATCTTTCAATCAACCAAAAACGAAACGTACCTTTTCGCAATCACCGCAGATCATTACATCAATGGTAAGAAATCCACCACTTCACACCCAGAGCCACCAACATCAATTATAGATCCCGGTACCAAAGATAGGTGGGAGATAAAATACTCCTTAAAGCAAGTTACTGATATGGGTTACATCAAGCGTCGTTACAAGAAGTTCATTAAATCATTGCGTTGTTTAGGTGGGGAAATTTCTGTTCTTCCTAAGTTTGAAGATGGTGAAGCTGAATCAAGACTGTATTTAGATACAACGGCAAATATTAAACAGAGAATTTTGAGGGCTTATAGTGCCAAGAATCAAAAGAGAGAATTAACGAACTTCAATTAAAGAGTGATAGTGAGACTCAGCTTGTATATAGGGTTAAATCATTTATAGATATGTATTCAAACTACCTTATTTCGAAAGGAGATTTTTTTATTATGAGTAAACTTTAGCAAAGTTTGAACACCAGATATTGAAGCCAGAAAAGGGAGATGGCAATTTCTGACAACGTTATTTTCCTATATATATATTACACACTAAGAATTCACCTACAAGACCATTTCTTCCAAATTTGATAAAGAATGTGACACAATCACTAATTACATAGTATCTTTCTATGTTTCTTCCGATCATAGGCAACAACAGACCATTTTCAAATCTGATTCCCAAGAAAGTATAGCGGGGTCAATAAACAAAAACAATAGCTCTCATATATCATCTCGTTATCATTATTATAGTGGAATAGACGGAGTAAAGAAAAAAGATGGTAACAAACAAATTATATCTCAAATATATAGGTTAGACCTGATTGAAGTCACTTCAAACGAAAACTTCAAACTTACCTTTATCCACAAATCCATTACACTCCCAAAGTTCCTGGTCATTTGTAATAGCTGCATCTTTGCCTTTTTCGGAGATGATCAATCTTTCAACAATGTCCACTTCTTCGCTTTCATCTATTCTAGGAACAATCAATTCTTTCAATTGCAGTAAAGTTATTGTTGTTGGGACAGATATAGCAAAAATATCATCCTTATAGTAAAACTTCAACTTCAACTTCAAACTTTGTTGTTCTGATGAACCTTTCAGATTGCCATTTGAATTGTTTGAAGATAATGAGGATAGTCTTTTTTGTTGTTGGCTTGGAGCACCCGACTTAGCTGCATAAGGTGGTCCATTTTTGGTATTCTCATACTGAGAAAGTCTGTCTTGTTGATATTGTGAATTCCTCGTGTTGTTTCCGGAGCCCGCAGAAGATGACTTGGACAATTCCAGTGCTGGTGCTTGATGAGCTGCTTGAGACGACTCTGACCAATTCAAAATGATCATACTTGGAGGTGATCTTGAAGGCTTAATTACCCCTTCCATATGCCTCACTTGAGACTGATCACTGAATTCCTGATCACCATCCTTGATTTCAAAGAAAGAGTTGATCAATTTTGATTTGGATATATAATCCGGTAATTGTATAGTTGTCTTCAAGTACACATCAAGATCAATTAGTCTTTTATGGCATAGGCTCTCGCTGACGTCAATTAATGGACCTGGAATAAACGGTATGATACGATCTTTACGTTCATTTGTGTCAAATCTTCCACCTTCTCTCGGCCAGGTGCTCAAAACAGCTTGATGAAAGTTGAAGAAGTCCTCATAATATCTGCACAAATTACGAACGGTACCATTAGATAGTACAACTCTGACAAGATACCAATATTTGCCATTTGTATTCGAAAATGACTCTATGTTAATACTCACTGCATGAGTCTTGGAAAGTTCTTGTTGTTGGTATCTGTTCGTAGTTGACGAGGATCTTGATAAACTTTCATATACCTCGTGTTGTTGATTTCTGTTTGCTATTGAGGATGATCTTGATCTTGCTTGATTTTCGTGGCCTTGCAGCTGTCTTGTTGCGGAGTGTGGTGATCCATTCTGTGTTTCGGGTTGTTGGTATCCAGGAGTACTTGTAGAAGCAGCAGATCCAACTGCACGAGCACTAGCTTTGTGCTTATTTTTTATGGTTTTCCACTCATCAACGGTAGGCAAATGCTCTTGTTCAATAACTTGTTTTGTTGATTCTCTGTAGGGCACTCTTGTGGTTATATCAAACAATTGAACGTAAGTGACTGGGATTAAACCAGGTTCACCAATCTTGTCCAAAAACTTTCCAATGAACCACTCATAGTCGTGGTGAGCACATATTATCACACTATCTCCAGCAAACACAGATAACTCATCTGGTCTTTCAGCTTGAAAATCGTATAACACTCTACCATAAAGAGAAGGAAGAGGTGCAACTTTCTTTTGGGATGTCACAGATAAGTGGCTATCATGGCTATCGCTCTGTTGTTTTTGCAATGAATTAGAAGAGGTAGAGCTGTTGCCTGATAAACGGCCTCCTGCTGCTTGTCCGGCTACTGAGTTGTGAGTTTTTTCGAAAACTTTGAAGTAAGCTGAAGGCACTTTACCTTTAACGTTCTTGATTGGATTGTGAGCTTCTATCCATTGTGCTGATGAATCAGTAGAGTTCAAAATATGAAAAAAGTCACCAGCTTTGAAACTTAGCTCACCAGGCCTTTGGGCAATATAGGAGTGTGTCGCTTGAATCACTTTTGTTGGCGCATTTAGTTCATTAAATGTGAAACCAGGGGAGGCAGATGAAGATGAGGCAACTCTACCTTTTGGCTGTTTCTTATCTCTATCTCTAGAGGATCTCTTAAAAAGTGAGGACATGCTTGCAGTTGAATACCAACGTAATTGAATGAAAATAACCAAGAAAAAACACCTTAAAGCTTTAAAATTGAGTGGGCGACACTCAGACCAGTGTAGCAGATCATTTGGTGGCCACTTTGAAGAACAATAGGAGGAGCTGTTGTGTTCTTTGCCAGTTACAGAAATTCGCAGCTGAAACAAAAAAAAAAGACAATAGTCGACGCGTCGATTTTGTTTTTCGTCTCGTAGTGTCAAGTCGATCACGAAGGTCGATCGACTTGCCGAGCCCAAAATTATCATGCAGGCCATTCCCAATGCTCCTGTTTTCTTCCCTTTTCGAGGCTCTTTTGGGACCTGCTTCCAGCCCACAATCTCTTTTGAAGAGCACCAGCCTTACTATCAAACTCACTGGATTTATTTTATAAATAGGTGACTTGTTTCCCGCTTTTGTATTTTCGATTATGGACTTTTCAGCTAACACCATAAAAGTTCAAGTATATATATACAATCACTACTGCAATAGAGAATGAGAACCAGTATTCTATTACCAACTGTCCTTGCCTTAGCTTCAAATGCTTTGGCTTCATATGATCCAAATGCTACGGGTGCAGACTATTCCACCCTAACCCCAGACTCAAGTCCAATAGGTGATATCAATCCAACTGGTACCTACGGTATCCATGTGGAAACTTTCGCAGCAGACTCCAAACTGCTTAAAAGAGGTTACGCATCCTTACCACACAAGAAAGCACACGCTAAGGTTAAGTCTAAGGCAAAGGCAAAGGCTAAGGCTAAGCCAAAAGCCAAGTCTAAATCTTCATCCAAAAAGTCACACAAGAAAAATAAGAAAGGCTCCAAAAAGGATGCAGTTGTCACTCAAATAGGAGATGGTCAAATCCAGGTTGGAACTGCCACCACTACTAATGCTATTCCAGCTCAGACAGTCGTTTACAACACTGAACAAGTGGTGACCCAAATTGGTGATGGACAATTACAATTCCCAGCCTCCCAAGTGCAAGTGATTACCACCCCAACGCCTACTGTTGTAATTCAAACAACAACAGCAGTGGCTGCCACAGAATATACCGATGGTCAAGTTGAAGTTTTAGCTGAAGAAGAATCATCTGTTGATGACGATGATGGTACTGGTGTTTATGTTGGTTGTTACGAAGATGACACTCTAGCAATCACCTTTAGTGACGGTATAATGTACGATGCGTCAGGAAGAGTCGGTGCTATTGTGAGCAACCATCAATTGCAGTTTGATGGTCCACCACCTCAATCAGGTTCACTATATGCTGCTGGTTGGAATATTGACGATGAAGGATACTTGAATTTAGGTGACCAAGATGTTTTCTGGCAATGTGCTCAAGACGATTACTTCAAGCTTTATGATGATCAATTATATGACACTTGTTCGCAAGTTATGATCAAGATGGTTGACTTGATTTCTTGTTGAGTGCTTTTTGCTTTTACTGTGTAGTGGCATAAAACACACAATGAGACTGGATTTTTTTTACATGTCTGTTCGACCTCCGTTATTTTTTTGATAATGACTTAGTTCACTGTTTTTGAGTTAAAAATTATATTAAATCAAACTAGATGTTTACAATTTTTTTATGAGGGAAAACTCCCGAAAGTAAATATTTGATTAGCAGTTAATCTTAATCAAAGCATCTTCAATTTTCCAGTTTATCTCGTCCCAGTTATCGCCCTGTAGTTTGCACCGCCTATAGACATCCAGAAGCGTTTTTGATTCAACAGCTTTGGTTATCTGATCATTCACAATAAGAATATAGTCATACAGAACGGATAATTGAAGCAACTCTAACTCACTGGAGGGTAACTTTTCAATGGTAATTTTAGAGTCACTAAGTTTGATTGAATTGATCAATTTCAGCTCTTTAAAATCCAGTGCATCAGACTCGCCATCGTCTTCTTCTCCTTCCTCAAAAAGATGAGCCTTATCCGTGTCAAGAGCCAGCTTCTCAACAGTATCAAAAACTAATGCTTCATCACCATTACTAGAAGCATCACTGCCAGCTCCATAGCCACCCTTTAAAGAAGAAAATTCTGTATTCAGACCACTATCTTTTCCACTCTCGATACCAGCACCAGACTCAACGATATTCCTATCATCAATCATCTGGCTTCTATCTTGGGTACCTAGATAATCTAAACCAATCGCTCCACCTGGGTGCCTATCCCCGAATTTCTTTCTCCTCACTTCCAAATCACCACCATGTAACTCACCAAGTGCTATGCTAACGGCATCCAAAATTGTCAAGCATAGGGTTGTACTGATAGTTGGGGCACTGAGTCCATAAAGGTTTTTTTCGCTCAACCTTGCAGGTAATTCAACATACAACAACGATTGTACTTTGGGATCTCTAGCCAATGTTGATTGTCTTGTACACGTAACAAGCACGACAGGCACACCATTAGGCACATGCTTCAACATTGTTGTCAATTCTGGTGAGTTTCCGGAAACTGATATCAAAATAAGGGCATCTCCATGATCTTCTCTCACCATACCAAGATCACCATGTAGTGCCTCTGAAGGATGCAATAGAGCAGAATGAACAGATAATGAATTCAATGTGGCAACTGTCTTCGATGCAATCTTGTAGGATTTTCCAATTCCTGAAACTATTATTTTACCTCCCTGGTTAATTGCATTGTTCAAAATCAGAAGAGAGTTTTTCAGTTGATTCTGTGAGTATGTTGAGTACTTATATTGTTTTACTAAATAGCTGATTGCTCGGTTCTGATTAGTTAATACGCCCGAGACAGAATTGAGAGCCAATTGAATAGCTGGTGATGTCGTTGAAGAAATATGGAAAGAAAGTTCCGAAGACCGTCTAGATGTTAAGCTGCTTGGTAAAGTTGTCATTGGTAGAGACTTATCAAAGAATGAAGAGGCCAGTGTGGTGCTTTCGGAGTTAATAGAAATATTTTGCAGCTGGGGGCCACTTTGAGTCATTTGATGTAGCTCTTCAGTTGATGTCAAGTGCAAGTTGATCTTTGTTCTTTCACAACCCAAAAGATAGGAAACTTGAAAAAATTGTGAGCCAAAAATATGATTTAAGTAGTCTAAAGAGTCCTGGGTGGAAATACACAGGGTGTTGCGAGTTTTGGTGCGCTTGCCTGTTTGGGACAGCAATTAATAAACAGATTTAGTGCCGGTTGAATTGATTGCTCAAAAGTCAATTAAGTTGCTTCTGATAATGTGTTTATTCGAGTGTCAAGCAGCCTATAAACTACAAATCATATTACACTATGAAATTCTGAAATATTCAACTATTTCTTGTTGCAAATGGCCACTCATGATTCGGCGCAGTTCGAAGCTACCATGCCAGATCTAATCTTATAGACGGCGGCGTTGGCGAGGAAGAAACGGTCTATCGGGGTTCAGCCACACTCTTGGTTTTTGAAATTAGAAATTTCACTTATGAAATATATATATATATATACTGGAATGGCAGCAATCATTCAATCACCCAATCCAGTATTTTCTTGTCTGAGTCCATCTCTGTATTCCAAATTAACCAGTTGATGGATTAATCACTCGTAAAGCTTCTCGACAAGATCCGGCCTAATATTCGCTTACAGTGGTTATTCGCTTTATTCTTTTTGGAAACACACGTGACTTCGAGCATATTTTAAGTATGCCATACAAAATCAGTCTACTTTTGATCTATTATGCGGAAGTTTAAAGCGATGCCGAATTATATCGATGCTATAATGCTAACGAGATGCTATACGCAAAATGCAAAGGAATAAAAATTGCTACCAAACATCCTCTTGGTACCTTCCTGTAATTCTCATTTTCTTAACAGTCTCATCTGATCCTAAAATGGTAGCCAGCTTACGTTTCACATCCTTGGCCATCCCTGTTGAGGCCCGACCACAGACGTAAACGTAAGCATCATCCTCCATAATCAACTTGAAAATAATGTCTGCACTCTCGTTCATTAAACCATGCACGTATCTAGTTCCCCTATTGGTGGAAGCTGACAAATCTTGAGAGAAGCACACACGCATTTCAAATACTTCTTCGTACTTACCTTGTAGTGAGCTCCATTCTGACTCATACCAGAACTCAGATTTATTCCTAACTCCATATAAGAGTAACATCTTCCCGGTTTTTCTGTTATCATTAGCCTTTAATCTCTCCTGAATAAATGCTCGAAAGGGGGCTATCCCTGTTCCCGTTCCAATCAAAATAATTGGTCGTTTTGAATCGTATGGAAGCTTGAATTTTGATCTTCGTATGAATACCGGTAACTTGGTAGTTGTGCTGTAGTTCATGGTACATTCGTAGGATGGATCTTTTTGTTTCAAAATGGAGTAAATATTGTTGCCACAAATCCCAAAAGGTTTTGCTTCGACTCTCAAAGTAATATCCAGTTTTGTCGGCGATAACATTGACGATGATGAGATGGAATAATATCGTGGCTTTAACGCACCAAGTGTTTCCAACAACCAAGAGAATGGAACATCGTCAAGGGATACTGGATTTTGGTAGTCAAGCAGTAGTTCGGCAATATTGTAAGAACCAATAGTCGAGAGTAAATGTGGTTCCTCCACCAATTTTCTCAAGTTGTCACGAACGTCTGGAGACTGAATGAATTGTATCAAACCTTTTACCATTTCCTTCGACAATTGTTTGTTTATGTTCAAGTAATATTGTGCGACAGCTTTATAAGTCGTTGGCGATGGAAACCATAGTGGTGTTGCTGTATTTGCGGATGATCTGCTGGCCATTGAAATCCCAATAACTGTCTCTAACTTGGAGTTCAATCCAAAAGCTTGTAAAAACCTTTCAACATGATGTATTGGGTTTGAAGGATATATGCCCACATGGTCACCTGTTTGATACTTCATCTTTGAATTTCGAATATCAATCTCAGCATGCAAGCAGTTAGCTCCCATAACTTTCATGTTCATGAATTCGGCAACGTAAGGCTTATTACAGTGAAAAGGAGGTTTATCTTTGAATTGAAGATCTCTAAAAGATGCAGCAATCTCACCCATGGCAACTTTGGAAGGTCCTTTCATGCCTTCACCACTAAGTTCCACCACTTTATAAGAAGGCACGTAAACCGCATCTGTATCAACTTCCTTGAGCTTAAATAACTTGGCCATCGAATCCATCATTTCGAGTTTCCAGTTGAAATAATCATCTTCCAATCTATCGTTGACATCATCACCTTCGCCATAAGGTAACACAATTTCGGCTCCCAATGAAATCAGAGCACTCTGGAAGTCTCGAGCAGCACCTTGGTATAAATCAAAAGCAGAACTACCAAACCCAAACATAGCAAATTTGAAATCACCAAAGCTTGTATCACCGTTCTCAAATCTGAAATCTGATTCTATTATACTATCGTAGGCAAACTTGGCATCATCGCACTGTTCACCATCACCGTATGAAGACACAAAAAATACATTGAAAGTACGGCTTTGAGATGGCTCGTTCCATCTCGTGGGACTTGTATCTGATAAGCTGCTTACTTGGACTTGAACCCCTAAGCCAAACCGCGACGACAACTCTTTTGCAAAGTTGAAGGCATGACTAGATGCTGTACCAGTCTGAGACCCATAGTACACTCTTACCAGAAGTGGGATTGTACTATCTTCTACCATTACTCTGCCACTAAGAGAGAATAGAAACAAATCAACTAACTACTGGGGTAACAGGATGTAGGCACAACCGTTATACATCTCATCTGATGAAAAATTCAAAAACTCACTTCAAACTTAAGCGATCTACACCCCTGCACGCAAATTCCCCGGACAACCACCATGGCTGTCCCGCAGCCCGCTATGCCTCTTCCCCGTAAATTTGCTTATCATTTTCCGTTGAAAAAAGGCGGCAAAAAACCCCGACAGAAGTTTTGTGCGCTGCGGGATTTTAGATTTGAGCGGCACTTTGCGAAATCTTGGCTCTCGCAGCATGGTGACTGATTTTCAACTAAATCTTTCTTGCTCTTCTTCACTTCAATGTTACTTGATCTTGGGATGGATAGCAGCTTGTGAACCGCTTTTTTGCTTTATTATAAATTTCTACTCATAGTAGTCAACAGCAGTCAGTATCACTAAGTTAAGATGCACCAACATCTAATCTCAGTATGCTATTAAACAACGAGTCACAAGAGCCTTTCCTAATCTCATCGGATGATGAGGAAATCCACCATGTCAGCCACCTAGTTTCCACTACCACCCCTATTCCACCACAAAAGAGTAGTTATGACGGAACTCCCTCCATTGAAAACACATTTTCCTTCACATCAGATGTCAACTCATCTGCATTTCTCCCTTCTAGTAGATCATTCAAAGCAAAGATTAAAAGGAACTTGGGAATCATTCTTTCTTTCTTTGGATATGTTTTCAATACTTTGATGTTTTTATTATGCAAACTCATTTTACAAGACGAAAATTATCAAAACATCAACCCGTTTCATATCCTTTTCATCAGAATGATAATCACTTATATTTGCTGCTATGGTTATGCAAAGTATCAAAAAATTGAACATTTTCCGTACGGTAAGAAGGGATACCGATTATTTATCTTTTTCAGAGGTTTCTTTGGGTTTGTCGGTGTTTATTGTTCATATACTGCTTTAAGATGGCTATCTGTTAATGATTCAGTTGTGATCACTTTCTTATCACCAACAGTCACCGCACTTATGGCTTGGTTCACTTTGGGAGAAAGATACACAAGGATGGAAGCCATCGGTGGTGCTGTCTCATTCTTTGGCATCATCTGCATCGCAAGACCAAAATTCATTTTTGGACAGCCTAATCTACCAGCAGGTGCTGGTGTTGATGATGGTGCTGAATCAGGTGATCCTTCATTACGTTTATTGGGTATTTCATTGTTCTTATTATCTGTGTTCACTACAGGTGCATCTATGTGCTTGATCAGAAGAATTGGTTTTAGTGCATCGCCTTTAATCTCTGTTGCTATGTTCTCTTTGGTTACTTGTGTTGGTTCATTGATTGGCATCTTACTCGATCCTTCTTTGACCTTTGAGTACCCAACTAACTACAAACAGTTATTCTTGTGGCTTAGTATTGGGTTGGCTGGTTTCTTGATGCAAATGTTATCAACTGCTGCTATGCAAAGAGAGAAAGCTTCTAGAATCATGACTGTTTCCTATACACAGGTTGCTTATACACTTTTAGTTGATTACATATTCTGGAAACACGTACCAAATGTCTTGAGTGTGGTTGGTACTGTTATAGTGCTTTTGGGTGCATTCATTGTTATATATTTCAAAGATGATGATACCGATTATTCGAAAATTGCTATCGATGATGAAGAGGAGAGACCTGCAGAGAGTATTCTTCTGAACACAATTCCCAACACACGTGCTTCCTGATCAGCTTGTTTTTGTTTCTTTACTTGAAAGCATCGTTGTCCTCATTGTTTTCTCCTTCGTTAGGACCGAACTCGTTTCAATTTACATTTATCCGCAATTGTTTAGTTAAACTCATTTATGATTGAAACAATCCAATATCCGCATTTTCCTCGTTTCGCTTTACTTATTAAATCATATATATATATATATATAAACGCTATTGATACAAAAGGTACATTTTTATATAGTTCCAATATGGCATGAATTTGTTTTCCCATCTCTCATCAAAATATTCATATTCGTATACCATCCGCTCTAATCATTTAGTCACTGTACTCGTCCTCGTCGATTGGCTGTGGAGGTGGTGGTGGTGGCTTGAAGAACTCCTGATCTGCAATAACTGCCTGTTTGTAAGCATCTTTATCGTCAGCAAACTCTAACAAGTAATCCAATTCCAAATCGTGAACTTGTCTACCCAACATCACAACAGAATGTAATGGTTCTCCAGAATCGTACTCGGACAATTCTTTTAGTGTGGCAGCTTTGAAAGTTTGTGTTGGAGAACCTAATCTGGAAACAGCAACACATGGAGTGTTTGGAGTATATGCACCTTCACCTCTCTTTTCTTCAATTTCTAGTAATTGCTCACAACATGTAGCAACTGACATGTATCTAGGTGGTTCATAGACCAATCTACCTTTCATCAATTCTTTGATACTTGGTTCTTTAACCTTGATATCCAATAGAAGTAAAGTATGTAAACCAATCTTTCTATTTTCCATAACTTTATTGTAGAAAGAATCTGGTCTCCAACTATCTGTGAAGAAAACAATAGAAACAGCTTGTCCAAAATTGTACAACTGTAATCCACAAGCACCAACAGCATTCATAACGGATGCATTGTGAACAGATTCAAATTTGATACCTAGCTCTCTTGCTCTAATAACAAGATCAGTATGTGTGGTGGCACCAAACACATCTCCAACAACTAAAAATGCAATATCATCCTCTTGAGCATTTTCCAAGATCTGATCAGATCCAGATTCAACCATTTCTCTATCTGCCAAGATAACTTCTCTACCGTAAAACTTTTCAAGGGATGATTTATCAGCTGCCATTAAAATTGATGTGTAGGCCTCTAAATACACCCTCTTACATCTCTTGACAATTTCAAGACCTCTAACTGTGATGTCAGTTTCATATGAAAGACCCAAACCAATCAAATAAAGCATATTGTTCAATGTTTAGCTTCAATGTTCCGGTTCTTCTGCTACTAAATGTATACAATGGTACAACTAAGTCTCTTGTAAAGCATCCAAAATAGCTGAAAATGAAAAGTTTTAAAATTTTGCGATACACAGCCGCATAACCATTTTTTTTGATGACATAATCAGTGACGTCATCTTGCCACCCCAGAATTTCAATTATACTGTTCATACATAACTCATCTTCCTCTTTATCGAGTAAGGCTAGGTCTCGTTTTGATTGCAAAATCGTCAGTTAACATAAATATCAATGACTGCTAACGAATCAACTCCGCTATTAACTCAAGCCACAGATTCTTTGGCCAGTCTCCTACCCTCGGGCCCATCAAAGAAATCGGTGTGGAAACGATACAAGCTAGATGTTTGGATTCCTATCATTCTAATTTCAGCCTTTTTAGTCACATTTACTTCTATATTTTTCATTCGAGTGGAGCCAAACTTGGGTGATTATGTGGCTCAGGGCACCACGTTTGATTCTGATCAGGTCAAATTTTTAGGTGTTGATGATCAAGGTGGCATTAATCTCCAGGTTAAAGGCACAAGTGTTAATAATTACACCAACATAGAGGATAGTTTTGCTAGATTTTATTTCAAAACTGGTGGATTGTTTGTGAGAAAGTTGAATTTGAAGATTGATGATTTGGATCTGATTGTTTTCGATGAGACTAAAGGGGATTATAAGAACCTAGGAAAAGTTCAAATCTCACCGTTTGCTGTCAAAATTGTAGATGGCAAAGAAACTGATTTGAATCTATTTCTAACAGTTTTCCCTAAATCAGGAGGGGTTTTGGGAATCATAAAAAGAATATTATTGGCACCAAAATCCAAGCTGAGATTGAAAGGTGATGCTTCAGTTAAGATCTTGGTCTTCAATGGATATATCCCAATTACAAATTTGTTGATACCCCTGGACTTGGATATCCCAACTTCCTTGATTAAAAGCATCACATCAGATAATGTCAGATTTCAGAACGTGGAACTAGAAAAAGGAGAAGGCAATGGTATGAATTGTAACTTCAATGTTTTGATCGATGAAAACCCAATTGAGAACCTTCAAAAATTGATCAATTTTCCGCAATTTAGTATTCCTGAGCTGGACTGGAACTTGAGAGTTGATGATTGTAACGAATTGCCAAGTATCAAGCTAGCATCTTTGAAAAGTTCCAATTTTGAGATTGTCGAAAGTGTGGATGATGTTTCCTTCAAAGGTTTAAACATTTCAGTCTCTATTGGTATAGCTAACGTTGGAGACGATTTAACAAAGAGATGCAATCCAGAGGATGAACTTGACATTACCACTCCAATGTCCATGTTTGTTGATAATTTAGTCAACAACAACATCGCACATGTTGTTATTGCAGGTAATGAAGTTAGTAATTATCCCGAAACATTATCGGAACTTTTTCAAAAAGTTCAGTTACCAATCAATCTTCCCGTGAATACCACCTCGTTGACATCAAAGTTCGTTCATAACGTGACTGTTGAAAATCTTACTTTTGAAATGAAAGACGGAAGCACACCAGTAATTAATGGAGACTTGAAAATATTCATCAAACTAGGTACCAATGCAAACATTGACGTTGATGAGTTATCAGTTGATAAAATAGGAGGTGGGGCAGATTTACTTTATCAAGGTTCAAAATTCAGTAATTTGACCCTTGTGGATTGGAATCCTGCAACAACGACCAAACTTGTTGATTCCAACGATGATCAAGTATACTTGTATGTTGAATCACCTATGAAGGATATTCTATTGGATATTACAGATATGGTGTTGTTCCAAAAGATCGTCCAAGATGTTTTCTCATCTGGTGGTGTGCTAGTTGATATTGATGCTTTGGTTAACCTAATGATCACTTGTCCATTTGGCGAGTTTGAGATTGATGATATCGAAGTCGATGGATCAACAGTTTTTGCTTTGTAGGTGGCTGTAGTCCATATTTTTGACAAGGGGGGATCTTTTTCATATTTGATTTTGATTTTTTATTTATACGTTTAGTTTTTGCTTTTTTCTTTTTTTGGTATGGGGTAGGTATAATGGTATTTTTTTTACGGATTCAACAGCATGTTTGCTTACGGTCAGCAATTCTCTTTTTTTATAGTCTTTCATGAATTCTCAATGGTATTATCGGTTTACTTGATCTTTGGTGATGGATTATATCACCCTTATTTTTCTGTAAATTTTGTATGTTACCTATCTGTCTTTCGATTTCATCACTATGGGACTTTACTTAGATTACTGAAGATCAATAAATGTTCGCTCATAGGCAGCAATAATTTAGAATATCATGGAGCAAGAGAAAAGTACGTGGCCAAGATGCACATGAAGAATAACAAAAAAAACTAGATATATTACATAAAATTGTTAAACTTGGTGGCTTTAACCAGGTGGTAATTGAGAGGCATCAACAACATCACTTGCATCCTTTGTTGGATCAGTACCTTCTTCATCAGCATAAGCCTCCAGTGGAGTTCTTGGCAGAGCCATCATACCTGATCTAGCAATTTCTAGAATACCGAAAGGTTGAACCAACGCAATGAAAGCGCTAACTCTTGATGGTTTAGCGCTCAATTCAACAATACAGTTTCTATCTGAAACATCAACAACCTTACCACCAAATTGCTTAGTCAATTTAGTAATGGCATCCAAATGCTCGTATTTTTGTCTTAATGCTTGGGAAGGAGGTAAGTTGTTTGGATGGAATCTTGATTCGTCAGATTCAGATGATACTTCATCAACTTGTTCGTTGTGATGAGCAATCAATTGTTGGAAATATTCTGGGCCTAACAATGAGATTCTTGCTAATAGCAATTCTCTCTTGATGATTTCAGAGTGAGAGTAATCTAACACTGCATACACAGGCACCAAATCTTCGATTTGTCTTCTAGCTTGTTCAATGACAGCATCTTGACCATCTAAGACAATAGTCATTCTAGATAGATCTTTAACTTCGGTATTACACACAACCAGAGAATCAATATTGAAACCTCTAGCAGCTAAAGTACCTGAAACCAAAGACAAGACACCAGGTTCATTTTGAACTAAACAGTTCAACACATGTTGGGTTTTTGGAGATCTAGAAGGTAGTGGTGTTTCATAAATGATTGATGAGACAGCGGCACCTGCAGACCAGTTAGGTGGATCCAATGTTGGTAAGGCAGGTCTCTTTTTATTTCTATGCAAATTCTTATACGTTATAGCTGATGTAGATGATGAATTTCTCACCATCGACTTGGCAATCAGCCCAGCTGGTCTCATACATGTAGTTGCTCTATACATGATGCTTTTTCTATTTGATGGTCTCTAAGAAACTTTTGAAGATCCAAATTGAAAGAGTTCAACTACGGAGAAAAGCTGGATAGAAAAATCAATGCAGGGTGTTGTCTCACCAAAACGAGTAGCTATGACACATCCATCGAAGAGGCCCTGCCACGGGAAACTGGAAGTGAAAAAAAAAATCAAAAAAAAAATCCCGAAAACCGGCGTCGATTTTAGTGGAGAAATGCCGGCGACGGTAAAACAGAGTGTATTTACGTGGTGCAAAGATTTTATATTGATTTATCATCTATTTGATATACCTAACTGTTATCATTACATATACATGTTTATATAATTACTCTTTTCACTCAATAATTGAGTTTGTTTTCCAATCTAACAATTCTTTTTCCATTAACAAAGATTGCTCTTTGAAATCATTTAGCTCTCTTGCAGCTCTCTTTGCATTCAACACCGCTTCAGCTTCTTTAGCTTGCATGGAGACCAAACTGGAATCCAATCTGCTAACAGTTTCCTCGAGATTTTTAATTTCGTCCTGATATCTTTGAATAGTAGAAACGTGAATTTCGTTTCTCTTTGATAAGTCCTTGACGCTTCTCTCTAAATTGTAAATCTTCTGATCTTCACCTCTAGCAGTCGCATTATGTAGGAATATTTTCTCTTCTAGCTCATGCACTCTGTTTGACCAATGCTTGCTATCTGCATCTCTTTCAATTTGATGTTTGGTTTCCATCTCTTCTAATTTATTTTTCAACTGAATATTGAACTTAGTCAAACTTTTATTCTCCTCGATAATGATCATTGATTCACCGTTCAATTGTTCTATCTGACTTTCAAATTCTTGAACCTTTGCATCGTACTCTTCTAACTTGGATTTCAAGTTCAAGGCATAATTAGATGATTCCTTTAGCTGTTTGGACAATTGAACAACAGTAACTGCATTATTAGCATCATCTTTGGCTTTAGCTAGATGTTTGTCAAATTCCACGGAAATATCAGCAACCTTCATTTCTAAAGCTCTCTTTGAATCCAAAAGGCTGTCTCTTTCCTTTATCAAATCTTCGTTTGTTGTCTTCAAAGTCATTACTTGAGACTCCAAAGTGTTTAGTCTCAGCAAGTGTTCTTGCCTTTCTGTCAACATGTTGCTGTTTTTCTCCATGGTTTCTGCAAGTAATCTCTTGAACTGATCTTTTTCCTTGACGAGCTCGCCGTTACTGAATTTCAAAGACCTAGTTTCTCTTTTTGTTGTATCCAGTTGAATTGTGATGTTCTTTATTTGTTTGTTTAGTTCTGTTTCTTTGTTCATCAACTGAACCAGCTCATCACTTAACATCTTCAATTCTCTATCTTTAGATTCAGATTGACTGGAAGAAGTAGAAGCTCTGAGCTCATCTTCATTTTCATACTTTTCCTTCATCAAATCATAAGCCTCTTGAAGTCTTCTTAGTTCAAACGTTCTGTCAGATAAATCTCTTTCGAGTTCTCTGATGGTGGAACTCAAACCAGCTGCTGCTATATCCGAGTTCGTGAACTCTTTTTGTGCATTCGCTAATCTCTGTTTAGTTTGATTCAACTCATTTCTAACCATCTCCTCTGCTCTCTTGGCTGTTTGAACAGCAACTTCTGCTGCTTCAATTTTGCTGTAATAAGATTCAGCTCTGGTCTTGTAGAATTCCACTGACTCTTGTAAGGAGAGATTCTTGTTGTTGATGACTTGCAATTTAGTTCTCAATTGTACTAGCTGTTCTTCTTGGACGAAAGAGGAATTATTGCTTGTCTGCATTCTTTTCAGCTTGGTTTGAGATTCATTCAACAAAGAGTTCAGTCTTAAGTTTTCTTGTTTCGCCATTATGGAATCCTTATCAATGAAAGGATTGCTGATATTAGTTGCATTGTTGTGTCTAGCAGTTGCATCTTGTAGTGGTGAAGCAGATGAAGCTGATGTTGACTGTCTTAATCTGTCTTCTAGATTCTTTAATTGAAGTTCGGCGAGCTGGTATTTGGTCTTGAAATCAGCTTCAACAGGTGCCAAGCCTCTAGCATCTCTAGCATTGTTCTTGTATTGTAATAACTCCTTTTGTAGCTCAATGTTCAACTTCTCCAATCTTTTATTAGCAGCTTTTTCAATTTCCAATTCACTTTGAGAGACAGCTGATCTCGAACTGGCTGGAGAGAAATCGCTTATCGACATATTTTCAGCCCCACCACTAACAGATCCTCCATTCAGCTTTCTCAAATGAGCACGCAATTGTCGATTTTCATAAGCTTCAGAAGCAAGTCTGGTTTGGAGCATCTCCATCTCACCTAATAGCTTACGGGCATCTGATGAACTAGCCTGTGAGTCTGGTCTTTGGGACAACTTCAAGTTCACTTCAGCCATCTTCACATCGAACGCTTTCTTTGCCTTTGCTAATTGATCATTCTCCAGTTTGACACTTTTCAATGATTGTCTCAATTCACTAGAGGTTTTTCTCTCTAAGTGGATCTCTTGACTTAGACCTTCTATCGTAGATTTTAGATTATTAACCTCCTTATCAAACTGCTGTTTACCACGCTCAAAGCTGATTTCGTCTGAAATTTTAGCATCCAATAGTTCTCTTGTTTCTTTTGCTTCGTGTTTCAACTGCTTATATCTAGCTTTCAACTTTTCTAGATCAGTTCTCAATTTAGCTTCAGAGCTTGCCAATGAATTTTTATCGCTCAACTCTTTTTTCAAAGAGAAAAAGCTGTTCATTTTCTCTTTGTCTTCATCTGCTTGCTTTTTCAGTAGGGACAATTCAGCTTCCTTTGCTTTGATGGTTTTGCTGAATTCATTTGCTGAAGTCTTGGCTTTAGTTAGCGAGTTTTTCAAGTCATTGTTTTCAGCCATGACTGAATCAAGCTCGGTTTTGATACGTTCAAGTTCTGAGTTCTAGATTATTTATGTATGTTAGTAAAAATTGTTCATTCTTGGCACCATTCTTGATGGTTCGTTTCTAGTTAAAGGAGTAAGGGTACGTTAGCTCTTCCTAATTTGATGATACTTACAGCATTGGATAACTTATCCATGAGTTCCTTGGTTCCTGATTCCAGTTTTGATTCAATCGCTGAGATGTGTTCATCCTTCTTGCTAACACAGGCTTTCAGTAGATTAATTTCATCTTGTAGTAGTTTAGACTCTTCTGATGCTGATGTGGATTGAACGTTCAATGTTTCTAGCTGCTTTTCCAATAAGGCTTTCTCGGTGTTTGCTGATGATTTGTCAATCTCTTGTATCTCTTGAATTTCGTTCAGCTTGCATTTGGTCTCTTCCAATTCTTTTTCAAGTGATACTTGTTTTAGTTGAGCAGCTTCAAGACGAGAGTCTTTTTCATCGATCAATTTTCTATCAGTAGCAGTATCTGCCTTAGAAGTTTCCAACTCCTTCTCAATTCTCGAGTTAGATTCAATTGCAGCCTGGTTTTCAATTTTTAAATCATCAACTTCCTTTTCCAATTCTTTAATCTTCTGCATATAGTACGATTGGGTAGAGTCTGAATCAACTAGCATAGGTTTCAGCGTGGATATTAGCTTAAACCAAGGATCTTTGTGTAGCTCGTCATATTTCTCAAAGTTTTTCAAAATCACTTGAGATGCTCTTGATTTGGCCAGTTTTTGTTTCAATTGATCTCTGATTAGTTTACCTCTCACAATAGCATTGAATTGAGTCACGATTTTAGCAATCTTGCGATCTTTATCTTTCTCTAAGACTGCTAAAACACCATTTCTAAAGAAAAGTTTTGTAAGACCAACTTTGTAAACGTTGGCATCCAAATTCAACTCACTTAATAATAGCTCGCAGATCTGTTTGGCATTTCTACCTGATCTTTTTTGAGAAACAGAGCTCTTACCTAGAATGCCATAATGGTCAACAAAGTACTGGAAGTCAATTCTGTTAGGATAACCTGATCTTGCTATTCTTATACCTTCCAAAACACCATTGCATCTCAACTGTTCCAACACTAGCGTCTTGTTAAACTCCCTAGGTTGTTTCTGAGTGTTCGGTAATATACATCTAACAAAGTGAGGCTGTGTATTTCCTAATTGGTTCATCAAGTTGTTTAATTGTTCTTTATGACGTTGTGCAACAGTTCTGAACATTCCACTTCTTCTTTTGCTACCACCTTTGACTGGAGAGTCGGTTAAGTTGGCAGGCATAGAGTTGTCTGAGCTGAACAATTCTTGAATGAAAATATCCTTGGATTCAGATAGCAATTCAACTATTGTATTACTCAATGGATCCTTATTTTTCTCTAGCCAACCATCAATAGAATAATTGACTTCACCTGCGTAATGCTTAATCAAAAATCCATCTCTTAACTTATTAGGTTTGTACCTAATTTTAGCTTGATCGATTTTCTTATCCTTAATTTCCAATTCACGATGTAATTTTTCCAAATAACTCGAGTCAGACCCTTTTGGAACAACACACTCTTCATCCAAGATTGAAAAAATACCAACCCTTTTAGTTGCTGAGCCTTCAATCAACTCAATTGTAGGTTTCAATTCTTGGCCAAAGTCAATGTAATCCCAGCTGATGCCTTCTTTCAAGTATTCATTTTGCTCGAGAATGAACATGTTATGGTTGAAGAATTGCTGTAATTTCTCGTTAGTGTAATTGATACACAATTGTTCAAATGAGTTCTTATCAAAAATCTCAAACCCAGCAATATCTAAGATTCCAATGAATGAAGATTGCTCTAGAGACTGTATAGAGCTTCTGTCAAAGTTTTCATTGATCTTATCAATCAAGTATTGAAACAATCTTTCGTATAATGATTTGGATAGAGCATCGATTGTGAACTTGGCTTGAGCTGCCGTTCTTTGTTGAGTGACAACTTCTCTGCCTGCTTTAACTTTGGAAGTTAAGAAAGAGTTTTTGAAGTCATTCTCAGAAATGCCAAAGAGTTCGGCAATCGTTGAGGTTGGTGAGTCTTGTGATAAACTCGCTTGTCTAGTATTGTTATCGGAATTTGTGAAAGTGATGTTACCTAGATGTAAAACAATTGCAATAACTTTGAAAATTTGTTCTTTTTCTTTGGTTGAAAAGCTGAAAACATCCAGAGCTTTATTCAAGTGACTGAATTCAGTTCTATCATCAATTCCTTCCACTGAGTGATTGGTGTCTTTAAGGTATCCATAATTATAGACAGATCTATTCAACTTAAATTTGTCTAGTTGACCATCGGTAGATCCTCTCAATAGTTGATAAAAGATGTGATAGTTTCTTTCTCTGCTATCCTGTAGCACAACTCTTGATTTTTCCAATAGGTACCAGTCAATGTGAGCACCACATAGCTGCTTTGTAGAAGGTTGGATTCTAACCTTCACAAACTTACCAAATCTAGAAGAATTTAGGTTTCTCACTGTTTGTGCATTACCAAAACTTTCCAATATTGGATTAGCTTCCAAGATTTGATTCTCAAAGTTGACCGATGTTGATTTGTTCAAATTAGAGGAAGCGACGGATATAAGGTACTGGATAACTTTCTTGGTGTTCTCTGTCTTTCCAGCACCGGATTCACCAGTAACTAAAATACTTTGATCTTTCTTATCTTTAATCAGATTTTGAAATGCTTCTTCAGAAGTAGCAAATATATGAGGCTTTATAGAATTCAATCTCTGAGAGTCACCATCGTCTTTAGAAGAGACTGTGGAATTCTTGTACATGTCAATGAAACTGTTGCTGTATATATTTAGCTGTTTATAAGGGTTAATGGCAACCAAAAACAATCCAGAATAGGTATAAATGTTATCTTGTTCATAGCGTAACATCAAATTGTTAACCACAGAGGGTTCGTTCAAGTAGGTAAGGGATGCCATGTCATCACATCTATCAAACTGGGGAGGGTTGCAACGTTCAATCTTGCTTGCTTCAATGATGATATCCTCTTGAGATCCATCTGCCCGTACTAGAGCTTGGGTATCATTGTTTATAAATTTGATTATATGACCTTTTATGTATGCTCTAGAGTCATCTGTTAACCAAACCAATCCATCGTCTATGGATCCGTTATCGTTACCGCTTGACATTTGTGAATATTAGAATAAAAATGTTTATATGGAGCCTTGGGTACTGGCTTGAATTTCTTTCTGTTATTCTTTGTTTGAGAGCTATAAACTGCAAACTAATTATGGTACGCAAATACTGATGTTAACTATTCAATGGTGTTGATACTGAAATCGATTAAAACTTATCATTCAAAATATACCTTTGGTAGCTGGCTAGAAGGTTATATTGTTACGCTATGAAAAAGGTAAACAATATTTTGAATATTTATCTTTTTCCTAATCTAGCAATTGTTAGGTGTGACTTGCGTCACGTGATACTCGTTATGAAGCCCTGTCTTTTGAGGGAACTTTTAAATTTTCACTTGCCACAATTATCAATTCGTGGCTGATACTTGCAAGTTTATCGTACGTTTTCTAGATCATTTTCCAATAGAGAAATGAGACACTATGATTGGCTGAGATTTCCCTTCTACTTCAAGCTCATAGATCAGGCATCTAACACTAACATCTAACTTACCGAGGTGAAAACCGGGGTACATTGTGATACATAGATTTTCTACATGCTGATCTGAATGATTTTCGATCTGATTCAGAGATTTAGAAAATCGTTAATTGTAACGTCTATTTTTCAAAATAAAACTTAGTATGCTTTTTTATTTAAAACATATATAAATAAAGGAGAGAAAAAAGTGTAATGAAAAACAATCTAGTAATAATAATAATAATAGTGGGTGATGAAAGTAGAATAAAAAGGTCAGAATGGCATGACAGCACAAAAACGTAAAAATTGATAGAAATTGAAAGAAAATGAAATAACAAAACAAACAACAGTTGAAAGAGAAATTTCTTGAAGACTTGAAATTTGACAAACAGTTATAATTGTTTGCTTCAAAAAAAATCAAGGATAAGTTCAGTATTAAAATTTGTGTAGTGCAAATAAAGCTTGATGTGTACAAATTGTAATTATGTTCATCCTTTTCATGAAATTGTTCCTCGTTCGTTATTTGTTTGTTTGTTTGTTGTATTATTGAAAGAAATCTCAATTCATATAGATTGTTGTGTATACACATAAACTGGTTTATGAGTTCTTTCTCAACATTTTTCCTTTTTTCTAAAATTGTATTATCCTTGTGAAGTTCACTTCTTTTTGACCTCTTCTTTTGTATCTGTTTCCACTTCTTTCCTCCTTAAACCCCTTCAATATGATCTCCCCTCATTCAACCTCATTTGCTAGAACCATCGTATATCTAACATTTAATTTTCAGCGAACAATTCCTCCTTTAAATCAACACCTAATTCTTCTCTAACTTCTTTCAATTCTTCCAAGTAAGCTTTGTATTGATCAACATTTTCAACTTTGTGTTTCAAACCTTCAAAAACTCTAACAGCAGTTGCGTAATCGTCAACTCTTCTACAAGCTCTCAAAGCTCTTTCAATGACAGCAGGAGATGGAACTAAATCATATGAAAAACAGTTGTTCAAGACTCTCTATATTAAATTGAATGTTAGTAAATCATTTTATCTCATATGTATAGACAAACATGTACGACAACATATGCCCAAGAGGGTGGGGTGGTGATGACACCACGCACCCATACATATGTAGTAGTACTAAGTTGTGTTCAAATTGAGCAAATAAAGTTACATACTTGGACTTCGAATAAATCGTAGGCTTCATCAAATTCTTTTTCGTATCTGATGGAGAATTCTTCAAAAGTTTCTTCATGATGATGGTCTGAGTATTTTCTAATGTTACTCAAAGCAAATAATCTTGGAGCGTTGTTTAAAGCCTGAGTTCTAGCAGGAACAGCCAACAATCTGGTGTTTTGTCTTAGTGCAGCTCTGATGGTGTTGGATAACATTATTGAAGAGTTGATGTATATTATATGATGCTAAAGACTAGTTAATGAACTGTGTGTCAAAAAAATAAAGTAAGTTAGAAAAAAACGTATCTATTTCACAATGGTACCAACAGGCAAGCAAATGCACCAAAATGCTACTAGAGTGTACAGTGTTAAAATTAACACTGTGATTATTGGACAAAAAAATTTTCGTGGTGTGTTGTGCTGGAGCGCATTGCCTGGTGCGTGGTGCGTGGTGCGTAGTGCGTGGCTGGTGTGTGCATGGCAACAGTAAGATTTAGGGATGGACCAGGTTATGGCATAATGGCCACTCAGTCATCTCATTAACGTTGTTCATGGACAGTTTAGTTGGAGATATATGTACCGACCCAGGTTTCTTCAAGATGCCAATGTAAAACGTTTACCTCTGTGTATCTCACCATGTCTCTATCTGTCCTTCGAGACAGCTGACCCGGTGGGAGCTTTCCAGATACGACCCTGTCGCGAAGGAGCTCGCGTGCTTTTTACATAGGGCAAATGGTAAGAGTGCAAATTGTCAATGTGGCTGTTGGGGGGGTGTATATGTAGTGTGTCTCTGATCTAACCTCCATGTTTCGTGATTTCAGACTCCTCGTTATTCATCTTCAACAGGCCAGCTTTCTTTGTACTTGACTGATAGCGCTTCCACCTCAAATATAGATTCCTTAACCATCATCCTTGTCAACCCTACCGTGGCGCGGCTTTCTTTTTGGCCAATCACAAGCTGGACGTTTTATGGCCTATGTGGCTGTGCATTTCAATCTTAGTGTGTAAAGGTGTATAGATTTCTGAGACCCAATTTCTTCAGTTTTCTACACGGGTACTTAAGAAGTATCCCTAAATAACAAGTTAGTTCCTAAAAAATATTTTTTTCAAATCTATTCATTACAAAGCATTATATAACTGTATTTTGATAACTAAAACGACTTCAATTATCTGGGTGAAAGAACCCAGTGTGTTCCCTTCTCATCTGGCTTATCTGTTCGTGCCATCTTTGAGAGTTGACCTCTTTTGCAGGCCTACCCGGTTCATTATCCACTTTTTTCAGTGCCCAAGCTAGAGTAATCAAAGACCCACGGTTTGTTTTCACCGCTTCTAGAATTATGGCATCAATGAGTTCGACTTTCATCATATTAAATCTTCCTGAATATCTACGCAAACCATTTGTGTTTTCGCTAATCATGATAGACAGCTTCTCGTAATATTTGAAAAACTCTATCTTTGACTCCAATGAAGTGACACGGCTTCGCAACAAACCAATAACAATAGCATGCACCAAACTCAATGGAACATCATAATTGTAATCAGTCAATAGTTTGTCCATTATATCGGTATGATATTCTGGATTCTCGGTTATAAACCGTACAATTAAATCAAACTTTGGTAAGGTTCCGATGTTCAGTCTCAAGAGCGTCAAACGTTTTTCGCTAGGGTTTTCACCATCATTAATGATATCAACAGCTTCATTAGCCACCATTAATTCGTTAGTATAACTATCAAAATGCGCAAAAGTATCTTCATCAAACTCTATCGCTTCGCCTTCTGTACCTTCAATTACAACAGCACCATATGACTTATCTTGAAGCAAACTTTTAGTCAAGCGAAATAAATCAGCATCCTTGATTTCCACCAGTGAAACGCTCTCACTTGGTTTATCTGTTGTAATAGGGAATTTTGGTTGTCTGTTCTTTTTCAAAGTAAACGCATCTATAGTGTCAAATAAATCTATGAGGTTATCATACTTGAACTCGGGCCTCTTATTGAAGGTCAATTTATGTTTGATGAAGATAGACAGCACAATAGATGACCTTGAAAGGAAGTCAAAAAAAACTCTTGAATGTTTTGTTTGATGCTCACTTAATATCCTTACCCATGCATCCAGCATATCAGTCATAAATTTCGGATTGTTCATCTTCCACACTTGAAACGATATCGCCCGAATTATATACTTTTGATCAAAGGAAAGTTTCTCAGATGACGAGAATTTTTTCCGTTGTCCTTTGCCATAACATTCGACTTTAGGTTGCAATTTGAACATTGCGGTAGCAAAATAGTCAATTAATTTTCTATCGAAGTTATATCTTGCATTCACTTTTCCCTTTTTTTGCAGGTGATTATACCAACGTATAAACGTATATGTCCATACTTCTTCATGAAACTCTATATCTTTTTTTTTCCTATTGATATAATTCATGATTCGTGCTAAATCCGAGTTTTCAATATTTGTACTGTGAAGTTCTCCCAAAATGGTATTTAGAAAAAGCACAAAATTCAAAGGCAGGACTCTTTTTGGGTGTAGATTTCCTATAGAATGAAACAAAAATTCAAGTTCCCAAAGTTCTATAAATGCTTTATTGTTTGTTGGACCGATGTAACGTTCCACCTCTTGGTATATTGAAAAGTTATAGTAATTGGATGTATAAGAACTTGGTACGTTTCTGTATCGTACGAACATGTAATGAGCTAAATAGCGAGCTACGCAATCAAAAGCATACGAAGATTGAACTTTAGCCAAATGCTTGGTAAATGCTGAAACTACTTCAGGCTTTTCTTCTAATTCTTCTTCGAGTTCTTCCGCTAGTTCTTTTGCAATGCTTCCTTCCAGTTCTCCTTTTATTTCTTCTTCTAGTTCTTCTGCTGTTTCTACTCTTGGATGTTGCTCAAATGAGTCATGATACAATTTCACAAAAAATAAACCCAATCTATTTTTTCTCAACTCATTCAGTGAGCTAGAGGCAAATTCTACCTGGAAATCACTCATTGGAACAGAAAAAAAGTACTTTTCCAAATTGTCCATAGAAATAGGAGAATAGTTTCCTCTAAAAGCACTTATTGGAGTGGAAACAAACCTCTGCTGCAAATCATCAATTGGAACATAAACATGCTGCTTCTGAGACACTTTCAGTGGAACATAATCATACTTTTGCTCAAGCTGTTTCACATTATTCCCAGTCTTGATCCTCTTTTTAGGTGCAATCATAGATTTACCCAATATCTGGCTTGCAAATGCTTCAACCACCCTTGAGTCTTTGTTGTGAACCTGATTTGTATTTAGGTACCTTTTCCACAGGATTTTCAGCGGTAGCTCATTCAATTTAAAGTTTCTAAGTAGACTAACATAGTCGCTTACTTCTGATGACTTTCCCATGAGGTGAAGTGTTAACCTGTTTGTAAATAGTCTCCCGATTATCTTCTTCTCGGATACGATGTCTTTATCGATATCTGCCTGACAGTTATCACTTCCAGAGATATAACTCTCGAGCAGCTGAGCCATGTAACCCCCATCCCCAATGAACTCACCACCGGATTCATTCAAGACCTGCTCCAAATACTCAAACCTGTCATGTAGTCTGGATACAGTGCTGGATATATATTCGACTCTAATGCAAATTTTCTTCATTTCAATAGTTCTCCTTCCAAAGACATCCAACCCGTCATAGGTTATCTCGTCTAATATGCTATTCAATTCTTCTAATGAATCGATAAACTGAAATCTCATGGTACTATTGAATTCTTGTAAATATTTCAAAATTGGAACAATGTTAAAGTCAAATGAACAACCACCAATCTGCTTCAAGAGGTTTGCGCCAAAACCAACTTTCAACAAGCTTGTAAGAAATTGGGCCTGTTTCATGCTTGATTTACAACACCTACTCATGATTCTCTCTAGAGAATAAACCTGCTCGTCTAATGAAAGCTTTTTCAAAAGTAGTTTTGCTACCACAGCAGCGTTTTCAAAATGATAGTTATCGAGAAGAAGTTGTAATGTCATGAAGTATTGAATGGGGCTCAGCTTATCATCCAGAACAAGTCGTATTAGTCTCTTATCATCAAGATTGGTCGTCTCCAGGTATCTTTCATGGATTTCAGAAAACGATCGAGTATCAATTGGTATAGAGAGTAGGTAGCGAATACTAGAGGGAGAAGTTAACTTGAATCTGTCAGTTATATGCCACATACTATCTATCGGTTTGTATGTTTGTGTATCATCGTATTTTTCTTCGAGTTCGAATCTAGACAATGTTTCTATAAATTTTGAAGAACCCTTATTGTTTAAGTGTGATCCTGGCATTGATGAACTTACCAACGATCTCAATGTAGTGGAGAATCCTATAGGTAATGCATTATCAATATCGTCAAATAGCTCATCAGTGGCATTTTCCTTCTCTACGCTGCTCTTCTGGTGAATCTGTTTCTTTGTTTGCAAGTTTCTTCGGCTTGCGGTAGTGAGTGATTGATATCTATAAAACTGCTGTATATAACGATGATTACTCCTCGTTATCCGTATTAACATTGGATATGAGGTAGCATTGAAGTCAAACCTCAAAATAGCGATTGTTTTCTATTGATAAGCAACTCTTGCTTTTTGGAAATTATTCAATTCTAGTATGACCTCCAGCTGATTCAAAAAAAGAAAATCACGGGGTAGATCTGTGAATCTCACCGCAAAAGAGGGGAGCCATATAAAACACATTTTAATAGCGTGCACGGGTGTTTATTGGCTTCATCATTTACGTATTGAAGTGCTACTAGTACTTCATAATGACTACAATCGAGATTTATGAAAAAAGTTTGATCTATATTTATGAAGGTAATTAAGAGTTATGAGCTTTATTCAAAGCAGCATCGGAAAACCCGGGCAGCAGCTAGGAACTAGAGCAGCATCTATTTCTTTTGACCTTGAGCAGCGACGGCAGCTGCACCAGCAGCTGCAGCTTCAGGGTCCAAGTAGTAAGATGGCTTGGTTGGCTTTAATTTTTCATCCAATTCATAAACTAATGGGATACCAGTTGGGATGTTCAAACCAGCAATATCATCATCAGAGATGTTGTCCAAGTATTTAACTAAAGCTCTCAATGAGTTACCGTGAGCGGCAATCATGACAGTCTTTCCAGATAGTAACTCCTTGGCAATAGTATCTTGCCAGTATGGAAGCATTCTATCGATAACCAAAGCTAGTGATTCAGTCTTTGGTAGAACGTTTGGATCGACATCTGCATATCTTTCTTCACCAAATTGAGAGAATTCTGAATCATCTTCGATTGGTGGAGGTGGAACATCAAAGGATCTTCTCCAAGTCATGAATTGTTCAGAACCATATTCAGCTAAAGTTTGAGCCTTGTCTTTACCTTGTAAAGCACCGTAATGTCTCTCGTTCAATCTCCAGGATCTTTCGACAGGAATGAACAATCTACCGGCATGCTCTAAAGCAATGTTGGCGGTCTGGATGGCTCTTGATAACTTAGAAGTAAATAAGATATCTGGTTTCAAGCCTGATTCTTTCAATAATTCACCAGCTTTAGCAGCTTCAGCTCTACCAATCTCAGATAAGGAGACATCAACCCAACCTGTGAACAAATTCTTTTCGTTCCATTCGGATTGACCGTGTCTAACTAGAATTAATTTATGAACCATTTTGGGAGTCGATTTATAACGATTGATTATGATGATATCAATTGATGGATGAAAGAAAGAAATAGATTTGGTAAAGTGAGGTGTAAAGTCGGAAAGATCAGTATATAAATTCGTTGGGTGATCACGTCACATCCAGGGCAGCCAGCTATGCGGCCTGTGGCGGAAGAGCGTGGCCCCGGGCAACTCTGCTGTTGCCATGCCCCCGCAGATACGAACATGGTTTGGTGGTGAGTACTGTCAGTTTGTCACTCCACCACAACTTGCCGGGGGAGCTGAGAACTCCGAGATTGATGCTTACGCTATTTACTATGTAAGCAAAAATTTATCAGCTACTCATGTCCACTTACGTAATGTTTTTGATAATCAACAATACTTTCCGTTTTCTTGTCTTTATACACCCTTGCACTTCTAACATTATTATTGCAAACTTAATCGATGATCCATCACGTTAATGAGGGAGTTACAAGTTGAGCTTTCCAATAAAGCAAAACATTTCCAGCTTCTACCACATTTGTTAGTTCAAGGCTGTATAAATACTCCACAATGTCTAATTTCTCTTTTGGTACACCCCAGGCTGGCAAAGCGCCTGCTTTCAACTTTGGAGGCGCTTCTACTCCTTCTGATCCTGCTAAACCATCGTTTGCTTTTGGTGCTAACAACAGTGCTGAATCTGCAAAACCATCAGCATTTTCCTTTGGTGCTACCAATACATCTGAGCCTCCAAAGCCAGCTTCTTCGTTTTCCTTTGGTGGTGCGAAACCTGGTGCTTCAAACCCTGCTTCGTTTTCTTTCGGTGCAAGCAAACCAGCAGAACCTGCTGGAGCTGCAACTTCTTCTTCGTTTTCCTTTGGTGCTACTAATCCTACTGATACCTCCAAACCATCATTGACTTCTGCTAATCCTGCACCATTTTCATTTGGTGCTTCCAAACCTGCTGAGGCTGATAAACCAGCTTCATTTGCTTTTGGTACCACTAAACAAGAAGAGACAGCCAAACCAGCAGCTTTCAGCTTTGGTGCTCCTAAA
>KV453849.1:657534-866133 GCA_001661425.1 Ogataea arabinofermentans
CAGCTCCTTCATTCAGTTTTGGTGGTTCCAAACCAGCAGAATCAAAAAAAGAAGAGCCTTCCAAGCCAGCTCCTTCATTCAGTTTTGGTGGGTCCAAACCAGCAGAATCAAAAACTGAGGAATCTTCTAAACCAGCTCCTTCATTCAGTTTTGGTGGTTCCAAACCAGCAGAAACAAAGAAAGAGGAACCTTCGAAACCAGCTGCTGGTGGCTTTTCATTTGGTACCAGTAAAGCTGAAGACAAAAAACCAGAAGAAAAACCATCCACATCACTAACAGCAACTGAAGCTCCTAAAAAAGTGACTTTTACCTCTGATACCACTACAGGTGGCGACAAGAAACCACAAGTTGAGCTTCAAACTATAAAGCCAGAACCAATGTCAATAAAAAACAAAACTTTAGAAGATTTGATAGCCAAATGGACAACACAGTTATCAACATCTTCAAAGATTTTCGAAGCTTATTCAGAAAAGATGAATCAATGGGATCAAGTTCTTACATCATCTTCAGATCGTATCTCGAAGCTGTATAATGATTCAATGGCTTGTGAGCAAAAACAATCGAAGATAGATCAGACGCTATCTTATATTGAGAATCAACAAAAGGAGTTAGATTCTTTGTTATCTGGTTACAATCGTCAATCCGAGACAATGTTAGCTTCTATAAATCAAGCTGGTGAAAATCGTGGAATGATATCTGACTCTACCGTGTTAACGAATGATCAACAAAGAGAAAAGTCTTACAAGTTAGCTGAAACTTTAGAGAATAGATTGGATTCTTTAGGTACTAACTTCCAATCATTGATTTCGGAAGTCAATGAAGTTAGTGATTCACTAAATAAAAGCTTGTTGAGTTCTAGTTCGAAAAGTTTAAGTGATGAGACGTCACTCGAAGATATATTGAAACTGTTGAATAGCCATCTCGAGAGTTTAAATTGGATCGAAAAAAATGAGGCCTCTCTGAAGGATCAGATTGAGGTTTTGAAAAAAAATCATGATAATTACTGAATATTATTCGTACGCTATTTCTTTGTATTTATCGTGTTTATCGTGAATGTATAGTTTGATTTTTACGTGAACGTACATTCATTTAATGAGAATTAACCTTTTGTTTTATTGTAAATACACACCAAAATATCATTATCTGTAGGAAATTATTTCTTCATGGCGTCATTAACCTTTTTGGCTAACTTCATCTCCAACCTAGTACGATCAAAATCCCGTGTACTTTTCTTCTTGCTCAAAGCATACGAACCACCATCAACTTTAGAATTCTTAGGAGAGTCCAATTTTGTACTGTCATCTCCAAATGTAAATCTCATCAGGCTGGCACCCAAACTTAACCCACCAATTGGTTTACTCTCACTGTTTGATATCTTTGTACGCTCCATACTCCCCTTTCGATAAGCATTGCCATTACCACCACCACCACCCAATACTCCCACATCATCACTAGAACTAGAACTACTATTCAATTGAGGCTTGTTACTATTCGAAAAGGGCGATGACGAAGTTGACCATGATGGATTCCGTTTCAACATATCTCCAAATGCAAACCTTTGTTTACGAATCGGTGATGCTGATAATCTACCATTCCTGTCTTGTTCATTGACCATCCCTGAATACGACTCTATTAGTTTGTTGGCTGTCGCACGTGTATATTGGGGACTTCCATGTTGGCTTGCACCTACTTCGGGCGAAGATCCTGAATATACGGAGGCAATTGTACCTGATAAACTTGTTGTTGTTGTTGGTGCACCGATCTTAATTGCTTTTGAAGTCGAGTTGCTTGAGAAAGAAAAAGTTGAAGATGCTGGCAATTCTAGTCTCGGAGGTGATGAAGGAAAAATTACATTAGTCTCTGATGATGAGCAATAATATAATGTCATTGAATCACTTGCCAATTTACAAACATCAAGCTCAATGGTTTCATTACCCTCATTATTGGAGTCAATCGAGTACTTTTTCGAGTCAGTAGAGTTTATAGAAATTGCTGGGATCTGATCAGTTGAATGCTGATGATTCTCTTCAATGTAAGTGAAATCCAAACTGTTCACATCGTCAGCATCCTCTAAGCCACCGTGATGTATATCTCCTGAGTAATTGTTTGAGCTTACAGTATCTACTGATCTGCATTGATTGAGTAAGACTGCTGGTGATGATCTTCTCTTGACTGTTCCTTCATGTTCTATAGGATAATGTAATAGCAAAAATAATGCTTCGCCATAATCAGAGATAATCAGTCTTGATTTGATCATTGATAAAAGAAGTATAATCAAATACGGAAGTAGTAAAGTCATATCAATTTTCGTATGATCCTGTATGTAACCAAAACATATTAACTTATCCCATAATTGAACTGAATTATCAACCCCAATTTCCCGGATTAAAAGTAAACGGAAGTACCGAATCAACCAGATTGTTGAGTCTAATTTCAACTTGTTTTTGAACAGATGGTATTGAAATTTATCTGTCTCAAATAATCTGAGGTCGAATTTGACAGTTTCTTGTAGCAAAGATGTTTCTTTATAATACTTCTCAATCACTGGACCAATCAAAACATTGAAAACATTGAATGTGTCATGCTCGAGAAAGTTCTCATCAAGCAGTTCAATGACCTGATTTTCTAATTTGGTAAAGCTTACAGTTTCGAAAGATTCAGTGGTGGCACCTTTCCGTTTTTTAACCAATTTATGAGGATTGATACACTCTTTTTGAAAAACTATGAATATCAACCCAACTAGCTCATGTAGCCCTTGAGAGTAAGAATGTCCTGTCAATTTCCACCAGTTAAATAGTATTCGAATGAGACGTTTTCTATTCTCTAAACTATTAATAAAATACTCCGGCATCTCAGGAAATAGACGATTAACGTCAGTGATCAAAGTTTCCAATGTTTGTAAATCAGTGATTGTGTTGCCATGTTCAGTGTTATCATCCAAACTTAATGGATCATGTTGAACTCTCAGTCTGGATAATTCAATTTTCTTGGAAACCCCTTCTGTTATATCGTGGTCGTCGTTTATATTGATAGTTTGATAATACTCGTTATCAACCGGTAATTCATTCCAGGGAACTTGAAACTCGTTTCTTAGAGTTGTATAGTCTTCTCGAAGTCTTCGCAGATTTCCCAAATTCAGTTCAACTTCTCCTTGGGGTTTGGATACTTTGTTCAATTGCAAGCAGCTCATTTTCCACAAAAAACTCCTGCTGAAAGAAGCAGTAGATCTTTCGTTGTATGAGTCGGATACACAAGCTTCCACAATGTCATACACCGTTGAACTATGATTTAAGGTGTACTTGACCTTGTCAATTGTGTGCTCAGTATGTTTATGCGATGGCGATTGCATTCTTGATTGAATAATTTATTGTAGAAGATGGAATCAGGGTATATATATAAATGCAGTATAAAGATGAATAATATGCAATGGCAGCAGGTGCTAAGACGGACTTCCCTAGGGAATTTAGCGAATGGATGGAAGTAGATAGAAAGTGATTTTCTTCAATTCTATAGCTATACTAAAGATGAAAGAGTAGATTATGGGCAACTTTGTTAATTAATCGTGATTTGTTTCTCTATATATCCCTGCTTGTTAGATTAACAGAAGTGTTAAAAGCCAGATCTACGCACTTCTGTCTCTTCTGTAATAAAACACCGACGCGACTGTTCTGTTTTGAGACATCTGACGCGTCGATCATGGATTCGTTGTTTGATAACTACTACATGTTATACCATTTAAACTAATATAGAATACTTTATTCATGTATTGACACAAATTTATACAATATTTTAGATCTTGGCACTGGTTTCTGTTGCGCCTAATACTTTGGTTAGTCTTTTGGAAACGCTTTCTATGAACTCTTCGGTAGTAACATAAGATGATCTATCGGTCTCACCTCTAGCCAATGCCAAATCTTTAGTCATGATACCGTCAATTTTAACGGTATCAATTGTAGCCTTCTCTAACTCTTCAGCAAATTTAACAACTTCTGGAGTTTCATCCAACTCTCCTCTTTTGATCAAGCCTCTAGTCCAAGCGAAGATTGATGCAATAGAGTTGGTTGACGTCTCCTTACCTTGTTGATGTTGTCTGTAATGTCTTGTGACCGTACCGTGAGCAGCTTCAGCTTCAAAAGCTTTACCATCAGATGAGATCAACACAGATGTCATCAAACCCAATGATCCGAAACCTTGGGCAACAATATCTGATTGAACATCACCATCGTAGTTCTTCAACGCTAACACGAAACCACCGCTAGATTTAATCATCTGAGCAACCATATCATCGATCAATCTGTGTTCGTACCAAATTCCAAGTTCTTCAAACTTTTCTTCATAAGTTGACTCGAAGATTTCTTGGAAAGTATCTTTGAACAATCCATCGTATTTCTTCAAAATTGTGTTTTTGGTAGACATATACAATGGTAATTTTCTGGAAATTGCAACTTGGAAGGAACTATGGGCAAATCCTTCAATTGATTCCTTGGTATTGTACATAGCCATAGCGCAACCTGTACTTGTATAATTATAAACAGGAATTTCGATCAAATCAGAGCCATCTTTAGGAGTGAAAACCATTTTCAATTCACCTCCACATTCAGGAGTGACAAAGTTTTCACAACGATATTGATCTCCAAAAGCATGTCTTCCAATAACGATAGGTTTCTTCCAATGAGAGATAATACGAGGAATATTTTCAATAATGATTGGTTCTCTGAAAACAGTACCCCCCAAAACATTTCTAATTGTACCATTTGGTGATAACCACATCTTTTTCAAGCCAAATTCTTCCACTCTAGCTTCATCAGGTGTAATTGTAGCACATTTAACTGCAACACCATATTTTTGAGTAGCTAATGCAGAATCCATGGTAACTTTATCATTTGTTTGATCTCTATATTCCATTCCCAAATCATAATAATCTAATTTAATGTCTAAAAAGGGTAAAATCAATTTCTCTTTGATTAATTTCCAGATGATTCTAGTCATTTCATCACCATCCATGTCCACAACAGGGGTCTTAACTACAATCTTTTCAAATGTCATTTTAATTTATGTTTTAATGTTCTTTCCCTTTTCAGCTAGATGAGTTTAACCAAGTAAAATAAAATTCAAACTTATAAATCTTCAAAAGACAACTTCAGGGACCCCTCAAGAATCAGATCAACAAGGGGGAGAAACAACACTATATTTATAATCAATTTTGGACAACTTAATCATACATGTTTAAAATACAACAAACACACCTTACAATCCAAAAGAAAAGCCGCTTAAAGAAAAGTCGGAGACGATAAGTATAAGTTTAGTTGATTTCAACTTCGGACAACCAATCACGCTGCCAATCAGGAATTCGAAAAACGTCATGTTACTAAATATTCACATAGAGCAATAGTACAGTATGTCGGACTACGCCTGATGTTTAATAAGTTATGTACTAATTTAGAATTCACTCCGTTTTTCGCATGTTGAATGTTACTTACCCCATATCCTTTGCCCCGGACGCCGCACACTTATTAAAAGTTGATTTGATTTTCTCCGGGTATGCGATGCATATAGTAGATTATAGATATAGCACATGATAATTCAACCAACTAACGGACTCCATAATGTAAATTTCACACATATAATAGAATATACATATATGTTTACCCGAATTGAATGCCATTTACCTTGATTAATCATTAAAAAGGGTACAATTTAGAGATAATTTGTATATTTTTGTATATAAATAGATGAAATATCAAAAACTTAGAATATTACAACGAAGAAAAAATTCACTTCACTTGAAATCAAATCTAATGTCTAACTTGTAAAACGGGATGATATAAAACAACCCGAAATAGAGTAGTAATGTAACTGTAGAGCAAAAGAAGTTATTGAAAAACACAAAACGAAATAAAAGGGGGTTAAGAACAATGTATATACAACTCTTTTTCCGATATAAAAAAATCGGTTCCAAGTAATTAAGATAAATAAGTTTTAGTAAAATAGTCCGTTAATTACCACCTAACAGTCTCTCATCAATATTGAAATGTTCTTCCTTGACTTCTGGGTGATGTCCAACTTGAACATTTTGTGGTTCAGGAACTTGTCCGTAGTGTTGACCGTAATGTTGCGATTGATAGTGATGTTGTTGTGGCTGTTGTACCTGATAATGGCTGACAGTTTGCGCAATTTGGTCTGGAGGAGGAATACCCTGATGCAGTTGTTGTTGTTGCTGCTGTTGTTGCTGCTGTTGTGGTTGATGTAGAAGATGCTGTTGTTGCGGTTGTTGAGATGGTTGTTGTTGTTGCTGCTGTTGTTGTTGCTGAGGTGTTTGTTGCTGCTGTTGTTGTTGTTGTTGAAGCAATTGAGAATGGAAATCTTGTGGTTGACCTTGATGATGAACAGCAACTGCTGCTGCTGCTGCTGCAGAATCTTTCAAAGCTTGAACTGCTGCAACTGCTGCTGCTGCCTGTTGTTCAACCTCCTTCTTATTTTCAGGATCTATGTGTTGGTATCCTTGTGTGGCCCAAGACAATGAGCTTTCATGATGGCCAGTATCGTGATGTTGACCCTGTTGTAATTGCTGACCTTGATGTTGTAGATGATCTTGATGTTGTTGTTGTGATTGTTGTTGTTGTGGATGGAATGAATTTGTGCGAACAAGATCTTCATCTGGAACTTTTCTATTTTTCAGTTCAGTATTCGTTGGAACCAATCCTTTCTTTTTCAATATTCTGATTTCATTGTAAATATCCTCTCTCTTGATGACCACACCTTGAAACAAAGTCTGTAACTTTTGATGAATCACCGAAGGCTTATCACCAGTAGTGTATAATTCTTTGATTGTAATGTTCACTTGATTTGATCTTTTTCTTAACATAGGGAAGCTTGTTAATGGATCCAATTTAGCATGATTATGTTTATTTTCAGTAATCTTTAAAGTCCAGTAATTCTTCTTTTTTGAAAAATTGGCAACCATAGCAAATTGACATTTAATCTTTTTAGAGTTGATCTTTTTATTACTTGCCGTCAATTCACCATTTTCGTTGAAAGTAGGTTCTGAATCATTGACAGCATTTTGTTGTTTTCTATTTCTTTTTTCTCTATAAGAACCTCCCAATTCACAAGTAAAGTAGATGGCTTTATTGTTAGAGTGAGCGATAGCAATACCAAACTCATTTTTTTTACCAAATTCTTTGACAAACTCTTTTAAAACGTCAACACTATCAAAAATTTGTTCTTCAATCAGGGGAGTAACTAAAAAGTCATGAGGATCCATAGGAGTCTCAGAGCCTGAATGAGGTGGATGTTGAGAATAAGCATCACCATGTACAGGTGGTAAATGATATTGTTGTTGAGAAGAAGGTTGTTGCACTTGTTGCTGTTGTTGTTGCTGTGATTGTTGTTGTTGTTGATGTTGTTGCTGTTGCACTTGTTGTTGAGGAGGAGGTGGTGGTGGTAAATGATACTGTTGAGATTGTTGACCATGAGGTTGGGTATGTGGTTGACCATGAGGTTGATAGTCATACTGTTGAGAATGTTGATGAACTTGATAGTATTGTTGCTGTTGTTGTTGTTGCTGTTGTTGCTGATGATGTTGTTGTGCAGCAGCCACAGCAGCAGCAGCTTGAGCAGCATGTTGAGCAGCTAATGATTCATGAACTAATCTTTGAGCTTCAGATGAGCTATCATGAGTTTGATCCAATTTTTGATGAGTTTGCTGAGGATACGTTGGAATATGTAAAGACATATCAGCTGTATATTTAGGCATCAATTCTTGAATTTTAGAATCTGTAGCATGTTGATCATAAGGTTGATTAGCTAAATGATTCAACTCATGAGTTTGACTCATAAGTTCATCATCAATCAGTGAATTATCAACTTTTTGTCTCTTGACTCTGTTACCCATGCTTAAATATAATGAATTGTTAACAATGTTTTGAATTTTGAGTTTTGTTGTTGTTGTTTTTTTCTTCGGCTATGAATGTAATGATGAATGACAAACTTTGTGGCGGTTAATAGTCAATCTAGTTGTTATACAAAAATATCAAAATAAAAAAAGTAAGTATTTGTGTTCAAATAAGAGTGGAATATAGCAACGATCGTGGTTATAAAAAAAATTATGAAACAGGTGGCAAAAGAAGTTGCAATTATCTGTTTAATAAGAGGGAATGTGAATTTTCAATTTGATAATTGAGAAAAAGGTGAACTTCAGTTGAGATACCAAATTAGATAGAATGGATAAGGGATTAGTTTTTAATGGGATCAAAAACAAAGGCAGGGGGTAGAAGAGGTCGTGGTTCTGTGAAAGAAAGGAAAGGAAGTGTTCGGACACCAATTTGAAAGCCAAGTTTTCATTGAAAGGAAATTGAAATTAGTTAAGTTAACAAGTTGAGGCTGGCAGGTTTTGCTGGAAGGTTGATGTGGCGGTGCTGTATATGGGTATATGTGTGTATATGCCGGGTAAGTTTTGTTGTTTTGTGGCGGTGTATATGAAAGGCGCAGCAGCATTTGTTATTTTTACCCGGCCATTTCATATTTGTAGTCGTGTGGCTGGTGGTTGGTGGCAAGTGGCTTGTGTAGTTGCCACAGTTTTAATGTGGCTGTGAAATCTGATCTGATACATCCTTAATCAGCTGCGGTCACATCAATCTATCAATCTATCAATCTTTTGATAATATATATATATATATATAGAAGGCAAAATACATTTAAAAGCATAATCATCAGTTGATCTCAACTAATCACACATAATAATGTCTGATCGAAGTCCCTTTTATGATGATCTATCAAGTAAACTACTATTACCAAAATCAATAACTAATTTTTATCATGATAAAATTATACCCAACATGGGGATAACTTTATTTTTAATATCACAACTATTCAATTCAATGATGATTTTATTTTGTAAATTGTTATTAATGGATGAAGATTTTGAAGAACCTTTCCATCCATTACAAATATTACTTATTAGAATGTCAATTACTTTCATATGTTGTTCATTTTTTTTATATAAAGATCCGGACTTCCCATTAGGACCAATTGGATATAGGAAATATATGGTTGGTAGAGGTGTTGGTGGATTTTTAGGTGTTTTTGGACAATATTTTGCATTGATGTATTTAACTGTATCTGATACAGTTGTAATCACATTTTTATCACCTACAGTTACATCATTAATGGCATATATTTTCTTAAAGGAACGTTTTACAAGGATTGAAGCAATCGGAGGATCAATTGCCTTTATTGGAGTTATTTTAATCTCAAGACCATCTTTCTTATTTGGTGAATATGAAAGTAATAGAGAAGCAAATCCAGATTCTAGTCCAGGTCGTGAAGTTGAAACATCATCTTCATCATTAAGATTACTTGGTTCAACATCTGCATTATTATCTACGTTTGGTACAGGTATTGCAATGTGTTCAATTAGGAAAATATCATTCAATGCAAAACCATTATTAACTGTTTCTTTTTATTCGATGACAACTGTTATTTTATCATTCTTGGGGATTGTTTTGATTCCAGGTTTATCATTTCAAATACCACATACTACAAAACAATGGACTTTACTTGGGATTATTGGATTTGTAGGATTCATAATGCAATTTTTATTAACAGCAGGAATTCAAAGAGAAAAAGCTTCAAGAGCAGTTGCGATGTCATATTCTCAATTGATTTATGCTACTGGTCTGGATTATATAGTTTTCCATCATTTCCCATCAGGATTAGATATGTTGGGAACATTAATTATTGTTGGTGCTGTTTTTTCAATCATTTATTTCAAACCTGAAGAAGAAGATGAAAAAGTTGTTGGATTGAGTGGTGGTAGTCCAGATATAGAAGCTGAAGCGTTCATCATTGATGATGAAATAAGTTTGGGTGAACTTGATAATGATGCGTTTGATGATGATGCTAGATCTATTTCTAGTGATGGGTCATCAAAGCTTTAGATGCGCAATTATTATAAATTATTATAAACTAGAGGTTTGTGTTTGTGTTCTCCTCTATCTTTTTTCTTTTCTAAGCTATTAGAACACATTTATGACATTTATTTCTTTATTTTACGTTTCCAATGAGTTAACTCAATTGGTTACACTTTATCGATTTCCGCTTATTTCATTACGTTTTTCCGACTTTTCTTTTCTTATGATTTTGATGACTTTATTTTCGATACATATATATTCTTTTATACTACAATTATAAAACTTTCAAAGTGTTGTGTTTAAGTGATTTTTATTAAATTAAAAAGAAAAAGGATAAAAAGTAGAGTATATAAAAACTAGATAAAAAGGAAAAAAAAAACTTAAGAGAAATTAGCCATCAACATAACTTCAATACATGAATTTGGAGCAGCTTCATTATCAGAATAATACATTAAACCATAAATACCCTTTGAATAACCTTCATGATCATGAGTATCTTTACAAGCGTAAAAATTACCAACATGATAATCTCTAACGATAGTTCTACCACCATATTTTCTCCAATTATAATTTTTATTCAGTTCTTTCAATTCATTATTAGTCAAGTTTCTAGTCTCCATTAAAGTAGGATCAGCAAAAGTCATTGATTGGAATGAAGAACCTTCAGTTAAAGTTGCAAAATCACCCAAGATGATGAATTCAGATTGTGTTTTCAATGAACTGATTGTCTTTGTTGCTGGATTATAAGTTAATTCCATATTAGTCTTGTTTAAAGACATTGGTAATAAGTATAAGTAATCCATTCCTGGGTTTTCATTGACTGCAATTGGAGTCAAACGATCAATTAATGGATCCTTTGAAGTAATGTATAACTCAAATGGAATCTGTTCACCGATATCTTCTTCTGTTAGATTATAATATCTTTTATCAAAGGTGACTAACGCATTGGAAGCGGTGATACAAGTTGCGAAAATAGTTAATAAGGTTGAAAATTTCATTTTTGAAGTAGTTTTACTAATAGTTTTAAGAAAGTATACTTTTTGGAAAAGTAGTTTGAAAAATATACATCATCAAAATAAGGGAAGTTGGTTGTCTTATATAGATTTACATTATTTAATATAACATGTAATTTCAATACTGCAGAAAACATGTTCTGTTTAACTTTAAAGTAACAGAAGTTGAAAATTTTGACATGAAGGGTAAGGATGACTCGCTTTACCCTTTTTTATCCTAAAATCGTCGATCGACGCTATACAAATTTAATTTTTCGTCTGGACTCTGTACCATTTATTTCACTATCATTTTTACACTTAATTATTTTTTTGAAAACATTGTTATAAATTGATTACTTGTCAATTAAAAATAAAAAAAATAAAACATATACTAATATACACTATAAGAATACCCATAGATAAGAACAAAACAGAGATTTAAACCTTGACAAAATAATTTGTATACCACCCATCTCAATAAAATAATAACATTTGACGATTTTAATTGAAAATTTGAATTAACCACCGAAACCGTACAAAGTTCTACCTTGTCTCTTCAAAGCGTAAACGACATCTAATGAAGTAACAGTCTTTCTCTTTGCGTGTTCAGTATAAGTAACAGCATCTCTGATAACATTTTCTAAGAAAGTCTTTAAGACAGCTCTAACTTCTTCGTAAATTAAAGCTGAAATTCTCTTAACACCACCTCTTCTAGCTAATCTTCTAATAGCTGGTTTTGTAATACCTTGAATGTTATCTCTTAAAATCTTTCTGTGTCTCTTGGCACCACCTTTACCTAGACCTTTACCACCTTTACCTCTACCGGACATTATGTATTTATTAAGTTTGTTGTGTTTAAAATATAGAAATTATAAGGAAATTTAATTTAGAATAGCTAAATTAAAATTGTATAAATATATATATTTGGATAATTCTTTCAAAAAAAAAAAAAATTTAATAAAGATTTGATATAGTTAAGATTTATTGATAGGGGAAATAAGTGATGCTTATATACGATAAAAGTCAAGTTGAATCGAGTCAAGTTACACTGAAGCGTGTTTGTTTTGCTTTGATATGAGCGTGCCAATTTTTACTTACAAAGTGTGTGCGTAAACTACAGCATTGGAAGTAAAAATTGGCACCGGACTTAAAACACGCGCGATTTGGTGGTGTCGTGCCAGTTTTTACTCGTAGTCCGCGTAAATCATGGCACTGCTTATCTCACAAATTTGTTTGTATGATTTGCTTGTGATATATAAGACTGTTGATATCCCCTTCCCTTGTATATGTCAAAAACTTTAACTAATTTCTTATTTTTTATTATCTTCTCATTATATAAACACAATGGCTAGAACTAAACAAACAGCAAGAAAATCTACTGGTGGTAAAGCCCCAAGAAAGCAATTAGCTTCCAAAGCTGCTAGAAAATCAGCACCAACAACTGGTGGTGTTAAGAAACCTCACAGATATAAGCCAGGTACTGTTGCTTTAAGAGAAATTAGAAGATTCCAAAAATCTACTGAATTATTAATTAGAAAATTACCATTCCAAAGATTAGTTAGAGAAATTGCTCAAGATTTCAAAACTGATTTAAGATTCCAATCTTCTGCTATTGGTGCTTTACAAGAATCTGTTGAAGCTTANTTAGTTTCATTATTTGAAGATACTAATTTATGTGCTATTCATGCTAAGAGAGTTACTATTCAAAAGAAAGATATTCAATTAGCTAGAAGATTAAGAGGTGAAAGATCTTAAGTTTTATTAATTTAAGATATATTAAATTTTTTTATAGTTTATTTCGCTTTTATAATATAGACTCTTGATTTGAGTCTATATTACTTCGATGGATGGTTGTCTTTTATTCTTCATGATAAGAATTTGTATATTAGAAATATATTTTGTTATTTATATTTGATAATTTATTATGTAATCTTAGTAGTATTAAGCCTCATGGCAATCTATCATGTTTCCAGTATTTAGCTGTAGTAGTCAAATTTCAGGTATAACTAACTATTATACTACATTAACTATATCCTATCACTCAATTAACATGTCAGAAATACCACAATCAAATTTAAAATCAACGTTTGCACAATTATCAGTTTCACCTGCACCAGCATGGTTATTATCAAGTTCATTATTAGCTACAAATGTAATTAAACCATCAATTCAAACACAATTACAATATTCAAATTATTCAAATACACCATCAATGGTTTCAAAATTGTTGTTTAAACCAAGACAACCAATATCACCATATCCAAATACAATGACTACTTTATTATTTGGATCATTTATTGGATTAGGTGGGTTTATGTGTTATGATAATGATCCAATTAATGGTGCTGGAGTTATATCTGCATGGAGTTCATTATATTGTTTAATTACAGCTAGAAATGCAATTTGGTCATGGAAATTATACCCTAAATTATTAGTTGCTGGAGCTGGTTTAAATAGTGTTATTTATGGTGGGAAATTCTTTGGATTTTACTAAGCGTATAGTGTTAATAAATAATAAATAATGAATAAATAAATAAATAAATAAGTAAATAAGTAGACTTCACCATTTCAAAGGTAGCCAATTATTTTCAAATGCTAAATTTTGTATTTCTGAATCATCAAACATTTCAATGAATTGTTGATCTAAAGGACGTTCCTTTGGATAAGCGAATTTTCTATACTCATCAAAAATCATACTTAAAGACCATTTTTGTAATTTTCTAATACATCCAACAATACAACCAGTTCTATGTTTACCTCTATTACAATGTATTAAAATTGGATGATTTTCAGGATTTGTTAAAATTTTTAAAGCTTCATTAACTAAATTTGGTTTTATTTTAACAAAAGGTTCTTTATTCCCACTTAATCCAATTTGATAAAAATTTATATTATTTTTATTTAAAAATTCAATATTTTCAGGTGGATATTCTTCAGGTATTAAACAAATAATTGATTTTAATTTTAATTTTAATAAAAATTCAAAATTTTCAATTCTTGGGAATGAAGATCTATAAATTAATCCACAAACAGGTGAGAAATTTTCAGGTGGTGTAAGTAATGTAGGTGGTTTTTTCGATACCGTTATTAAATATTCTTGATCTTTTTTATATTTTTTAATCTTTTCACTATCTGTAGGTATGAATTTATCATATTGATCTTCATCATCTTCATCAATGACTATTTCTTCTTCTTGTTGTTGTTGTTGTTCTTGATGTTGTTGTTCTTGTTGTGGCTCTGTGTCTTTAGTGGGTATCAAACTATTCTTCATAACTTTATTAATAACTTGATTGGAATAATTATCATTATGATTGATTATCAGCTCATCGGATAACAAATGAGATTCATTAGTGAATTCTTCATCATAAGCTTGCTCAAAATCGAATATCTCATCATTTTCATCCATTTTAATGATGATTTAAGGCAATTGTTGGTGATATAAGTAGTTGTTATAAAATGGTTAATTAACAGATTTTGATAAATTGATGTTATAATTATGACAAAACACACACATCTTTACACCATTTGATTAGGTAATGTATTATGTAATTGAATATTCTAATTCATTGTATCCTTTCTCTTCTTTATTACTGTATTATTAAAGTGTCTTACTTGATATATTCTGAATATCAATCCAATAGTGTGATCCTTATAACGTTAACTGTACTATATACTACTCTATACTTAGAGGATAAACATAAATATGGACCCCATGTTCCAGTGGGGGGGATGGTGTCGTCGTCAACTACAGAGTGTGGCTCTTCAGAGTTTTCACCTAGTCTGGTTTACGGAAAAAACTCCTGAAACAAAGTCAGTCCTCTGGTAAAGTAAGAACTTACACCTTCAAACATACTATTATTTCTATTAGATCACAGATTCGGCGTACATCGTAGACCACACTGCAAAAGAACATAGAATAACGCTTAATCAAAAATGCTAATACTACTAAAAACTTATCTGAAAAACAACCCGTAGGAGAGAAAAAATAGCCAGATAACCTGATCATCCTAACAAAACAAAATAAACTAACATTATACGGTATATTTTATATAAACTAGTAGTAAGAAGTGTCATTATAAGTGTATAATCATATTAAATATGACATAATCAATGACGTAATCAAAACACCTTATTAAATAATCAAAATTTAACATTTTCATGTTTCTTTATAATTAACTAACTATAATGATTTGATTTGATTTGATTTGATAATGATTAATTAAAGTACTTCAACATGGTATGTATATAGCATTACTATAACATAATGTCACTTAATACTAACTAGCTTAGGTTTAATAGTCTGCTTTATTTAACTTCACTTCATTATTACAAGTTTTACTATTATTAATTTGTACTTCAACTTATATTCACTCTGCATGGCCAGGCATACTTGATAGGAATAAGACTGGAGTTATTGGTATTTTTTGGAAATGTGCTAGAATTGGAGAGAGATTATCTCCATATGTTTCCATTTGTTGTATTATTATCGCTATTAATCAATTGATGGGATAGTCACGCTACATTACAATGCTATACTTATTTTTGCTTATGCTTATTATTATTGCTGTATATATATTATATTATATTAATTAATCAACTAGTTAAATTCATTCATTTCACTAACTCCATTAACTAACTGTCCTGCTTTTTTCAAACCAACTAATTTCTCCAATTTAATGAAATCAATCTTACTAAACATGATTCTAATCATACATAAATTTAAATCTAATTGATCAGCCTCCTCTTTAGTTTCATCTTCCTCGTTATCATTCAATATCATTTTTGAATTATTTAAATCTATTTTAATTTTATTCTCAATTATGAAATTTAAAATTTCTGAATAAAATGATGAATCTGAAGGCAATCCATAAAAAATAACATTTTTAACACCTTTTAAATTAAATCTTTTATAAAAATGTAATCTTTCAGTATATAACATTATTTTAGCATTATTGAAATAATTACTGAAAAAATGTTTATTTTTAGTTAATTCACTTTGACTGCTATATTCATCAATTGAAACAAATGATAATTTTGTTTCTTGTTTCATATAATTTTTAACTCTTAGATAATCTAAGTATGAAGGTATGTAGATTAACGTACCTTCATTATAAGATGTTTTGGATATAATTTGTTGTAATATTGTATTTTTGAAGAAATTAAATCTATCATTTGGTTCATTTTGAATTGACTCTGTTTCAAATCTATTAAAAATTTGTTTTAATTTAACATTATTATTAATCAAACCTAATTTAATTAACTTCAATTTGAATTTATTTATCTCATTATTATAATCATTTATAATTGGTTTATAAATAGAAACACCATTCAATAAATTAATCGAGTTCTTAGAGTTGGATCCCGAATTCAAAACTAAATTATTCAATTCTGGTGTTGTATATTTATTAAAAGTTATAATTTGTGTAATTTTTTTAAATTGATCATTAATTGCCCACATTCTAATTCTACTAAAATCGATTTTCAAATCATTTAAATTTTTCAATGGTGCATTTAAATGATTTTGTATGATTGTATTTATATGATCCCAATTTTGCATTATTAAACCATCTGATTTATCCAAGATTGTTAATTCAATTGAACTTAAATAATCACAATTCACTTTATCATTTGATTTATTTTTTTCTAAATGCATTTTTAAACCTAATGGTGATGCAATTATAATATCTGACTCAATTAATTTACTAAATAATTTAATTGCTTTTCTAGTAAATTTTAAACCAATAATGAAAAAATCATTTGAATTACCTTTAAAAAATTCTTTAAAATCATTTGGTTTTTTATCATTTATATCATCAACGTTGAAATCATCATAAAATTGTGATTTAAATTTACTAAGATTATCAATTATTGAAATATTTGATAATTTAATTAATTTCATTATAATTTCATATGCTGAATTTCTAGTTGGTGCCAATATAAGGATTTTAGGTCTTGTATAACCTTGATCTCTAAAATCAGGTTCTTCATTAATTAAACCCATTTCAATTTGTTTTAAAACTTTATTTTTCTTTTCAGTATTATTTAATATTCTATCTCTTGTTTTAAAAATATGATTTAATGAATGAAGTAAATAATAAGTTTGATAATTTTGTTTAATTAATTCATTATCTAAATATTGGAAATTTATATTTTGATAAGATAATAATGAATTAATTAAATTTAATTCAAGTTTTGTAAGCTTATTATTAAATTCTTGAAATTTTTCATTTATTTTTTGTTTAACATTATGATATTTTAATAATGATGATAAATTATTGAAATTGATTGGTTTATCAACTGATTTTAAATCATATCTATAATCTAATTTAGTATAATCATCAATAATTGATTTTTCAATTAATTTTGGTTTTTTAACACTGGATGAATTATATTCAATAATAATTTTTTCAATTTTATCATCATCATTGAAATGTAAATTGAAAGCATCAAATTGGTTATTGAAATCATCATCATCTAATTTCATATCTTTTTCAGTGATTGTATCTTCTTCTTCATCATCATCATCATCTCCATCATCTTCAATAACATCAATTAACTCTTGTTGAACTTCTTGAACAACCTTCTTTTTCTTTTTTTCTTGAGGATGATCGGTTTCAAGTAGTGTTAATAATGCACTATAAGCCAAGGCATCATCATTAGCAGTAGGTTTATCAACAACAGCTTCTTCTTCTTCTTCATCATCACTTTCAACATCCTGTTCAACTATCAAGTCCTCTTCTTTAGGGGTATCCCTACGACTAGTTCTAGTGACTGTTCTCATCTCCTTTCTACCAAACTTGGTCTTTTTAACAACATGTTGTGAATCCTTATCACCAGCATCACCAACATGTCTTCTTCTCTCCTTCCGTAACTCACTAGACGGCATTCTTGTGTAATAGTACTATAAAAGAAGGAACATTCAACTGAAAACAAAGAAAATCAAAAAAAAATTAAAAAAAATTTAAATTTTAAAATTTTCTCACAAAATGAGATAAACTTAAGTATTATTAAGTATTAAGTATAAGTATTATTATTAAGTATTAGTATCAGTACAACTAAGTAATCATGTCGAATGATAAATATATGGATGGATTCATTCAATTTATAAGAATCATATTAAGCACAGTTTATTTAACGTATATAATATTAACAATCCCATTAAGTTTCCAAATAGGAGGTATAAATTGTGGATTAAGTTATTCAATAACAATATTATTAATTTATTTTTCATTAACAACATTAAGAATATGCAATTATCATAGATATAGATTAATTACATCTTTTTTATACTATTTACAACATTTATTCTTGCCTAGTTTATTAAGTTTGTTCTTAACTATATACACTACGAATGAAGAATACACGATAATTAATAAAGATTCTGTGTTTTATAAAGTATGGTATGATGGGATTATAATCATTTGGAAGTTTTTCTTGATGAATTCAACACCATTATTCACGATATTGGAAGGGTTTTGTTCATTGTTATCAATACAGGCAATAGGACAATTTTCCAAGATAATCATAACTAAGAAGAAATCAGACTTGTTTTTAATATTGAATTTGATTGTAAGTTCATGTATTTTATCATGTTGTTTTTACTTCATTTCCAAGATATATATATCGAATATCGACTTACAAATAAGTTTAATATCGGCTAGTTTATTCGGTAGTTGTTTCACATTATTGCTTTTAATTTTAATATTTGGGATTTATTTCAATAAGGCATCAACTTTAGAATGTTCTTTGATTTGTCTGTATATTATAAAATGCTGTTATGAACTAATACCCAAATTAAGTGAGAATAATTTTCAAATGTTGTTTGATTTCATATTCAATGAATTTAAAAACTTGGATTTATACAAATTTGAAAAATCAACAAGTTTCATAAATGATGAACGATTCTTCATATTGAAATCATTTGAATCATTATGGAATTTTTTAAAAATTTCAATTAATAATTTAACTTTATCAATTTTGATTCAATTAGCTTATAGGATAATGGTTTTCTTTGCAGCTACTAAAATAATACCAATTTTAAATAATAATAATAATAATCAAACAACAAAGACAACAACAAGTGATAGTCATTTTATTAAATTGATTTATTTATATTCACCATGTATTATAATTGCAGTTTATACAAATTTAATGATTCAATATATTGATGATATAGATAATGAAAATTATTTATTAAATTTAATTAAATTAAAAACAAATTTTAATTTATTAAATATTATAAATCCATGGAAGTTTTGGAATTGGATTAATATATTTACAACATTAATTTTATATTTTTTAGAATTATTAAGTCATAATCCTGATGATAATTCAATTGCAAATCATTGGGTTAATAATATATAGAAAATAAACTACATAATTTTAATTTACGTATTCAATTCTCAGAAAACCATTAATGGTAATGTTTAATTTATCGTCCATGTTCCTTTTTGGAACTACGAGCTTGACTCTATTAAACGAATCTCATCATAGAAAAGAAATAATATATATAACTAATTGTAAGTTATTAATTAAATTCAACTGAATTTCAATCAATAACTATAGTTATTTCATAAATGTATATATATATTAATAGTTTGGCACCTTTGACAATGCAATACAACTAAAATTCTTGTACAAACTAGTAAGTGACAAACCATGGTTAAGAGTGAGCTCCATTGGGTTATTAATTTAATTTAATTAAATAAATTAAATTAAATTAACAATCAACATAACTATAGTTTAAAGATTTCCTAAAAAAAAAATCTAATGTAGAATAATTGAAAGAATCTTTCAAAAATATACAAAGATTTCAAATATATATCGAATCTTGAAACAACCAATTAAGAATAATTATAAATTAAATGTATAATTCATTAAACCATATCCAAATTAATTAAAAGATTAATCACTCATTCATAAAATATTTTAAAGTCTAGAAGAGACCAAATAATAAAATATAAATAAACAAGTAACAAATACTAATACTAAAATAAAGATATGATGAAGTATACATTAAAATAATAAATAATAATTCTATAATAGTATTAATTTATATAAATTAATAAAACGTTACCGTTTATTAAATATACCGGAGACTTTCCCCAAGGTGATTGAATAATAGTATGAACTATTCTTTTGAAAACCTTGATAGATGATTCTTTAACCATGGAATGTAAAGAAAGAAGAAGAAAGAAGAAGAAGAGGAAAGAAGGAAAGAAAGATTAAATAGAAAGTAAAGTCATTAAATGGACATCAAACAAATGAAAATTTTTACTTTCAATTTGTCATCGATTATGTAATCTTCTATTTTACTTGTAATAACCCTCTTTTATTACTTGCACTCCTCTTTCTTTAAACATTGATTAAAATATACCCTGAAACAGGGCTTTTTGTAAACATTATCTAGAGTTCTATTCACCTAAAACTACAAGCTAAAACTTTACGGATCTATCTGTGTGGGAAAAACTATGTAACTGTCATGGTTAATGTTTCAGCTATTTATTTACTTGTTATCATACACAGTTATTATATAATGAATACACTACAGTAAAACAATCCATATCATACTGTTGACTTCTACAGTGGAACAACTTAAATTAAAATTCGTAAATACAAACTATTTATTATCCTTATATTTGTCTCGCTGTAACAACAAAACAAAATGCAACCATATAGTTAGTTGGAAGGATTAAGCGATAAAAAAGGGTTGTAGTGTAATTACTTACCCACCACACTGCAAACAAAGGTTATATTCTCTCTCTTTGTTTGCAGTGCTAGCAATCCTTACATATATATATGTATATATATATACGTCACATGTTCATAGTTTTTTCTTGTGAGATGGATAATTTTATTTGAACTGATCAAACTTAAAGGAAACTCCATATCTATGGCTATATATAATAAAGTAAGATTTGATAATAATGTTTCAATCAATGCTTGGGTTGGATGATTTTACACAAAGTGATCTTCTCATAAACCTTTACTGTACTACCCCTTTTGTCAATGTTTAGTAGACAACTATCACTGTGCATTGCATTATTCCATCAATCAATTTATAATGGTATCTGAAAGGTCGTTTATGCAATAGTATTAATATTTTTTTTTAATAACTACAAAACATAATTTGAAAGTTAACTTTTCTGAAATATCGTAATACTTGTGGTAATTCTCATAAATTTTTAAGAGTATATAGATATTCTAGATTATCAATTAAGCTTTCATTCGCCGTTGAAAAAAAAATAACTAAACTTTATAAAAAAGAAACAATTAAGATTACACCAAGTTGATGATATAATTAATCAGTGTATAATCTATAAACTGAATAATACTAAGTAAAGATAAGTATTAAATAAGTACTAAATAAGATTTAAGTTACCCGCCTTCTTTATGACATCCAAATTGCAATGAAATGACATAATCAGATGACTAATCATCACCAGCAATTCACTCATATTAATATCAACTATATAGTATATAGTATATAGTATACAGTATATAGTATTGCTTAATAATTATACAGTATATACAGTATATATCTACATGTAATTGTGTAATGTGTAATGTCAGCTAATTATTGGAATTCATCACAAAGAAATCAATGGCAATTTACAAGAGATGAATTAACAATTGCTAGAAATTCATTAAATACTACTACTACAACAACAACAACATATGATTCAACAATTAAACTTGATATTAATTTAAGAATTTATTTACATCAATTAATTATTAAATTAGGTAGAAAATTAAATTTAAGACAAATAATATTATCAACATCAGAAATTTATTTACAAAGATTTTTATTAAAAGTTAATATTAATGAAATTAATTTATATTTATTAATTACAACATGTATTTATATTAGTTGTAAAATTGAAGAAAATCCACAACATATACGTACATTATTATCAGAATCAAGAAATTGTTGGCCAGAATTCATACCTAATGATTTAACAAAATTAGCAGAATTTGAATTTTATTTAATTGAAGAATTAAATTGTTATTTAATTATACATCATCCATATAATTCATTAATTGAATTAACAAAAATTTTTAAAAATGATTTAACTATAGATGAAATTCAATCATGTTGGTCAATTATAAATGATAGTTATATAACTGATTTACATTTATTATTCCCACCACATATAATTGCAATTAGTTCAATTTATTTAACATTAATTTTAAGTAATGATGAATTTAAATTAAGTGGTGGTGATATTAGTAAATTTTCAAATTCAAAGATTGAAAATTTAGTTAGATTTTTAAGTATAAGTAATGTTGATTTAAGTGAAGTTATTGAAAGTGTACAGGAATTGTTAACATTGTATGAATCATGGTGTTATTATGATGAGATATATATAAGAAATGGTGTTCATAATATGTTATTAAATAAATAGTATTACGAGTACGAAGTACGAGTAATACGATACCCTGCTATACTACAACTACAGTATACTACAGTATACTGTAGTATACTGTAGTATAGTGTAGTATACTAGTATACTACTACACTATACTGTACTATACCATACTACAGTATACTACTATACTACACCATACTACACCATACAACTACACTTGAACACCTCCCAATTAATAAGTGATTACGTGTTCCAATAAATTTATTTTCTCGACAAATTTAACAAGCAGATCCCATTATATACTATATACTATATACCACTCTTACTCTTATATACTATATTATACTACTCTTATACTATATATTAATCATAGTATACTATATACATACCATATATCTTAGTATCATTTTTGCATCTTGTGTTTTTCATCTTCCATATGACTGCTTCTTCAATAAATAAAAATGAAACAAGTGTTCATTCAAGGAAAAAATCCCCTTTAATAACAAGTGAAAGTACAAGTACAAGTACAAGTGAAAAGAATGAAATAGTGTCGTTGAATAGTGATACCATCAACGAATATGATTTAATCTATCAAAGTGAAAAAGTTGATAGATATCAAATCACAATTGCTTTAATATTAGATTTGATTATAATTCTATCATCTTTCCAATATCCATTTTTTGAAAAATTCTATAAATTACAATATAATTATTCAGGTACAAATTATTATGATATTGGATATGATGATATATATTTAAGTTTATTCATTATAATCAATTTAAGTTTAATTAGATCATCTATCATGATTTTCATTTTAAGACCAATTGCTATATTATTTAAAATTCATAATTTAAAACCAATTCAAAGATTTAAAGAACAAGGTTGGTTATTAATTTATTATTCAATATCATGGATATTTGGATTTTATTTATATTTAAATTCAGATTATTTTTTAAATAATGATAAAGTTTATTTAAATTGGCCTCATAATCAATTATCAATGTTATTTAAATTATATTACCTTATTCAAACATCATTATATATTCAATTAACATTTGTTATTAATATCGAAGAAAAAAGAAAAGATTATATTCAAATGTTTTCACATCATATTATAACTTCAATATTATGTATTTGTTCATATTCTTATTATATGACTCATATAGGTCATGTTATATTATTATTAATGGATATAGTTGATGTTTTTTTATCATTAGCTAAAATATTAAAATATATTGGTTGTAATTTTATTTGTGATTTGATGTTTTTAATATTCATGTTAAGTTGGATCATTTTAAGACATGGTGTTTATAATTTTGTTTTATATCATACTTATCAAAATGCTTCAAGGTTAATGGGTGGTTCTTGTGAATTAGCTTTAAAATTAAATTTAAATTTAAATAATTGTTATCCAGATTTATTATTTAATATTTTGGTTTTCTTATTGTTTGGTTTACAAATCATAACTATTATTTGGTTATTTATGATTTTAAAAGTTGCTTATAAAGTTATAAAAGGTGATAATGCTGATGATGTTAGAAGTGATGATGATGACATGTAGATAATAGACATATAATTAATTAATAGCATACAGAAATACATACATACATACATACAACCTAGAATAAACATAGCATATCATTCAATCAATCAACTAATGTTGAATATAAACAAATAAACATAATTAATATCCCCCATATAACTAATAATAATGATAATTTTCTAATCAATTCAGATTTAAATACCGATAATGAACAATCTTTAGGTGAATAATCAATTAAATTATCAATTAAATGTGAATCATTTGTATTTATTAATTTATATCCATAACATCCAGGCAATACAAAACTAATCAATACACCTCCAGTTGATCCAACTATTGATAAGATCAATTCAAATGATTTCAATTTGATTGCTAATATATATGATGTGATTAATAATATCACAGTTAATATTTTAAATCTTTTAGATGATAAAGGAACACTAGTCGTAGTAGTACTATTAGTTAATGGTGTTGATTCTGTTGGTTCTGAAAAAATGTCATCTACATCACTAACTTCCAAATTCACTGATGAACGTCTACTAAACCTCACCTCTAACCAATGACATATATTATTAACTGATATTCTAGCAGGATGGAACATTAATGGATATGATAATAAAACCATCAAGATTAATAACGCTCTACCTAATCTAGTTGCAAATGTATCTCGATACATCAAGATAATATTCCCATTAATCAAATCACCAAATGTTAAATATCCACTTAATCCCATAGATACAAACAAACAAGTTGTTAAAATAGATGATATTATAATAATTTTGGAAATCCTCTTCATTGTTGGATTTTCTAATTCTGAAATTATACTGAATTGATTAGGACATGTATAAGCCAACACTACAATAGCTAATGTCTTAAACACAGCTTTGAAACCTTGTGGTTTATATAATGAGATATCACCACGTACACCTCCTGGGTTAATCAACGATTCGAAAAAATGATAATGTACTAATATACATAGATATCCAATAGCGGCTAATGATATAACACTTGCATATTTCAAAGAATCCAATTTCTTCATACAACATAAAGGCAAAGTGATTATCAAACTAATCAATATATAAAACAATCTCATTTGTTCTATAGTCATGTTGGAAATAGGTAAGATTAAAGGCATCAAATCACCAGTTAAAACAAGGTATGATACATCAACTCCAAAACATTGTAATGCTATTGCAAAATCAAAAATTAAACTTAAATTAGGATACGTTATAAGACACACCGTGAAGAAGGTAGCTTCTCCTTCTTTTAAGAATTTCGATGATACTCCTTGTAAATATAAACCAAAACTATTTGTGATTGATGCTATCAGTAATATAATCAATCCTAATAAGATGGAGTCCGTTTTGAAAGCATATGGTAATACAAGTATACCTGATCCTATAATCGTGTTCAGAGTGTTAATCACCGACGATGTAACACTAGCCCCAGTAGTCATATTCACTTACCTTGAACCTATACTTAAAGTGTTTGTGTTACTACTTGTTGTTGTTGTGTGTAAATTTAATAAACATGTTGATTACACAGCCAATTTTAACTTGTAAATGCCATTCACACTTTGTTGCTCTTTAACCCACTTTGATCACACTATATCACGTTATATCATCACTATGTCATCACCTAAATTACACAAGAGAAGAATCGTTTCTAGTGAAAATAGGAAAAGAGCTTTGTTTTCATGTGATAGGTGTAAATTACGCAAAACTAAATGTAAAAGATTACTTGATAATGATTTAAGGTATGATAATATAACACCATGTATACAATGTTCAAAGGCAAATGTATCATGCACTACTTCAATACCTAGAAAGAAAAGAGTTTATGGTCCTATTGAAAATATAACTTTACATTATAAATGTTTATTAACTATAGTTACTGGTTTGTTCCCCAATTTAGATGTTTATAATATTGATGAGTTGATTGATTTTGGTAAATCTTATAAATTCGACATGCCTTCAATTGACTCGAATGATGATATACAGGAACTAAATGAAAGTATAACTAAAGAAGATGAACCAGCACCAGACATCAAACCTAAATCACCTGAAGATATCAAAATGAACTCATATGATAATGAACGTTTGATAATGGATAGATTTGGACATACTCATTTTATTGGGAATTACGGTACAGCTTCATTATTGAATGGATTATGTGACATCATTATCAAAAAATCTTATAATTTAAAACCACCAACAAGTACTCAAGATATAAGGGATAGTTCAGTACAAACTATAACTTCTGAAAATGAACCAATCTATCAATATCCTACTCATCTATACAACTTGGATAAAATTAACATTAATAGATTCCCACTTATAAATTTATTGAAGAGGCAAGAAGCTGATTTATACGTCAAAGTTTTCTTTGAAAAGATACATCCATATTATTTCATTTTCAATGAAGGTAAATTCTTGAAAAAATATAGTATATTTTGGGATGAAATAAATTCAAAAGATACAGAAACAAATCAAATGAAAATTACAAGTTTTGAAATTTGTTGTATTTATATGATTTGGATATTAGGTTGTAGATTCAATCCAAATGATTTACCTTCAAATGCAGAATTGAATAATGAATTGGTTTCAAGATATATTGATATTATCAAATTATCATTATCTGATACTGTATTAACTCCAAATATAGATGGGATTCGATTATTAATCTTATTATCTGTTTATTTATCAAGTATTAAAGTTAGAGAAAGTGGGTTTTGTTTAATGCAATTAGCTGCAATTCAATGTAAATCTTTAGGATTACATAGGAAATTAATTGTTAATAAATTCAATATTGAAAAATCAGATGAAATGAAAAGAATAATGTGGAGTTTAACTAAATCTGAAACTACTTTATGTTGTTCTTTTGGTAGAGCTAGTGTTATACCATGGGAAGAAATTGATATTGATTTACCTAAATTAAATGATAATGATGATGAATTATTTAAAATTTATTATTTTCAATCATGTAATTTAACTAAAATTATTTTCCAAATCTTAGATAACAAAAAAAAATCACAAAAGGAACCATTGTCTTTAACAAGTATTGAAAAATCATTAATTTTTCAAAAAAATTTAGAACAATTTTGGGAAAATTTACCATTTGATTGGAAAAATTATAAATCATCTCCCATCAAAAGATATAAACCAAAATTACATATTCAATATCATTATTATTTTATAACTTTAACATTACCTATGTTTTTACATATTGTAAATACTAAAAATTTTACAATTAAAAAAGATGATCCAATAATGTCATTATTAATAAATGGTATAAAATCATCAATTAAAACAGCTGAGATTGTAACTTATACTGATTCAAATGGGTTCTTCAATGGTACTTTATATTATGATGTTTTCTATTCATATAATGCAATAATGGTATTAACATTATCTTATATATTATTCAAATCATCATCTCCAAAATCAACAATAGATTTAAATTATTTAAATGAAAAACATCAAATTAATTTAAATGCTATTTTCAAAGCTATAAATTTAATTAGGAAATTAATATTGAATAATTTATTTAAAATTGATGGTACAATGAGAAGAATTAGTGATATTATTGAAACTTTATTAGAAGATTTAGGTATAATTCATGTTTTGGTTAAAGATTATAATGCTACACCTAGTAATGTTAGAAAAATTGAAGATAAAAATGAATCTGGTAAAACTAGTGTTAATGGTAGTATACCAGGTTATTATCGTAAATTAAGAATGAATATATCAGAGAATAAAAAAAGGAAAATGAAAAGTGATACCCCTGTAAAGAAGAAAGTTCATCTTCCAGAATCAAACTTGATGGGAACACAAAGTATTCCTGATCAATCAACATTCACAGCTAGGAATTACAGTACATTATTTCAAAATTTCGGACAAGAACAAATCATCCAAGATCAACAGAATCAACAAGATCCAATATTCCAACAACAACAACAACAACAAGAAGGTGATTTCTTACAATCTGAATCGATTCAATTACAACAACATTATACACAACAACAATATAATCAAGATACGATGAATTTACAAGTTGAAAGAGAGAATGAAAATTCAAATATATCTGCTACTGCTACAGCTACTGCTGATAATAACAATAGATCAAGTTCATCAACTCCAATGTCGAGTATATCAACTAATGAAGCATTGAATTCGATATTAGATACTGAATTAATAGATGTCTTATTCGGTGAAGATCTATTAAATGGTGTTGTTAATAATAATTCACAAGGTGAAGGTGGTGAAGGTGGTGAAGGTGAAGGTGAAGGTGGTTCATATTCTGATAATTGGTAACTCTGGCTATGAGGCTGTTTCCCAAAGTGGTAAATTTTTAGATGGGATTAACTATAATGTTTACTTTATGTTTTTTTTTATGTTAAATATTTTTGTAGTATGATCAGTACATTAATATTATTATGATTTGACGTTTTATGTTACACGGATAGTAAATTTTACTCTATTCGATAATTGTCTGTAATGGGAAATTTTATTAGAATCGTTCAGGTAGGTGGTATTATACTACCACCCATCTCATTAATGTCAACATAGAAACAACTTCATATAGTCAGACCATACAATATCAGACCATAACATCTTAATAACACCGGGCAGAGTGCCTGCAACAAGGCAGCTGAGTCACTCACTCATAATAGACGAAACAAGTAATAAAGTGCTTTGTGTGTTTACATAATATTTTCAAGGCGGTGTTTACTATCTCTCGTCTTTTTACCCTTTTAGGCAATTTCTTGAAGGATCTGATAACACTAGTTGCTACCAGATATCTACTATATATATATATATAACACTAGTGTCGGATCCCTATTTATTTCTAACACTTACATATCCTCATTTCTCATCTATCCAACATTCTAAACAACTTCAACTGTACATATACTTCTTGATTTACCAACTATACAGATATACACAATCATGGTTGAATCAGGTAACGTTTATTATTTATTAGGTGCAGGCTCAGCTGTTGGAGTTACACTATATTTAGCTAGAAATCACATCAAATCTGTCTTATTAAACAACAATAAAACTAAATCAGAACAATCCAGTACTGAAAAAGTTCCAAAAAAAGGTAAGTACCATTCAGATGCAAATGCACCACCTCCTGAACCAACACCTTTATATATCACACCAGAACAAGCAAAAACAAGAGATGATAGACCTTGGAGACCATTTAGATTCCCATATCATCAAACTATGTCTATTTTCAAATTAGATGTGAATCATTGGTTAGATATGGATAAATATTATTATCAATATATTAAAGAAAAGGAAAGAGTTTATCATTCATATGGTTCAGATAATATTGGTTCTTTACCAGGTTCAGAAGAAGCTTGTTTAGAATTAATGGAAATGGTTAAACATCAAATGATTACTAGATATCCATTATTATTCACATCTGAAGATGATTATATTCATGTTAAAAATGAATTAACTGGTGAAATTTTAGATTTTAGTTTACCTTTAAAAGAAGATCCGTTAGTTTATGTTTCTAAAATGGCTAAAGAAGATTTTTATGTTGTTTTAAAAGGTGATGATGGTATTCATAGATTAATGGCTGCTGCTGTTCCTTTCCCTGGTGGGTCATTTGGTATTAAATATAAACTTGGTAAAACTTTAGATGTCATTCATACTGAAGTTCCATATTATGAAACCAAATTAAAACCATCAATGGAAAAATGGTTTGCCAAGATGTCACCTGCTGATTTAGTTGAAAGAGCTTCTTGGTATATCTCATGGGATCATAGATTATTATTAAATAATGTTTATGCTTTGGCTGAAGGTGATAAAGTTCAATCGGATGTTCAACCAACTGAATTTAATGTTAGAGTTGAAAGACAAACTTTAAGAAGATTACCCAAATCAAATGCTATTATTTTCACAAATCATCCTGTTTTCTATTCAATTGAAGAAATGAAAGATGAACCTTTAGTTCCTTCTTTGATTAGAAAAATCATTTATGAAGCTCCAGAAGGTATCATTAAATATAAACATTTCGATTCATTTAGAGATCATATCTTACCTTATTTGGATTCATTAGTTGAAAGACAAATTGAAAAAGGTTTGATAACTGCTGAAACTCCTGTTAAAACATTACCTACTTATCCATTTGCTCACTTTATGAAAGATGGTGATGCTGAAACTGGTTGGTCCAATCCTCTATATCCAAATAATTATTCTGAACAACTAAAGAAGGAAATTATAGAAGGACAAAAAATGGAAGTTGAAGTTTACAAGAGACAAGAAATGGTTTAAAAAGTCTGGTATTTATAACTTTATTTCAATCGTTACCTTCTTGTATTTATCTATAGTTTTTTTTTTTTTACATTATTATTATTATCTTGGTTTACTCTTTCACTTCTTGCTTTTAAATTCTATTCTTTCTTTCAATTTATTTATTTTTCATGCTTTAATTCATAAAATTTTGTTTCACTTACAGATTAATATATTATTATTATTATATTATTATTATTATTATTATTAATACATATTCATTACATAGTTGTGACATCAGCATTCAGAATTCTTTTCAAAACTCCAATATCATCAACAATTTTTAAAACTTCTAGTTTTGGTATATTTGCACTAACAGCAAAATGACCAACATTTGTACTGCCACTTCTTCCTGTACCTTTCAAACTTTTAGATCCTGCATTTGAATCAATACTAACTAAAGATCCAGATTCTAAAGATGTTAGAATTTCCAAAAAATCCTCTTTTTTAAGCGTACCTATAGTTTTCTCAATATTTAACTCTTTAGAATAATGATCATAAAATGAATTTATAGATGAAAAGATTCTTTTATTTGCACTTATATTCTTACCTTGCTTACTCATCTTGAATTTCAACAATTCTTCATATTTAATTAATGAACAAAGCACTGATTTATTTTGTAAATTTAAATTTTTTAATTTTTCATTAAAATTAAAATTGAAAACATTATTACAAACTTTAGCAATATGAGAAATCATAACTTTTGGAGCTGTTATAAAAGTCATTTCATCAATTTGATTTTGTGATAATTTGGAAATAGTTTGGGTTTCTAATAGTTCAATTGCATGTACAAGAATATCAAAAGCTTTTCTCAAATCACCTGTATTTGATGCTGATTTCTTAGAACATAATTGAATAGCAGCAGGATGAACAATTGGTGTTATTGGTCCTGGTTTATCAACTAAAGTATTTAATTGCCAAGTTATGATAGATTTAACTTGTTCTGCACTATATGGTAAGAATTGAATTAATTTGGGATTGATTCTATTACTTCTCAATCTTGGTAAAAATCTATCTGTTAAATCTAAAGCATTAGCTATTCCAATCAAGATTACCTTTGGATTCGTATCTGATAAATTTGAAGCCCATGAAAATAATTCAAATAAAGCTTGTTGATTTCTATTAATTAGATTATCCATTTCATCCAAAACAATAATTGTCATTGTAGTATTAGATGCCAGAACATTTTTCAAATCTTCAATTGAATTCTTCTTTTGAGTCTTGGTCTTGAAGATATCATAATGAATAGATTCAAAAATATCTTGTGATGATTTCACAACCATACAGTTGATTTTAGATATTCTAAATTTTCTAGTAATTGGTTTGGTGGTGGTAGTGGTGATGGTAGTATTACCACTATCTGGGAACGAAATCTTATGAATTTTATCCATACCATTAGCGTTTTCAATATCTTGTTTGATCAATGAATCCAAAACTGCATTCACTTGTGCCGTTTTACCAGTACCAGGAGGACCAGAAATATATAAAGATGTAGGCTCAAATGTTTTCAAAGATTCAGTTATGTAATTGTTCAACAATTCAGCTTCTTTTTCTCTAGATGTTAAAACGAAATTAGAAGCATCACCAAATGGATTTCGACTTGAACCTCTCATGAATAATTTCTTAGCCTTTGAATATGGTGATTCATTGAAGTTTAACTTTTTGGGAGTTATTGCGATCGAAGTTAATGGTGATTTATCACAAGGTTGAGATTCAGGTGTTTGAATGTTGATCACTCTATCCAATTTTTCAGGCGTAATTGGAGGTGACACCATTCCATTATTGGTTGGCTTAGTATCATAGTTATCGTTGGTATTTGATATCAATTGAATATTGGAATCTGAAAGAATCCGTTTATCATGATGACTGTTTGAGCTTGTCATATTGATTCTTCTCTTGGACATGAGTAAAGTGTCACCATCTTCAGAATCACTGTCTTGGTCATATATATAGGAATAAGGTCTTTTTGAAGATGAAGTGGAACGTAAGGTGGACATTGGTATACGGTATAACCTTGTGTAACTAAAGAAAAAAGAACTGATTGTAAAGAAAACCAGGATAGATATACTTTAAAGGTACGAAACATATCTCTTACAGGGATCAAAATCCATCCTCGAAAGGCATACGCGTGAAAAATATAAACAAAGCCGCACAACTAATTTACCCCTTTAGGAATATATACTAATGCGGTAATCAGTGGCTGATGAAATCAACAAGGCAATGAAGAGTGGCTGATGATAAATTTAAAGTTATCAAACGATTGTATTGAAATTACCCGGCCTTTAATTATTAAAAAAAAGAAAAAAGACTAATTTTAAATTTAAAGGCGTCGACCGACTCTAACGTAGGCGGTGCTAAAACTCGCCACTTTCAAATGTATTAGATATTATACAGACAACAACAATTGTGTACTTATATCACCTATGAAACAGGTATGAAAACAGTAATTACTTGAGTGAAACCCAATTCTCAGTATGGATAATACAAATATAATTATATTACAAACAGAAACAGAAACAGAACAAAATTTATTTAATGGAATTCTGTAAAACTCGCCTCTTCAAAACTTGTATATACAATACAAATGGCTCGCTCGCACCTCTAAAATTCGCATTTTTCGACTCAATTTTTGAGAGACTGTTCATAGACTGACAGACTGACAGACTGAGCGACTAATTGATTATTGACTTGTTTAGACAATAATTCTCTTCTTGGCTTGTTTACTCTATATATTCTATCTCCTTTTACACTATCATTAATAATTCCCCTATTACTGCCGTGATTCATACGGCTATTAGATTTATCATCTTTAGTCTTTTGCCCACTCACTTAAAGGCCAACTGAAGTCCATCTATCTTTATAAACATCTGTACATATATTATAGTTTTGAGGGACACAACATATTTTTATCATATATCAATTGAACTAACCTATTTCAGTTACTCATCATCATCAATAGATTTGTTACATTATCACTATAGAAGATATCGCTTCTCTCCCCCATCGTCAGACTGAAGACTACTAATTATAGCGCCTAATCAACATGTCTTCTTCTGACCACCCAAGGGGTTACAACAATCAGAATTCAAACCCCCGCTACTACAAAGAAGATTCCAAACGAATAAAGAAGTTCCCTCATGGTAGTAATTCTCAATATAATGGATACCCATATCAATCGAACCCTTCATCATACTCACAACAAGCCTCCATAAATCCTTTCTCTTCAAGAAGACAAGAATCAGGTTCAGCACCATCAACAAGCCCCAACAACCAACAAAATACAACGAATACACAGACAAATCATCCACCTCAACCCACAGCTGCCGAATCTTATTCTTCTTATAGATCTAATAGCTCTCAAGACCTCTCATATAACAGTAGGAATGGCTACCCTCCTTCAAGAAGAACTAATAGTTATCGTGGTGGAAGAAATGGTCCACCTCCAGCTGGAATATCATCAGGAAATAAACCCAATACAGCAAATGGAACTTCCCAAAGTGTTCCACCAAATTCAAATGGCAATTCTTATTACAGAAGTTATTCTAGTGGTAACGCTCCTCAAAGTTCAATGAATCTCAATAGTCGACATAACAGTAGTGAATACCACGAAAGAGATAATTTTAGAGGAGTGGATCCACCCATGCATGGTCCATTTGGTCCTGACTCATATAGAAGTCAAGGACCAGTTGATGAATTTGGTAATCCACTTCTGAATGGAAGGAGAATGTCAAATTTCAATAGTAAAGACCGCTACAATAGTTATGAAGATACATACTCTAAAAGGTCTGGTGATTTAATTGGTGGATCTAACAATAGAGGAGGTGATTTGATAGTTAACGGTAAACAAGAAACAAGATATCCTAGAGGAAGTCATAGAGACTACAGAGATTCATATGGACAACCAAGACCTACAAGAGTTTCGTCAGGTGGGTCAGGTGTCAATGGCTCTACATCAATATCATACAATAGCAGACACCATCGAGGAGAGTTTAGAACCACTGGTGATGAACCAGAATACTACAGTAGATCAGCATCAGGCACTCAGCAACAACAATTTGAAAACTCAACATCTCAACAACAGCAACAACAACCTACATCTGGCCAATCATCTCATAGACAATCTCCATATTACGGTCACGGTAAACGTGGAAGCGTAGGAGAAGTTAAAAGAGACTATCAATATCTTTCGGAAAGTCACAACAAACTCAAATCAGAGTCGTTATCACCTAATCATGGATTAGCCAGCAGGGCAGACGAAGAAGATTTATTCCCTGCCAAGGCAAGAGCTTTGACTCCAGATTCTGAGATCAACAAACCAGCTGTTGAAGAAACATTAGATTTGAATAAAGCTGTCAAGGAAACCATCAAAACCAATGTTGATGGAAAAGTTGACGATGAATCTCAAATAACAACTGAAGACAAAGAACAAGCTACATCTAGTGAGAAGGCGACTATTGCTGATGATATACAAGTGAAAGAGGAGAAAAGTGATAAGACTGATATAGCTACAAGATCTGAAGAATCAAAGGAACACATATCCACTACACAGTTTGAACAAGAAGTGACAAGCACGGAGCAGAAAGTTAAAGAAAAAGTTAACGTTGCATCACCTTTTGCTGACCAAGTTGAAAGCACACATAAAGTTGAGACCCCAGTGGTTTCTGAGAGTACAAATGAGAAAGATGAAAAATCCGTTGAAAAAGAACAACCAGATTCAGCTTTGAACACAGAAACAATTTCAAGAGTTGAAGAATCTGTTACTTCTATTAAAGATAAAGAGAATACATTTGAGCTAAGCATTCAAACTAAGGTGAATGATATTGATAATGACACTCTCAAGGTTGAAACGGATTCTGTCATGACAACACTTCCCATCACTAACGAACCGCTTGAAACTACTGTATTGGCTCCAGAAGCTGAATCAGATAAGGTTAAAGATAATTTGATTCCCATTGTTCATGATAGTGAAGAAAGTCTTGAAAGCGAAGAAATCAAAGGTTGCATTTTCCCAATGAATAGAGTTGAAACAAAGTACTGGGAGCTGAAACATCGTCCATTGGGTGTCAGAAGAGAAAAGTTGGTTTATTTGAACAAGGAAAAAGTCACGGATTTGAGACAATATAACTTTTTTGATAGCTCAATTTTGATTTTTAAACAAGCTAAGGGTCCAATTCTTGTTAAGAAATTACTTGAAGTTCAAAAAGCTATAAATGAAAAACAATTGAAATTAACTGAAGAATTTGTTTCAAGAAACCATATCTGGCAAAAGCGAACTGCTTTAATGGATGAACAGTTAAACAAATTCTATCAAGCGGATAATGAAAAGGATGAAAACAATAATGAACCAAATTTGGATAATAAGGGTAGACAAATTGGAGGAAAACAAGGCTCTTCCAGCCGTCGTGGTAGACATCACGGTGACTCTGTTCGTACCGAGGCTGAATTTATGGAAATTTTAGAGTCTTTGGAAAGAGAAAGAGAAAAAGACCCAATGATTAAAGCACAATATGGATCAGCTACTATTCCTCCTATGATTATGGATCCTGCTGAAAAATATGGTACCGTTCGTTTCTTTGATAGCAACAACCTTGTTTTAGATAAGTTGGATTGGGCTAATAGAATGAAACTTGATCCAATTGATACTTTCACCGAAGCAGAGCATGAGAAATTTTGTGATGCTTATGCTATGTGGCCTAAAAAATTTGGACGTATTTCAAACTATATGGGTGGTTTAAGAACTCCGGAAGAATGTGTTTTACATTATTATAAAACCAAGAAGGATACCAATTTCAAGCATATAGTGGCTAATAGAAATAGAAGAACAACAAGAAAGTCTGCAGCAAATAAAAAGAAAGTTAAAGAATCAAAGCCATCTCGGAATGGAACTCAAACTCCAGAAGTTACTGATAGTGTTTCAGCTCCCCCAACAACTGCGAATGAAAGTGAAGCCGAAGATCAAAATCTCTCTGAGGGTGCCAAACGTAAGAACATGTCTGAGTCTTCAAATGACCTCAAGAAGCGTCGTATCTTGGAAGGTGTTGCCTTGTCACAGTTGAATGAAGGTCCTCAAACTGATAAGGAAACTGATTCTCCAATGCCTGATTCTCAGCTTGATCCTGAATCGGAAGCTCAGACTGATCCTTCTTCTGTTGCTGTTCAGGCCAAGAAACCAAAGAGAGGAAGAAAGAAACAACCACAATCTAGTTCTGGTTCTAATTCAAATGATGGAACTAGTGCTCCTGTCTTTGAACCAAGCACAGAACAAGTTGTTTCTCAAGATACTACCATAAAACCACTCCAGATAAAGGAGGTGAAGCTTGAAAATTCTCACCTTGCGAATAATGCAAATAATCAAGGTTTACATCAATTACAGCCAATCAATATCACCCAGCAAGATTTCCAGAACTATCAAAATGTTTATCAAAATCAACTAGATCAACAATACTCTAATCAGCAAAAGTTTCAACAGCAACTCCAACCTCAGCAGCAACAACCACCACCACCTCCATCATCGCTGTTGCCTCAACAACAACAGCAACAACAGCAACAAAATGCTCAGTATTCCGAGTTTTCTCAATCTCATCCTCAAATGCTATCTGCTGATGAATTGGATAAGAAGAAGGACAAGTCTCACAAGGATAGGGCCCACATCACAAGTTATTGGTCAGTTCAAGAAATCAACATGTTCCCTGCTTTGTTACAGCAATTTGGTACGGATTGGGATAATATTTCCAAACAGCTAGGTTCCAAAACATCCACTATGGTTCGTAATTTCTATCAACGTGGGTTATCAGACAATGCTACATGGGAGCAGAAGGTTAGAGAAGCAGATAGCAGAAAGACCGATGAGAATAGTACAGCTGCGTACGACTCTACAAGACTACCGACAGCAGTTCCAGTACAACTACCAACAACAACAATTCCGCAATTCAATGTTCCATCATCTGCTACAAATACAGATACTGCTAATTCGAACGGTGCCCAGAATACCACTACTACTGGCCCGCCTTTGGGCTATTTTTACGAAAGGTCACTGGGTACTTTTGCTGTTGATTCTACTAGAGAGCTTACTTCCCAAGATCCTGCTTTGAATAGACCACGCTCAACTGATTTTGCAAATCGGGGCCACTCACAATATCAGGCACCTCAAGATAGTATTAGACAGCCAAACGTTTTGGGACTTCAACACACAACAACTCAATCTCAACTCCCACCTCTTCACACATACTATACAGCACCTTCTACATCTACAAATTCAGCATCAGCTCCATCTAACCCTCAGCTATCTCAACCTAAACCTACAGAGTTGTTATCCAAATCACCAAGACCTGAAGTTGGTCTTTCTTCAAATGGATCATCCAGAAAGCCATCAATATCGTCACTACTTGGTGGGTTCACTCCTTCAGCTCCATACCAACAACCTTATACCCAGCCAAAGGGTCCAAACAATGTTTTAAGAATGAGTTCATTGTTGAATAACGAGTTACCATCACCTCCAACTTTGAGAGAAAATAATTCCCAGCCACACCTACCACCATCATCCCATATACCATATGTTCCAAAACCAAGATCTAATATCATGAATTTGCTAAATAGTGATGATCCTAGACCAGCTCCTTTAAGCACTCATACTCCATATCAACCTCAACAACAACAATCACATCTACAATTGACTCCTTCTTTTGACCAATCCATGATGAGATCTAATCCATTTGCTAATCTGATGAATCCTATACCTATGCAACAAGCAACTAAAAATCAAACGTTACAGCATAGTCCATACCCGCAAACACAATATCATCAACCGCATAATCAACAATCTCAACCGCCAACGCAGCAATCTCCAAACCCTACTGCAGGTCTCAGTGCTTTAGATGCATTGGCTCAAGTTGCATTTGAAAGAAAGTAGTTGTTAAGTCTAAAAATTTTCTTTACAATTTTGGTCCGCTGCTCTAGATTTCTAACCTTTTAATGAAATTTGATTTTATCTAGTCAACCAATGGCTCGCTTAGCGTTTTGTATAATTCTGTTTTATTATTTTTAATTCCATCATTCTATTAATTTTACACATGTTTAATGATCTATAAATAAAGAAATTACTCGATACCCTTTTTCACTCGGCTTGTTACGCCTTCAAACTCGCATACCGTACTATATATGTCCACTAACTTTGTAGTCAATTATACTCAATTCAAACTTACAGTGAAGTTGTACAATCGAGGGTGTAAACTGTTAAACAACTGATTGTACAAATCAATCGACTACGTAAAGTAAGAATAGAAAGTGTATCCTTGAAGAACATTCCGGCATTGCGGCTGGTTTCTCTTGAAACTTCAAAAGTCTCGTTCTTCGTTTTCGAGAACAAAAAAAAAATCAAATTCTGCCTTTTAATCTATTACTGTTTCAAAATCTGATTCACTTCTTGAGTAAGCTACACTGACTAATTACCCTCAAGAACGAAGATTACCCAATGTTTCTTGAGCTTATTTTTGATAAACGTTCATAAAACATACTGTTGTGTATTCGAATACCGAAATATGAGAGGAAAGTAGGCAAAGTTTGTACGCTGACGCTCAAAAGTGTCTCTTCGTTCTGCGTCCTTGCAAAAAGAAAGATCCCTCACGAGAAAAAAAAGATCAATTCTGTCTTTTGAAGTGGAATTATTACTGTTCCAAATTTTGATTTACTTCTGGAATGAGCTACACTGACTAATGGCTTTTAAAATTGAAGAATATTCAACAATTCTCGAGCTTATTTTTGATAAAAACTTTTAAAACATACTGCTGTCTATTTAGATTTCGTAATATGAAAGAAAAGTAGGTAAGTATTGTACGCTCATGTTCAAAATTGAGATTTAAAAGTCTCCTGCTTTCTCGCAAAAAGAAAGCTTCCTCACGATAAAAAAAAAAATCAATTCTGTCTTTTGAAATATTACTGTTCCAAATTTTAATTCACTTCTGGAGTAAGCTGCACTAACGAATGGCCCTCAAGAATGGTTATTACCCAGCAATTAATGAGGCTATTTTTAATAAATATTTTTAAAGCATACTGCTGTCTATTCGAATGTCGTAATATTAGAGCAAAGTAGGTAACTTTTGTACGCTCACGTTCAAAAATCAACTGTATTTTTTTCGAACTCCATTTGAAGACACTAATATTGAAACAACGATAACGATAAAGCAGAATTCAAGTCTGACAAACAAGCCAAAAGAATGAATCCCATTTACCGTACCGTAAATTCTACTTATGAGGACTGCTTTATACGTTTGCATGGACAGGATTCACCTGTCATGAGCAGATCATATTAAACTCGCATGACATTGAAGTAAAAAAAAAAGTACATAAACCATCGCTTGAAATTTCATCAAAATCAATCAATAACAAGCGGATCTTCTGCATCACCGTTTCCTGTAAAGAATACCGGTTCATCATCATCGGATGGCACTTGATGTGACAGATTCACAGCACCCATGATATTTCTAAACTCTTCCTGTATATCTAACTCAGTAACAGGAGCAGAAGTACCTCTAAGTGCCCGTTGCGCAACTAATTGATCGATTATTAGTTCTCTGAGCTTTGAGTTTGGCCCAAGTCTACTCGAATCACCACCTTGCATTGCCGATTGAGTCATCATTGCTGATCCGTTTTGTTGCCTTTGTTCATCAAAATAATTTAGTGATCTGGAGTTATTGAATTCACCGTACGATTCACGGTAGTCACGATCTATGATACTATCCACAATATGATCAATCTCATCAATCTCATCAATCTCACTTATTTCGTCATTTAATCTCGAAGATTCTTCCAATAGCTTTGAGACATAAGAGTCAGTTACAACTTCCCCCTCATGAATTTCAGTACTAGCTGAAACTGGTGGTTGCTGAGACTTCTTCTCAGTGAAAAGACCATCGTCGTCGTCATCATCAGATTCAATATCGGAGTCTAGCAACTCAACAACTTCAGCTTGAATACCTTTTTGTTCAACTTTTGGTTCATCACCAATGAAACTCCATCTACCATCCCTAGAAATCTCTATCTTATCGATTTCGGAATCTGGCTCTAATTTTTCCAATATATCCCTAAGTTCACCAACAATATATAGATCACCAGGACGCTTGATACTGAATTCTATGTTACAAATAGGACAACAGAAAAATTCCAAAGAATTGTTACTTTTTCCCTTTGTTTTATTTTCCTTAAAAAACACTTTATAACCATACGATTTAGTATTTTGATTATGAACTGCTGAATTCAGTGGTATTCTTCTTGTATCGCTTAAAATAGCCTGCGCATTAATAGAGCCAATAGGCGTCATTCTCCTAACACCGACTCTGAAAGGACTTATACGATTCATCTCAGTAAACGATCTCATGTCGAAACAATCCACATGTGAACAATATCTCGATCTTAGTGGTGTAGCTAGTCTCTTACCTGATAATGGATCCATCAAAGAAATAACCATGGAGCCAGTGACCAGATCCTCATCTTCGTCAACATTAACATGCGAACTTGTATCTTTGATGAAATAAACGTATTCTAGCGAGGCAGAAGCAGAAGCAGAAGTAGAAGTAGAAGTAGAAGTAGAAGTAGAAGTAGAAGCAGAAGCAGAAGCAGAAGCAGAAGCAGTATCAGAAGCAGGAGCTAAAGCAGAAGCAGAAATGGAAGCAGAAACAGCAGCAGCAGCAGCAGCAGAAGCATTTGCCTCGCTCCTACTAGTCTGACTCTTGGCCAACAACTGTACAATGTCAGGTTGATGGTGACCCTTGTCTTTTCCTTTCGCTTTGTCAGATATTTTGGTGGGATTGATAGGGGGTGGGTTATTCTGGGGCTGCGGTGGCCTAAATGCAGGAAGAGTATTACCGAATTCCAACGGAGTCATAAAACCATTAGAGCCTGGAGAGGGATAATATGGTGGAATGGTGGGTTGCCCTGTGTGTGTGTTTGTCTGTTGTGTGCCTGGCATAAACTGCTGATTCTGTTGGCTGTTTTGATTGTATTGGTAGTTAATTCCCGGCCCATTCTGATGGGTATTGATATTATTGGGGATGAAATTCCCATTTTGTAGTGGCTGAACATTTATCTGTTGTCTTTGCATCGCAGCTTGTCTCATTGAAATAGGGCCAGGCGGCGGATATACTGGATTGGTAGCAGTGTGAACTGGATCGTTATTAGAGGTGGACATATTTTGGAATGGCCCTGGAGGACGATACGATGCAGATTGGTTGGTACCAAATTGATTTTGCTGTGCAATATTCGGCATCACATGCGATTGGTTAAGAAATTGTGGATGAGTTTCCAGCGATAGCGTTGAATTTGACACTTGAGGTGACGGTAAATTGAATGTGTTTACAGTATATTGAGCAGGTAAACCTGACTTTGTCAAAGAAGCCAGAGAAGGTGTAGTAACAGCAGGCTTAGTTCCATTTTGTGAAGGCAGTGGCAATAACACAGCATCTTTATTACTTGGTCGTAATTTGGGAGCCTTTTTAGGTTTCGACGTCTGGTTTCTTGGTGTCACTGAACTCTCCTTGGGAGCGGGTATTGACGAAAGATCCGGCAAGGAAGATTTCTGAGGGGCCGGTGACGTTGATGATGTTGATGATAAAGCTGATCTCAATACTTCGAATTCTTTGATCTGCGTTTTGAGCTGTTCCAACAAACATGATAGAGATTCCGTATCCATTGCATCCAATTTTCTAAATAAATCGATATGGAGATCCACTAGACCGCTTGATAACTGTTTTGGAATCGTAGGATCTAAAAGCACTGCGTTAAGCTTTCTTAGGTGAAAAATTGCATCCTCTTTAACGGAATATTGTTTTTGAGGTACATGTTCATCATTTTTATCACTATTTATACCCCCTAAAATCATTAAGCGACTAATTGAAGGGATTTTCAATGTAACAATGTATGACTTGGGTTTCTCTGCTGATTCAACTTCGGGGAATTCTTTGGAAATATCACTGGAATTTGTGTTTTCATCAGCGGCACTAGCTGATGGCAAAACTTCTTGCCCCTGTCCATCGTCCACTTGATCTTCATCTTCCAAATCTTTTGGCACTTGTGTTGTTTGAGTTGGCAATTCAAGAGTCGCATCCGATACCTGAGAGTAATTTTGAAGATTTCCTGGTGATTGAGGAGGATTCAAATTTGAATTGTTCCTTGACAAAGACAATCTTTTTTCTCTCATTCTATGTGCCATATCTACTATCACATCAAGTTCCGATGCATCAAGAGTTTCTGAAAAATCGCTCTCATCATACTCATCTGGTAATTGTCTCTTCTGTCGTAAATTTTCTTCTTGTGATGCCATTGTCTGATCGCTTCCCGTTGAATTCTCTCGGAGCTTATCGCTGATTGGAGATGATTCTCGTGAATGTTGCTTTAAGGATATCTTGAGTTTCAACTTTGTGGGGCTTTCATTCACTGGAGATGATTCTGGCTTTGACGTGTTAAGTTTCACAACAAGTGATCTTCTAGAGGGCGATAGTGTTGTATCTCTTGAATTTGAGTCTCTCTCGTTACCAGGACTTGTTGTTCGGCTCAAGCTTGACGGAGAAGAATGTAGCGTGTTATTCATCAGTGTCAAGGATATATATGCAAATAGTATGTGGTTCAAGATGCACACCTAAGTGGATCCAATGTATGGCTCTGTTTATTGTAACTTTTCACACGAAAAATGATTCTAATTACCAACGTGACCGATCAGATACTTTCAAAAAAGTATCGAAAGAGTAGCAAAACCGCAAAAAAAAAGAAAAGAACAGCCTGTGTTGATTCTTGAAGAATTATCCAGTGTGGATACTTTATTAGTGAAGTTGATCAATATGAGAAGAAGCCTCTGGTCTCAACAATAACACCACCAGTAATAAGCTCAATCACACACACAGAACCTGCAATCACACAGGCAGAAAACAAAGACAGGAGAGACGAATCGACGCGTCGAAGCCACAAACAGCTCAAATCATTTTTCAAGCAGAACGAGCTTCGGCTGAAAAGTTGGCCGAATGATAGCTTTTGTTTAACTTAGACTACACCAGTTTGTCTTTCTCTTGCCACAGTATAGAAGTTGGATCATACAGTCATGTTTCTTGTGTTCTTGTTAGTGATTGTGCTGGTTGTGTTGATTGTTATCATCCTACCGCAAACGTCAGGCTTATTTACATATGCTAAAAATCCTGCATACGAGGAGAAGCGCAAGCTGAGGAAGATAAGCCAAACATCAAAGTCACAAAAAAAAGAAGATGATTTCGGTACATATGTGGCCCCTGATGAGGAGGAAGGATTTCAGCTAAAGGACTCTAATGAAAAGAAAAGTAAGTTGAAAAGTTTTGGAACGGGAGTTTACACGAAGTTGAATAGCTTAACTCAGGAAGATATTCCAGTGACCATTCATTTGCAAAATGACAATATATTGAAGAAAAGAACTACAAAAAAAGCTTCAAATATTACAGATCGTAATCCAGACAACTATGATTATGATTTAAATGATTTGATCGCTGAGGAATTGGAGAAGGATGAAGAAGAATCCCGTGTTGATTCTTCAAAATTGAATTCATACCGTGAAGTTTGAGTAGCCCCATCACTAATATTACTGTGTCTCGTTTTTTTTTCCTTTTTCAGCTCAATAAATAGTACACTTTGAACACATTTTACTGTAATCACCTTCAAGTAAAGATAATAAGAATCGAATTCTTTGCATCTGACTAATCAGATGGTGGTATATAGTAAATATAAGTTAAAACATTAGCTCAAGAAATAAATGAAGGTTCAATAAGAAGTGATCTTCTCTGTGTTAGCTCACAAATTGGCTTGGATTGAAATCAGTTCACGTTGTCTCATATCTTCCTCAATATCAGCAGGTTTTTCACCGTCATCATCATCTGAATCACTACTACCAATATTATCAAGCTTACCGTTTTCAACCGACATCTTTTCATCATAGTAGTTGCTATCAGCATCATCTCCACTGCCATCTTCAGATTCAGGTGAAACTTGCTGTGTCTGTTCTTGAGCTTCCGGAATCACAACTGAAATATCATTTAAATCAAAGTTATCCTTCTCATCAACAAGATCACTCAACTCATAGAACAGCATGAATGTACCTTGAGAACCCAGCACTTCGGCCTCGCTTGATAATCTAACAATCTCATCACTAATTCTCCACCAAACCTTTCTGTACTTTCTATAAGCAATATAATGTCCATAATTATGAGTTCCGAAATGAGCAATTGCCGATTTCAATGAGTAGGTCAAGCCATTATTAACAACTTTGGATTTGATTGTCTGTATATAAGGATTCACAGGTGGTGCTGGTTCAGCCATTTCCTCAGACTCTTGATTTGTATTGTTATTGTCATCGACATCCTGATCAGATTCGTTTCGCTCTTCATCAACTTTTGAAACTTCATCCTGAACTCTGAAGGGAAGTCTTGCGTCCATATTGATATCTGATGGTTCAGCAACGTAATCTGTTAGATTTAATTTCATCGGGAAAATGATTTTTGCATTATTTTTTCTAACCATATATGTTCTAGGGTCAAAAACTGACCTGTTAATATGAATGCATAATAATGGAGGTGGTCTTGCAAAGAAACACTGCTTTGTCTTTTGTGACTTTTGGATCTTATTTTTGGTATGTAGCTTCTGGTATGTGTCATCGTTGATGATTGGCTTAGCCAGCTCTGTTTCTATTTCTTCAATTCTTCTAGTGGTCAATTCCATCAGTCTTTCATCAACGTTGGTCTCTTTATATCTAGCTATGGTTTCTTTCAAAGTATTCAAACTCTCGACAAGCCCACATCTGTTACATTCAACACCATCTATGATTTCTTGTTGAATCCACTCATCCAATAATTCACTCAGTTGAAAAGATGATTTATTTCCAGGAGGTAGATTCAAGTCTAATCCACTAACCACAGAGTATCTAATTCCACCAATTTCACCACATCTTGTGCAGCCAATTCTATCACATTGTAATCCATCAACGGGTGTGATCAATTTCAGAGGAAACACCTTAGAGTCAGCATCTGGATATGATGGGTCTATCTGGCTAGCTGGAACATAAATGTTCCCAGTTTTCCCCAATTTATCCAACCCACTCAACATCCCCTCTTCAAATGGCAAGAACTTATCTTGACTTTTAAGATTTTTCTCCTTTTCACTATCTTCAGAATCTTCACCTTTATTTAGTTTGACATATTCCAACTCAACTTGTTTCATGACAGATTGATAAAATTCTTGAGCGTCCTCTTGGTTATAACCTAAGAATAGATGTTTGTTTGGACCATCTTTCATAACTTTCAATAGATTTCTAGTCTTATACGTTGGTGCTCTTTTACCATGATTTTTATTCAAGTTGGAGAGCAATTCATCCAAAGCTATTGAAAAGGAAGGTGAAGGCTTCCCATTTACCGGGAGGACATCTATTTCTTTTGTCCACTTAGATGTAAAACTATCTAAGAACTCCACCAATTCACTACTTGATGCTAACGATTGCAAAACGGAATTCATGAAACAAGTGTTACCATCGTTTCCTAAACCACCAACGAGACCACCTAATCTCATAGCAGTCTGATAGCTGTCTTTATAAGCAGGGTCCGAAGATGAAAGCATCTTGTTACCACCATTAGAGTGAAATCCAAGAGCAGATGATGAACGGGTAATTGCCGAGCTGAATCTCTCTCCAAGTCCCGTCATTAATTTTTGAAAGTTGTATTCTGATTTGTTGTTGAATAATAATTGCTTTGTGGTGTATGCTAAAACTGTGACAGTAACGGCAGTAATAGCAACGAAATTCCAATCTTTCGCTTGATAAGTGGAGGATGCAAAAAACGATGAAAAGAACAATATGAGGGGATCTATCTTGTTGTATTTGTTATGCGAATTGTCCTTAGTTAACAACTCAGTTTCAATGTCTGAATAGTAATCCTTTTCGAGTTGATTGTCTGTTGAAGCTGAGGTTTCTGATGTGAATGCAAGTAACAGAACCAGTAAAGATATGAAAGAGATACAGCCTGAAAGTGATCTAGTCAAATTATGAACCATCAGGCACTTTTAAGTCCTCCAGATGATTGTTTTCAGTCAAAGAGAGCCAAAAAAATGATATTATAGCAATCAATGACACTTGAATAGCTTATAGTGATGTGCTTTGACTTTTGATTCTAACTATGAAAAAGTCTATTCTGAGAGTCAAAATTTCGCCCAACTAATATAGCAATGATCTACTTGAAAGTATTAATCAGTTCTTTAAGTGTAAAAATCACAATCTCCTCTAGCTATCTAGATTTTCAAGATGGCTTATATAGAGAAAAATTCTAAACTTTTCTTGTGTTAGATCACGATGCTGCTCAATTTAACCGGCACTAGACTAGTCTACTCAAAGAGCGGACAAATGATATTTTTCTTTGACAGTCCGGACATTCTTTAATGATTACAAACCCTTGCACCACATCATATCCCCTATCATCTAAGTTTCGAGTTGTAATCAGACATAAAGTTGAATATATATTTCAAAAGAAAAACAATAGCAGAATAAAAAGCTCAGATATATAGTAAAAAAGTGGTCAATCTAAGGAATTATTGACCAAAGAGGGAGAAAAAAAGAAGGAAATCGTGAAGTAAAAAACACGCACATACACACACACACTATCTCACATGTAGAATATGAAAAAAAAGAGCTAAAAAAGTACAATACAAACGCAAGATTAACAAGCAGGGATAGGGATAACAATCAAAAAGAAGAAAAAAACAAAAATAGCAGTAACAAAACAAAGGAAAAAGTAAAATTATAAAAGGAGTTCATGATCATTCCTCATCGTCACCAAGATCTGCATTACCCATAGAAGCAGCAACAGCTAAACTTTGACTATTCAAAATTTGATCTAACAAAGAGCTAAAATCGTTTATCTCACTTGTATCAATTTCCGTCCTCAACCGTGCACCTGCATTCTCAACACTATACTGATGACCATGTTGACCCAACGTTGGGCCTGCACCAGATGCAGAACCGGAACCACCATCACCTGCTCCAAAGTGACCAAGTTTTTCCCTCTCAATCTCCTCCATAAGGGGTCTAATACACTCTTTACCACTTTCTGTTTGAAAGTGCCTTCTCAAAGCATCAGTTCTTGCGAATCTTTTACCACAACCCCACATTGTAGAGCCATCAGCAAGTGATCCTCGACATTGGAATTTCTTTTCTCCAGTATGTAAATCCTCATGTCTCTTACGATCATGCTGTCTTGCAAATGCTTTACCACAAACATTACACACAAATGGTCTTTCATTTGTATGCGTACGCAAATGTGATTTCAAATTATACGGTCTAGTAAATTTCTTATCACAAATGTTACAAGCATATAAAGCTGGATTCTTTTGCGCTTTCTTGTTTGGTGATGGTGGTGCAGCCAATTCTGATAATTTTTCCCTTGACAGTGAAGCATCACTATCATATGCAGAATCATCAGATGGTGCCCTTGAGTGTGATCTGGAACGGGAACGGGAATTGGAACGCGATTGGTTTGATGAAGCATCAGATAGACGTCTTTGCCTACCTAATCTCATTGAATTATGAGTTGAGTCATCAGGTGGTGAAAGGAACGAACTTGAATCTTCCACATTCAGTAGACCTGTACTATTGGTGGAATTCATATTTCTACCACCTGAGTTCGGCTGATCAGGTGGACTATAGTTGAAAGTTGGCGTACTAACTGTGTTGGTGTGCTCATTCACATGGAAAGAAGTGTCCTCAATTTTGATTTGAGGTCTATCATTGTTTCCAAAACTACCAGATCTAGATCTACCAGCACTAGGAGTTGAAGAAGCAGAAAAAAGAGATGGAGTACCTGCTGCAACTCTCTCAGGATTTTGAATGATATTGATTGATGGTGTTTCAGGCCTTGAGGATACTATCTGAGTTTGTTGCTGTTGCTGTTGTAAGTTCTGTTCAGTCAAAGCCTCTAGTCCTTGATAAATCATCGTGAGATTCTGATAACTGTTTTGAACTTTAGGTGGTGGTTGTGATTTTGGAGCATCTATGCTCAACTGCTTTAGATCCGAAACTTGAAGTGAGGCCAAATCATCCAGACCAACATCAACTCCACCTGCATTGTAAGTTGATTGATTATCATCATCATCATAAACAGATTCTGCTGCAGAAAAATAAGGAGAGTTGGCAGCTGAAATGTCGCTCAAACTATTAGATAGATCATCTCTAGCCTTTTTGAACTGATCGCCAGAGAAGGGATCCAAAACAAAGTCATTTTTGGATGAACTTTGTGCAAACATAGCGTCATGAATCTGATAGTCAAGGTAATCCATAGAGTTTTGCTGAGTAGCAGGAGGATGAATGTTCACCTGTGGTGGGGTTGGCTGACTAAAATTCAAATGATTCATATCGTTATTATTTGATTGCGGTTGTGCATAATCAGGGAACACTTTATCAACCTGAATCAATGGTGTACTTGCGTTACTATAGCTGTTGTTGTTGTTGTTGGAATTATGAATGTTACCACTGCTTATGTTGACGTTCGAAGTTGAATATTGTGGTCGTTGACTCGACTGATTTTGGAACTGCGTTTGTTGTTGATGTTGTTGCTGCTGAGACTGAGCCTGACTCAATGACTGATCCATGTTCACCATACCCTTCAAATTGGAAAAATCTGCAGGGGAATTAATGGTACTTATCGGAGAGTCCACTAAAGTTTCAGGAAAGAAGAAATTCAAGTTACTATTATTGCTGCCATTGGTGTCAACATGGTTGGATTGCTGTTGATAGTGATCTGTAGGTGAAAGTTGGATTTGTGGTGAAGAGCCCATAGAGTGTAACATAGGAGGAGGCTGCTGAAAACTTGTGGAGTACTGCATCATATTTTTGTTTTGTTGTGCCTGAGAAATAGCAGATTGTCCTTGTTGATATTGCAAAGATTGACCAGCCTGGTTTCTGTCATTCTCAAATTGAATAGGGAAATATTCTGAATATTCATTGGTATTATTATTAGCACCAGGGGTAATGTTCAAGAAGCTGAATATTTCTTCATCTTCATTTTTTGATATATTGAGAGCAGGATCAGTTTCGAACTGTGAGCTAATATCATCTTTCGGGTTACTCATGGCAAATAGAAGTAATTTTCACAAATTCTTTTGCTGTTTGTCGTATTCAAGAAATGTAATTCTATATCACTGTAGATATGAAGTATAATCGCTAGTGAGAAGGTCAAGTGGAATGGTGATGTATTGAATATTATTCCGGGATTGAAGGAGTATCAATGAGAAGTATTTGATGAAATGAGTACAAAGCCAAATATTGCGATGTAAAACTTTATCTCCAGTAACTTTATCCAAAGTATTATCTGTATTATTCTAGTAATAACGGGTAGTCCAGGAGATTTCAATAAACTCGAATGGACGATAAGAGTTTAAACCGAAGAGTATACACTGTGGTTCAAAGAGCGGTGTAGATAGAATAAACAATCAAACTTGTAAGCCGATATTCAATTGAAGATAGCTGATAATACAAAAATGGGCCAGATAATATATCTCCCTGTTTGTTCTTGAGTAAGGTTTTGTCTGTGTTTGTGTGTGTGTGTGTGTGAGGCCCACTCAGAGACTAGTTATTGATGTTTCTTCGCGGCCTCACTTTTATTTATTTAAATTTAATTTATTTTGTACATCTTTACACAGCTTTAGTTGATTGATTGATGTATATATAAATAGAATACTTAGCATGTTAGTTAGTTAGTTAATTATATATGTATATATATATATGTACACGAATATTTATATGCAAGTTTACAACCTTAAATCTTCTTTGGTGGATTCACGGCCGTTGGTAGTTGTTTCAAACTTCCATGCTCCAAAAAGACTGGAGCCATCTTCATATGTAGGTTGTCAACTTTCAATTGAGCATTACTATTCAAAGCATTTGCAACAGCTTCAGCATTGACTCTGCTCTGTTCGGTTTTGAAGTTCTTTTCTTGTGAGCGTGGTAACTCAGCTCTCAAACCACGCACCGTAGTATCGAAAGTTTGTTTTATTTCATCTGGTGACACGTTACTCAAATGATTCAAGTTGGCTAGAGGTCTCACTAATGAAGTTGACAACAATGGGTTCGCATATGGGTAGATCTTAGAGTTGGCTGGGACCAATTTCTGTCCATTCCATTGTAATGAGCCTAATGGGAATCCTCTCTTAGTAGTGATTTGATCAACAGCTCTCATCACTCTTGATTTTAGATCGTAACCCATCTTGGATTTACCAAACTCCAAATCTGTTGCTGAGATTGGATTCAATTGATATTCATATGATAGCTCTGATGGAGATCTTTTCAATGTTTTGGTATTTAAATCAAACTCCTTTTTATGACCCATTGAAACTAATCTGTTAACACCTTCAATCATACGTAAACCTCTTCTGGCAGATTCTCTAGTTGCTTTAGGCTTAACTCTCATGCTTGGAGGTGTAGAAATGAGACGATAGTATTCTTCTTCTTGCTCAGCTAAAGATTTTTCACCAGGAATCACATTCAATCTATTAGCTAATTCGGAAGTTTCATTCGCATCAAAAATAGCTTTTTTCAATTCTTCATTATCAAGTTCATCTCTAGATTCTTGTGATAAATTTTTACCAATTTGAGCTCTTATAGTATCTCTTGTATGTAATGCTTTGGCTTTTAAGTCAGTGTCTATAGCACCCAAGAAATCAACAAGATCATCACCAGTTGATTCTCCATCAACTTCATGATCTTGGTCTTCGGCACCTAGTCTTGATCTACTACCGCTGGCTCTGATATTTCTCTTGTTATTATTACCTCTAAAACTTGATCTGATTCTTTGATCAGCATTATTACCTTGACCTAGTCTTTGATTTCTGTTATTATTATTGTTCTTATAACTATTGTTGTTATTTCTGTTGTTGTTGTTTCTATTATTATTTTGTCTTTGATCGGATCCAGCTTTCTTAGAAAAGCCACTGTCTGACTTTGCAGTAACGTTTTTGGTCTCGCTAACTTCTTTCAAATTCTTCAACTTTTCCATAAGAGAAGTAGCTAATGATCCTTCACTAGAAGAAGCATAGTGTCTCAATTGACGCATTGGTGTTCTTATGCTTGCTGGATACATGATGGATGCTGAACCTAGTAATATACGAATACCACTTTCGTATCTTCAAATGATAGTAACTCCTTTCATTGATATTGACGTTCATTTTTAGATGTTTTTCCAAGATTTTTCAGCGAAGAGCGGGTAAAAGACATTACTTATTAGTTACGTAATCAAACATAGTAAAAATATTTGATAATCAATTACATAATAATTAATTGAATTTGGTATACTCTTCATAAGATTGATCGATTTATAAGCTATTTATATATATAGTAGATTTCAAAGACCGGAACCCATTAGTTTATTGTAACCCAAACAAACACATTCTTTACTTATTCTCTTTATTCCGTCATCACCAACAACATAGCCTAAATCACTACCTCCCCATCCTAGAGGTGATGGCCCCCACGTTGGAATGAAGCATATTTCATTGCTTTTACAAACGTTTGTACATTGATAAAACACAGACCAATCCAGAATTGCGAGCAATTCATCTAGCTTGGCTTTTGTCTCAATGATTAAGTGGTCAATATTTTCATCTAGAGCTCCATCATTGTATGAATGATTGATCAGTTTTTTACCCAACAAATACACTTCATTGACAGCTTCAAGAACCACAGTTTGAACTTCAACAATCGAATTCCAGATCAAATGATCGGCCTTTGATTTCAATGGTTGTAAAGGATGGGCATAATCCCAAATTGCGAACTTTTTCAACTCATCAGTTAACTCATATTCAGGTTCTTTGAGGTATCTTCTTATGAAATTGAAAGTATAAGTGGTTAAATTCGTACCCAGAATACCCAAATCATGATGTGAATCATATATGTGAAGAGATGAATTCAAGTTGAGCAGCATTGGACCAAATTTCTCCACAATACCATATGTTATAACTTGCCAATTTGTACTACTATAAGGATCGTTAGGTGTTTGAAGCATGTTTTTAACGTCATTTAATATCTCTTTTTTCAAATCACTTGGCAATTTATCAATACGACGTGTATACGTATCTGGATCCAAGTAAGTTTTGTTTAATGGCGTAACAAACTTACTGAAATCCAACAAAATTCTTTGATCTCCATCATAAACTCTCTTACCTGCTTCATATTGTTCGTATCCCGTCATAGCTTCCAAGATATCAATAACGTGTGATCTTTGCGCGTTAGAATCATCAACGTTTTTTTCTTCATCTCTTTTAATCAATGATGAAGCATCTTCATCTCCATCTTCTGGCAAACTGTCAAATTTTTCAACAGGAAATCCAAGCGTATTAGTTAGGTTAGTCATTCGTAGATCTGAAACCAATTCCAACTTTTCATAAAAGTCACAAATTATAATTTCAAATCCAATTTCTAAACGAATTATACCATCTAAACCTCCATTTGCTTTACCCCAAGCACAAATTTCTTTTGCTCCAACGCCTTCATCGAAATCTTCGTAGTTTTCGATTTGAGATAGTAAAAATTGAGTATCCATTTCACCAGTACTTGTCTTTGCTGCAGATGCACCACCTAAATAAATCAATTTATCAAGTGGTTTCACAACTTGAAAAGTTAACATATAGCTATCAGAGTTACCCCAGCCAGGTCCACCAGGTCCTTTACCTGGCCCTCCAGGGTGATGTTTACCAGGTCCACCTCCACCTCCACCTGGGCCTTTACCAGGACCTCCACCAGGACCGCCAGGACCTCCACCAGGACCACCAGGACCTCCACCAGGACCACCTCTAGGTTTATTTCTATTGAAATGAGCGAAATTATAACTGAATTCATAATCCATGGCAACCCATTCAAAACTAGTAGGAATTTCACCACCACCATGCGTAGAATGATAAAGTAAAGTACCTTCAGGAATATAAGCTGGGAAGAAAGAAACTGAAATTGGATTCAAATCAGCATTTTTTTGTTTAACTGCATTTGAAACCTCATTGAATATAGCTGAAGCATTCAAAAAATCAATATCTTGAAGGTATTCATTATAGTTATGAGAGTTCAAATCTGAATATAAACTTGGCAATTTTGTATGTGAATTATGTTGTTTTTTATGTGGTGTTGTTTGATATATGAAAAACAACAAGTTCAATATAATACCACCTAAAAGACAGTTTCTTAGTAATGTAGGCTTACGTTCAGTTAGATTGTTAGCCAATGCTTGATATCCTTGATCAAGGTTCAACTTACTAAATATATGATTCATATTTTTTATTGAATCCTCAAAAATTATTTTTGTGCCGGATTCAGCTTCAGTAATCGTTTATAGTAAACTAGATTACGAGCATAAGAGAGACTCTTAAAGGAAGTGGTTGATAGAGATTTTCGAAACTGGACAACTACATACTTATACGTTTTTAAGTCACAATTGAGAGGAAAATTAGGTACGGAGGCTTTGTTAATTGAAAAAGCCATTTTTTTGTTGTTTACGTCACGTGAAAAAAAACTCCAAAGTGCCGATCGCGGTGAATGAAGTTTTAGTTTATGAAACGATGTGATGAGATAGGTCTATCATCATGATTGATTATCAGTTTAATAAATTATAACTGACCTTAGGAGAATTAAAACATTTGGATGAGTCCACTTAAGTCTCTTTGTCATCAATAGTTGAGTTGTAGAAGCATACTGTAGACAAATCTGGAAGTCCACCCGTTTCTGTTCCTGTATGCAGCGGCTGCGGAACTAGCAAATGGCGAATGAAACCGGCATTTGCAACAGCGGCTAGTTAGAATGATTACATAAGTAATGACATAACGATAATAATAATATCATTACATAATCAACAAGAATTTTAAAAATAACTTTTATTGTTTTACTGACACTAATTTTCACAATGGCAACACGCCAATTTCCATTCTCAATAATTATCAAGTGGCTTTGCTTTGCCCCGACATGTATTGTTTTGTATTCTAAGGTTATTTGTTTCCATTTTTATTAAATATACACTGGCTTCAAATCTATCTTTGTTTCTTTGTATTATCATACTTCATATTTTGTACCTTCTGTTGAAAGTTTAATATACCCCACTCATTCGCTTTGAACTGATTTAAAAAAACAGCAGAACAACGAAATAAAAAACATTCAAGTTTTTTTTCGACAAAATATATAAATTAGAACATTTGCTCCCAACTGAAGATTATCTTGTCAAGGTAGCCCTTTTTACTTCTTCTGCTTTTATTCAACTTGCAAACAATCGAAGCACTCACAATACTTGATTCAAAAACTAAAATTGAATAAAACCATATACAATGAGATTTACCAATTTGTCTTTCGTGCTACTTGCAGCTTTAGCTATTGCAGTTGATGATTTAACAACTACTACACCTTTAACAACTGGTACGACAACACCTGCAGTGGCTGTTGCTAATGCGGCAACTACTGCTCTAACAACTGGCACGACAACACCACTTGCCAATGCGGTTACCACTCCAACAACAACAAGTACGACAACACCTGCAGTGGGTGTTGCCAATGCGGTTACCACTCCAACTACAACAAGTACGACAACACCTGCAGTGGCAGTTGCCAATGCGGAAACTACAACAACACCAACAACAACCTTACCAACGACAACACCAACAACAACCTTACCAACAACGACACCAACAACAACCTTACCAACGACAACCACTCCAACCACTGGAACCACTACAACACCAAAAACTACTGGAACCACCACCACACCAACTACTGCTAATGCAGCAACCACTGCAACTGGAACCACTAAAGCAACCACAGCTTTAACGACAGGTACAACAGATACAGATACAGATGCCGATACCGATACTGACACAGATACAGACACAACTCAAACAACATCAACTTTATCAGCCACCACCGTGTGGGTGACAACAGTTAACAATGGTTTAACAGTGACGAATCCATCTCAATATTCTCAAACTTTTTCATCAATGTATAGTACGATTGCATCACCATCATCTGGAACTATTGGATTAGGTACTATTTCAGGTACTATTGGTACAATTAAATCTTACAAGACTGTTACAATATCCAGTCACACTGGATGATTTTGATATTGATAAATTTAAAAAAAGGGGATGAATGTTTTCCTTTCAATATACACTTGTTATATGAATACTTGATTTGTTTGCGTCTGTCTTTGTGCTTGTGTTTGTATTTTTTTCTTTTCTTCTCTTTTCTTTTGTGCTTTTGTACATTACTGGGATATCATATATCATATTTACATTGAATTCATCATACTTAAGCTATGTTAAGGACTTTCATTTATTAAAACTTCATTGATTTTACAAATGATAAAGTGGGAATACGGTACTATATTACCCACACAACATCAAGATATCTGCCCAGTTCTTCTTAAACTATTTGCTTTATTGTTCTTGTTATTATTATCACCACTTATTTTTCGTTAGAATTTATATTACTTTTTCCAAAAAAACTAAAAACTACAAAAAACAGCTTTCTTTTTATATACGTTATGATTTTCAATCTAAAAATTTACCAAATCATTACTTAAAGTAGTTCGTATTCAGTAGCGTAGCTGTAGCTGTAGCTGTAGCTGTAACTTAGTAAGAAATTCAAAAATAATAAGTTTTCATTGCAGTTTATAAACCAAAAAATAAAAAAACCTTTTCCAAAAAAACAAAAAAAAAAAAATAAGAATAAAAGTAAAGGAAAGAAAAGATAAGTAACAAATTTTGCTAGAAAAATAATAATAATAAAAAAAAAAAACAGGAAAGTTTGAATAAAATAAAGCTAAAACACAAGAGATTAAAATAAATATAATCCAAATTCATGAAATTTAAATTCAAAGCAAAGAAATCATCAAGTTACATACATCTCTTTAGCAAAACAATCACAAATTTCATGAATTTATTCAATTTAATCAGTTTTTTTTTTTTTTTTTTNNNTTTGAAATTTTAATGATTTTTATCTTATCATTCATCTCATTTTTTTTTAGATTTTTTCGTTTTGATTTAATTCAGTTTGATTTAATTCATATTGAAATTAAATTAAATTAAATGATGAACTTTGGTCTAGAATGAGAATTTGTAGATTCCTTATGAGAAGTGAATTCAATAAGACTATCAGCTTTTAACATTAAAACTTTCTTAAATCTTTCACCAATTGATTTTAATGGTTGTTCTTTACATGATTTAGTCCATAAACAAACTTTATAAGTACCTTTTCTAACATTAACAACAACACCATTAACTTCATTTTCATCATCTTCAATAGTTTCACCAATAACACTTAATAAAGCTCTAGTCCAAATTTGATTAATATCAATATTATTAGCTTCCATAAATTTAGATCTAAATTGGAAAGTCCATTTACCACCATTTGAATTAGCACTATCTTCCCATTCTGGTTTAATTTGTTCTCTAAATAAATGATAATCAGATTTAATTGGTAAATCACTAACTTTTGGAATTGAATTATAAATACCCCAGAATTCTTCAACCGTATCAAAAGTAACAACTGGTTTCAATAAATCGGACCAACTTTCACTTTGATCAACTGCTGGCTTAGTATACCATAAAGTCCATTTGGAATTTAATGGATGCTTAACGTTGAACTCTTCTTTAGATTCTAAGATGGTAACATCATCCTTCTTTTCATCCAAAGATAGATCTTTAGCAGCTTGGTTTAATTCTTCAGACATCTTTAAAAAAAAAAAATTAAAAATAAAATGTTTGTTAGTATTTTGTAAATAAGTAATGCGTAAATGAGACTATCAGAATGAGATAACAACAAACACAAACCATTTCTGAAACTTTGTATGTCCTTGAAACACTCAAAACTCAACTTATATGAATAAGCGCCGAGAAGTTGGTTGTGGATGGTATTCTCAAAGTCCGATGGGTCTTGTAAACCAACGAATATGGTCTTTAGTTTTCAAGACAAAGAGGTTTGAAAAAAAATCAACAAAAATAAATGTTAAACATACCGTCTATAGTTCCTTTAGCAATACTCAAAAAGATTCAAACCGATAGAGTTGGTATAGATAGATTAGAGTAAAGGGAAAGGGAACAAAAAATCAATGTTTAATATATTTCACTGTCTTGTGTCTCTGTCTCTGTGTGTGTGTGTGTGAGTGGAATCTCTTTGTGTTTTTGAAAGCGACGTTTTTTTTTTCAGCAAAAAATTTTCGTGCGTCGATCGACGTTGCTGTCGTCGCTTGTTTTATTAGAAGAGTTTGCGGTCTGTCAGACTGTCAGACTGTTAGACTGTCAGTGCGTTGTGGCTTACCCGGATAGTTGATTGATTATGTAGTATACTAAGGCTAGGTTAGGCTAGATGATTAGTTGATCTGGTTCTATACTTGTTGTATTGGTCTTGATCTTGATCTTGAAGATAAGATGTCTGCTAGTACTGCAAGAGACCTCTCAATCACTGTGGATAGAGGCTTGGCCCAAAAAGTATCCTCAGTTCATGGTGCTAATCCCGTGTTTCTTATTGAGAAGATCACAAGAGAGAGAATCTTGGATTGTATATACTGGAAGAAAGATTGCTACCATTTGAATATTCTCACGTTGTTAGATCAAGCTGTTGATTTGAGGTTGATTGGGACTTATTCAAATATGAACAAGACCAAACCAACTAAATTCATTTGCTTATTATTGAAATTATTACAATTACAACCACCTGAAGACATACTACTTCATTTACTTAATCAGACACAATTCAAATATTTAACTGCATTAATTGCACTTTATATACGAATGACTTTTGATTCTGTTAAAGTTTATTCGTTATTAGAGAAATTTTACGAAGATAGAAGAAAATTAATTTATAAAGATAATTTAACCCCTGATGCTAAGATTCTTTACATGGATGAATATATAGACAATTTACTAAGTCCACAGAACAAGTTTGCTGATTTGATCCTACCAAGATTGGTAAATAGACAACAGTTAGAAGATAATGAACTGATTGAACCCCGCATAAGTTCAATCCAGAGTGAATTTGAAGATATGTTAAGTGATAACGATAGCGATAGCGATAGCAATAGTGATAGTAACAGCGATAGCGATAATGAGATTGAAAACCATAATGATTAATGACAACCACCACCTCAAAAATAATTGAAAATTACGTACTTTTTTTTATTACCCCTTAGGAATATAATATAGAATTTTTCTCTTTGTTTGCTTTATACATCTAAATATAAAAGCATATGATATACAGTTTCGTTTGTTTTAAGCATTCTAAAATGCTCTGGCTCTACCACCTCTCATACCACCTCTACCTCTTGAAGGACCACCTCTCAAAGGCGTCTTATTAGCTCTTGTAATTGGAGCAGGAGCCGATTTCTTTTTAGGTTTTAACATCGAATCAGTAAGAACGTTATCCAAATTGATTTCATCCGGCAATATAACCAATCTCACTTGATTACCTCTTATATTTATAAATTGTAAATTCATTGGATTTCTACCTTTGACTGTCATTTTAACATTTTGAAGATTTATGTTCATTGTAGGTGACACCGATATTATCTCACCTGATATCACAGTTCCATTTTTAAGTTCCACTTGAACTTTCTCATTATTTAATTTCATCAAGAATCTAACTAGCTTCATTGTTATATTACACTATATTATCTTATTAATCAGTGTTATAACAAATGAACTACTAACAAAATGTGTTGATATTACTAAATAAATTTGCCAAATTGATATATCAAGTTCAGTGACATAAGCAATGACGTAATCAAATGAAAACCGAAAGTTGCGAAATTTCAATTCAATTCAAGTTGATCCAAATTGAGCAACTTGAGTAACTAACACATTTTCTTTTATATCCTTTTTGCCTTTTTTTGTGCTCAATTGTATAAATTATATCAGATATTGACTCAATTGATTTTATTAATTAACAATGGTCAACTTAGATATCTTACCTAGATCTAAAAACTTGAGAAAGATCAAGTGCGATACTGATCCAAAGACAAGAGTTAAATCCATCATTGATGAGTACGCTAGAGTCAACAAAGTGAACCCAAATAGAATCAAATTTTCCTTTTTGCCAGATGAAGATGATAAAGATACCAAAAGACCAGTTAGAATTGCTTTGAAAAATGAGCAAACTCTTGAACAAAATGGTCTTGATTTCTCGAAATCCGATAGTTTAGCAGTTTATGCCAAAGATGTTGGTCCACAGATTGATTGGAGAACTGTTTATTTTATTGAATATTTAGGACCAATTATTTTGCAATCATTGATTTATTTTGCGTGGTATGATGCAACTAACAATACTTGGACTCAAAAATTCTCTTACATCATGTGTTCATTACATTACTTGAAAAGAGAATACGAAACATTGTTCATTCACTCATTTTCTTCCGATACTATGCCTTTAAAACATTTATTTAGAAATTCTGGTCATTATTGGATCCTTAATGGTTTACTTATTGGAATTGCAGTTTATGCTCCACAAGATCAATACTATACTGGAATCTATAAATATTTATTCCATGTCGAGGATCGTCCAATTGAAGTCTTGTTCTTATTTGCGGCTGCTTGGGTCTTCTGTCAAGCTTCTAATTATTATTGTCATTTAATCTTGATGAATTTAAGACCTCTAGGTTCTAGAGAACACAAGATTCCTTATGGTTATTTCTTTGAATACGTTTCTTTCCCAAACTACTTCTTTGAAAGTTTAGGTTGGTTAGTGTTTGCTATCATGAACAACAATTGGGCTTCTTATTTATTCTTTGCCGTTGGTACTGCTACTATGATGATGTGGGCTGCTCAAAAACACAGAAGATATAAGAAAGAGTTTGGTGATAAGTATCCATCCGATAGAAAGGCCATGATCCCTCTAATCTTTTGAATACTTTTCAAAATTAAAAAAAAAAAGACAAGCCCCACTACTCTATGTGAAAGCCATGCTATGCTATGTACTACTTTATGTCTCATCTTCCCCGTGTTAATATCTTGTATATGCTCAAATCTTAAAACTGTTTAGTCATTTTAATAATATCTTTTGCACAGCCAGTTTATGCTTATTTTTTGTGGCCCTCCTGTTTCGTACTTGTTTTGTTTTGGCTATTTATAAGCACCGATTGCCGGTTTTTTGTTTGGATACAGTGATTACAGTAGTGAAACAAATACAGACCATACATTAGGTATAGTTTATAGCTACTACTTGCATTGTGTAACTAAACTGGCGCGTTTCAATGCCTGACACGATCCCTCCGTTGAAAAACGACCCTCAAGGATCTTCTATTCAGGGGTCTACTACATCTTCAACTTCTCCCTCTGTCCAACAATCACAACCACAGCAATTTCAATTACAACAACAAAATGCTCCTCAATCCCCTACACTAAGTGCTCATTCTCAAAGGCCAAAAAATCAAAAATCAAGAACGCTTAGATCAGCTCCAGTTTTACCAAATGCAATTATAGGAGCAAGTCATAACATTCCGGGATCTGCCTCACATCAACGAAAATATGTTTTACTAAGAGAAAAATCTGCATTACCGCTTGCAAACAACTCTGGTGAAAACAGTAGTGCTTCTTCTCCTAAACTAGGTGCTGTCACCTCTGGTTCTCAAGCCAACGCTTCCATTGCCAACGCCTCTAATAAGCCAAGACCATTCGTAAGAAAAGTTCCTTCAACAAGGTATATCTTCAGTGTGGATGATGATGAAGATGAAGTGGAAGAAGATCTTAATAGAGAATACCTTGAAGGTTATACTGATGCATTGAGACATCGTTTCAAAAAGACTAGTTTAGTTAATGCTCATGAAGCTTCGTTATCCTCTGATCCAAAAACCAAAAAGAATGAAGAATTAGAGAAAGAAATTGCTCAAAATTTGATTTCTGCAACTAAAGATATCAATATATTACGAGAAAGAGATGGTGATCCAATACATAAAATAAATTCAAGATTATCAATCGATTCACAAGCTGATAATACCGATGAAATTAGTGAACAAGAAACAATTGAAGATGATTCTAATTCTCCAGTTTCTTTCCATCCACAAGAATTACCAAATTTATCTCATCAATCATCATCTGTAGGTAACCAACCTCAAAATATGCAATCTATTCAATCTCAATTATCTGATTTTGCAGAACGTAGTGGAAACATTTCAGAAGATAATTCATCAAAATCTTCATCAGAGAGTTTTACTTTACGTGAAAGACAGGACGCAATCAATGAAACACATCCATTTGGTATTCGTATTTGGAAGCCTGCAATTTATAAGAAAAATAGATCTGTTGAACTAGCAGCTGAAAATGATATCCATTCTAGATTACCATCAACTAAGCAAATCGGTCCAAGTGTTGTAATTTGCAACTTTATATGGAGTTGTACCGTTGGATTATTACTAATGTTGATATGTTTATCATTAGGTTTGATAACTTCGATTTTTGCAATTTTTACAAATCAAAAGAAAGATGACTCTATGCGTTATGCCAAGTTATTCTTCAATCTTGGATCTTATCTTTTTGTTCCCTTTGGTAAACTTGTCTTGCTCAGATCTGAAAAGCATTATTTGCAAGAAGATGCCAATGTTGGAAGTTCTTTGGCAGATTATAGACAATGGAGAACACAAGAAGAAGGTAGATTATTTTATGCTTCTCCAAATGCTTTAAAACGGGTTCCTCCTACTGAAGTAACTCCGTTGAACCCTCAAGGTGCCGCTGCTCCTCAATATGTATCAGGTCAAGATACAGCAGCAACAACGGCCACAGTGGACCCTCGAAAATCCTCATCTGACGACGACGACGATGATGATGAAAACACCCGCTTTTATAAACAAAGATTTTTTGGTAGAGGTAAATGGAACATTGGCCGTGTCATTTTCTTTTTATTATTCTACCTAATAATATACCCAATTTTGTTGACTGCTGGGTTCTGCTTGTGGTTAATGGTTTTCACCATCCCTATGGCCAAAGTGTTATTTATTTTGTGCAACCATATTAAACGTCATCCCTTAGCACTGACTTTTGAAGCTGAAAAAAATTATTCACAGCATAAGTCTACAGGTACTGAATCGATTTTGATTTGTACTTATAGATCACTCGGTTTCCATTATTACAAATATACAGTTGATGGTACTAATATTTTCTTTATCAATATGATTTTCCTGGTGATTTTCACAATTGGTGATTTCTTTTTATTGAAAGAATACTTTGAATTGAATTCATTGATTGTGGACCCATCATTGATCTTCACTCTGTGTCTAATTTCAATCATTCCATTAGCTTACTTCATTGGTCAGGCAGTTGCATCCATTTCAGCTCAAACTTCAATGGGATTGGGTGCCGTCATCAACGCTTTCTTCTCAACAATCGTGGAAGTGTTCTTATACTGTGTGGCATTGAATCAATCTAAAGGTAAACTAGTTGAAGGTTCTATGATTGGATCTATCTTAGGTGCTGTTTTATTACTACCTGGTATGTCAATGTGTGGGGGTGCTATCAAGAGAAAAACTCAAAGATACAATCCTGCATCTGCAGGTGTCTCATCTACAATGTTACTTTATGCCATATTGGTCATGTTATCTCCAACTATCTTGTATGAAATTTACGGTAAGTATGAAGTTCAATGCTTTGCGTGTGATGACAGTCTCGAAGACGGAGGAATTGATCGTGATTGTAAAAGATGCCATATTTTTCAAGCATCGTTTACATTGGATAGCTTATATACCGAATACTTGCGTCCTTTCACTGTTTTCGCATCAGTTGTTTTATTCCTTGCATATTGTATTGGTTTATGGTTTACTTTGAAGACTCACGCAGCGCTGATTTGGAGTACACCAGTTGCAGCAGAGAGAGAAAAGGAAAAGAAATTAGAACATCAGGCTTCTCAAATGCTGAACACTCCAGACGCCAACAGTATCAAGTCATTGAACTTGGATAACTTGACAGCAACACAGAAAAAACAAAATTCTTATCCATCTAGATCGGCTCAAAAAACTATCTCAACAATGCCTAGTATGAACCTTCAGCAACAACCTAGTCAATTATCCGTTGGTGCTAATACTTCCACGAAGCAACAACAACAAACACCACAACAACAGGGTGCTCAGGCTGAAGAGGGTGGTGGTCATGATGCACCAAATTGGTCTAGAACCAAGTCTACCACCATCTTACTGTTGGCTACTGTTTTATATGCTATTATTGCAGAAATCTTAGTTGATGTTGTTGATGATGTTTTGAGTGTGTATCCAATCAGTCCAAAGTTACTTGGACTTACTGTTTTTGCCTTGATTCCTAACACTACAGAATTTGTGAATGCTATCTCGTTTGCAATGCATGGTAACGTTGCATTATCAATGGAGATTGGTTCTGCTTATGTGTTACAGGTTTGCTTATTACAAATTCCAATCGTCACATTATACTCTGTTTTCAAAAATAGAGGTATAAATGCTGATATTGCTAGTATGTTTACGTTAATTTTCCCAAGATGGGATTTCATGGCTGCTTTGATTTCAGTGTATATGTTCACTTACATTTACGCTGAAGGAAAATCTAATTATTTTAAAGGATCCATCTTGATTCTATTATATTTCACTATGATTGTTGGTTTCTATTGCTCGATTTCTATTGATGATAATGGACTTTAACTAATAAATACCCTTACTCAATCAACTTTATTATTTGTTTTCTGTTATTTAATTACTGCATTAATTTATTCTTTTTATACGATTTACACTTGAAGGTCTTTATCTTCTGTTAATTTTCTCTATTTCTTTTGATACATTAAAATTATTTTGGGATATTATTTAACTAATAGTAAATAGTAAATTATTTGGTTAGAGTCTTTTCAAGAGCGATTTCTAATAGTTTTAAACCATCGATTATCACATCGTCTTCAATATTCAAAGCAGGAACAAATCTAATCACATTACCTCCAGCTGTAATGACCAACAACCCCAAATCTCTAGCAACATTAACGATTTCACTTGGATCTTTGTTGAATTCAACACCCAATAATAAACCATCACCTCTAACTTCTTTGATATCATTAGGGAATTTTTCTTTTAATTCATTCAATTTAACTTTGAAAATTTCACTTTTCTTTTCAACTTGTTCCAAAAAGGCAGAATCACTAACTTGTCCTAAAACGTAACAACCAATTCTTGATCCTAATGGATTACCACCATAAGTTGTACCGTGATCTCCGACATTGATCTTACTTTCAACATCTTCAGTAATCATAGTAGCACCTATTGGGAAACCATTACCTAAAGCTTTAGCCATTGTTAGAATATCAGGATGTGCTTCTTTAGGTAATTTACTATGTGCCCAAAGTTTACCTGATCTACCTAAACCACATTGAATTTCATCATAGATTAACACAGCATCATTTTTGACACATAATTCCTTTAACTTGATTAAGAATTCAGCTTCCATTGGTCTGATTCCACCTTCACCTTGAATTGGTTCAATAATCACACCACATGTCTTACTACTGATTAAGTTTTCAACACTTTTAATATCATTTGGTTTGGCAACTTTAACACCTGGGATAAGTGGTGCAAATGGTTTTTGATATTTTGGATTTGGTGTAACTGATAAAGCACCCATAGATCTACCATGGAAAGAAGTTTCAAAAGTAATGAATTCAGTCTTTTCTTCAGAGATTGAAGTTCCATACTTTCTAGCAAATTTCAAAGCTGCTTCATTTGCTTCTGTACCTGAATTTGCCAAGAACACTCTAGATGCATTATACATTCCTCCTGATTCTTTAGTCTTGATAACTAGATTTTTACTCAATTCACCAGTCCATAAGTTATGATACAAGTTAGAAGCGTGGACCAAAGTATTTGCTTGATCAAACATGATTTTGGCAACTTCAGGATGTGAATGACCTAATGCAGTAACTGCAATACCTGCTGTAAAATCAATGTATTTTTTACCTTCTAAATCGTATAAATGACAACCTTTACCCTTTTCAAACACAATGTTTGGTCTTGAATATGTGGTTGCAATAAAAGAATCTCTTTCTTTGATATATGGTGTTGACTTAGCATGACCTGATGAATTTAACACAGGATATAACGAAGTGAAAGATCTAGTAGAGACAACTGTTGATCTTGGAGAAGTTGTGGCTTTAGCCGCATTTCTGATAGCAGTTCTAATCATTGTGTTATCTAAAAGTTGATTGAAACTGTTACAACTATAGTCAATCAATACAACTTCAGAAGTAATCTTATATTAAAGAGAGTTCAATATCTTTAAATGACTCAATAAAATTTTTTTCTTCAAAATGGCTTCTTTTCGATGTTGGATAATCCGAATCGGGTAATTTTTGATAGACGGCTTTCTAATTTTGCGCGCAAGAAAATAATTAGAAACATCTTTACACCACAATTATATAATTTGGTGTAAAGATGTAAAATAACTAATCAGACACATAACTCAAAAATGGCAGCAAGTGAAAAATCAGTTTTCACTCTCATCGAATGGAAACAGACAGGAACATGTATTTTTGAAAAGCTAGCAGTTGAGCTGGATTTATCATTTACTCAGATATATATATATATATAGTATATATACATTCAACTGGTAATCAACAATGTCATCAAAGAAGCTTTTTGATCTTACTGCAAAGCAAGCTTTTGAGAAGCTTCCTTCCAAGTTACAACGTTTCTTTACGAGATACCCTCCAGCTCCATTCAGAGAGTACGCTAGCAAGCAAACTTTACATAACGCTCCAGATGCCAACCCTTTCATTCCAAATAAACATGCTGTCACAGGTGCTGTTCAAGATTCTGTTTACTCATTGAGAAGACAATCGGATCTATACAAATTGGCTTATAAATATGGTATAGCTGATTTGATGCCAACTTTACGTAATGATAAGAAACTATTTACAGAGAAATACGAGACAAAACCTACTTTGAAGGGTGTTTTGAGACCTAAGGGACACAAATGGGAGAGAACATATGATGAGAGACAAAAACAAATCCAAGATGCTTTAGCTAATGCTGATAATTTGTTGGTGCAAGCTAGAGGTTCGAAATATAGAAAGAGATTGGAAAGAAGAAAGAACGAGAAAACTACATGGTACTGAGTGCTTTCTTATTATTCTTCTTCATGCATTTACGCTACGCATTTTTCTAACTAATCATTAGCCCATTGAATGGAAGCCTACATGCTTTCCGCTATGAACACCTCTGTATATAATAATAGAATTGAATCTTTTGAAAAATAAAAAGAAAGAAAACAAAATCTATAACATCTAACGAGTAATGTTTAATTGAACGTTGTATGTTTCTGTTGCAAATATAGTCCAGAAGTAGTAGTATAAATTCAAAGTACAGATCAACCCGATCTCGACTTGACGGTTGAAAGAATCTGCGTCTTGGAACTTTACGAGATTGGAGATATTAAATTTTCATCCTGCGACTTTCCAAAATGGGATATTTCTGGAGTGTGATTCATTCATGTATAACTATAGCAGATCAACATTGATCACGGAGTTAGTGTAGATTCTAGATATAACTATCGGTAACTACTCAGACAACACTGTCATACTTTATCATGCACAAGCCCGAAGAAATCGAATCGTCTCTACCCCCCATGGACGATGAATCTGGACAAGACACTTTTTTCACATCGATTGGTCAATCTTTAGTCCCATCTCGTGATGCCCATATCTCCCTACAAGGGCAGTCAACATTTAGTCTTCAAGCCTTTGATGATATTATTGCTAGTGCATACGAGGGCAGTAATCTAGAGTTTGATGGATTGAAGATCTACGAAGACGGTGGGAAATCAGGATGTGGTGGTGTTCTTTGGGTCGCTGCTGAAGCACTGACTTTATACCTGCTTCAAAATTGGGACTCTTTAGTTTTAGATCTAGCTGAAAATCACGGAATTACAGGTGGTGTTAGAAAAGTAGTTGAAATCGGATCAGGTACCGGTATTACCGGTATTGCATTGGGACTGATCATGAAGAATTTAAAGAGTTCAATAATCAACACTCCTGAGATATATATTACTGATATTGATGATTTGATTCCAATTTTGGACAAAAATGTTCAATTAAATAATGTTGGTGATATTGTCAAGGCAAAAGAATTGTTCTGGGGTGAAGAGCTGCCTGTTGAGTTCAGCAGTGATGTTGATTTAATACTTGCTGCTGATTGCGTGTACAATGAAAAAGCTTTTGACATCTTATGCCAGACCTTGGTTGACTTGTCTAGCACAAACTTGCTAAATTCAGGCAGAGATACCGTTATCTTGTTTGCAAGCAGACATAGAAGAAAAGCTGATATGAGATTCTTCAAGAAGGCTAGAAAATACTTTGATTTCGGAGAAATTACCGATTACCCCAGATACAACGATTTTAGAGTTCAAAACGTTCACTTATTCAAGATGTCACTGAAAAAGTCAAAGCTCAACGCTAAAGTCATATGATGGTTTTCCACGAGACTACTTAGCTATCAAACTATTTTTGTCTTGGAGATTTTTTTCTATATCTTTTTCAAAGTAGGAAACTTTCCTGTGTAATTTTTATTTATCCCATTCGATTCATGTTTATACAAATCCTTTCATATATACCAAAATTTTTTTTATCAATTCAATTCAACTCCTTTCTTCATAAGCTTTTGCAATCATTTCGTCACTGTACTTATGCAGTCCCCTGATAGCAGACATACCTGAAATTAAGAAGGGTTGATTCTAGCTAAATACTCAGAGAGACTATCTTCAGTCATCACTCACTGATTTCCTCAAACTCTGAAAATTGTGTATAAAGTTTGAATGTACCCGTACCTATAGGAGGAATAACCTTACTTTTGAACTCATCTATCACTTCATCACCCCAGTCTTCGTCAAAAGTGACGTATACAGTGATGTTTGCTTGGGATGGAAGAGAGCTAAAGTCCGGAGAACAGCTGTAATGTAGATGAATGTCGATCTTGCTAACCCATTCATTCTCAAGTACTATAGGGGCAGAAGGTGTCGCAATACTTGTAATGCATAAATATTTTAAACGACTCAATCGAGATACAAAAGGTGGGCATGTAAGTTCTTTGACATCATCATAATCATCTTCATCATAGTATAGTCGACTGAGTGACAAATTAGTGATGTATGCCTCTTTAGTTTCGATGAACTCAGATAAGAAACTGGGACATGTCGGATAATCGTAGATTATACCCAAACTGAAAGGTTTCGTATAAACATGAGGTAAGAATTCACACGTAAAGCAGAAATCATCAGCACTCTTTTGAAAATCATCGACAAATTCATCAAAGTTGTCATTATACCTTGATAGAGTTAGATCAAAGTGAATATGCTTGATTGGGAACCTATCCAAAAACTTCAATGTACCAAATTTAATCTTTCCAGAAGAACTCATTATTTCTAACGTGGTCTGTGACATGTCAATGTGCTGTAAAAACCACATTGTTTCGGCCAAGTCTAAAGCCATACTTGTCCAGTACACTTTCTTGACTTTTAAATATGGATATCTTTTTTGGATTTGATACAGATCATCATTTACCCCACGGCAATGTAGCGCAAACATAAACTCTTTACAGCTCATTAATACTGACCAAACTATACGAGCTGTCCATTCGTTGAGAGGGTGATCCGATTCTGTTAGCAAAGAGAGGTTCTCATGGCAACCAAAAGACTCAAACAGAACTTTTGATACAGTTGTTTTCAATTCAATAGGTAGTTTGACCATGATATTTACAAAGTCCTCAATCGATCCATTATCGTTCCGTTGTTCACTCAATGAGTCATCCATTGTAAGCTAATCAATGATCTTATATTTTTCAAATCACAGTGACACGTAACAAGTGTTGGATATAGAACTGTGATCAGTACTTCTGAGAATGACATTCTCCGGAAATCAACTTTATCTATCATATCTGCGCCGCTCAACTGCAGGAGCAATTTATAGGTTACTTACCTACACTATAAGCATCATCATATAATAATAATACGTTTGGAATTTTTTTATCAAGCTATAAACATGAACGCATATACATAGTTGGACGAGCAAGCTCATCTATTGCTCTCTTCTTCATCTCAACGCTTCTCTTCGTCTTCCAATTCTCTATAAATATCTTCTTCACTGAAAATTGCATCTTCACTTTCAGCTTCAGCTCCAGCGAAATCAACTTCCGATCCGGATGATGCAGAATTACTACCCAGTTTAGCTTCCATGATTCTTGTCTGTTCAATAGCTTGTTTCTTCCATTCCGCTAACACTTCGGATTCTTTATCGAAACCATAATCGATATTACTCTTACCAAAGACGGCACCATACATTTCCTGTTCTTCTTTTGTCACGTTGATTTCAGTCTCTTGCTCTATTTTCAATCTATAGTATTCATACTTGGCTTGTTCGTAACTCTCTATTAGTGGCATGTCTTTTGTTTTCGTCAAGTATAAAGTTCTTTGAACCACTGATTCACCATCCAATTTTCTTGTCAATTGTTTCATCGTACTCCAATCTAATTTATCAGCATCCATTGAGTGGTCGTTCTCAATTAAAGATTTTGGGTCAGCCAATTCCCAAGGATGTTGCTTGTAAAATAAATTTCTTAATTCATCTTCAATAAACTCTAACTTTTTAGGCTTCAGTAAAACATCTCTAAATTCAGATGGCTTGAGTCTAGTTTTGAAAAAGTTAGAACCTTGCTTTATTTGTGAGCTGCTAGAATCCAACACTGGTTCAGATTCTTTCACTTGTCTCAAAGTGTCCAATCTCACAGTCTTTTGTGAATCCTTTTTAGGTGGATGGTAAGCCAACACTTTGTACCAAGATGGTTGATTTTCCACCAAACCTGACTTTAAATAATCTGATGTTCTTTTAAGAACATGATGTGCACCTTTACTAGTATTCATGATGTCCAGCGAGTACAAATGCTTATTGATCCGATTATATCTTTGTTAAGTCTGATCATCCTCCACCATAGTCTTATGTTCTTGAATTTTCAACCAACTTTTCGCTTTCAATATGTCTGCCATATTTTAATTTGTGTCTGCTAAATTTTTTTTAAAAGAAGCTCACGTGACTCAAATTTTGGTGCAGAGATGAGTACAGAGCTTTTTATTATGAGATTTGAGAAAACCTTTTTTCGTGATTCAATTTTAATGAATCATCTTTCTGCTGTTGCATTTCATGATAAAATCTTCGAATACAGCTATGAATGACATGTTGAAAGAATAGATATTCAAATATAGGCTGTTCAATTTGTTGGGTAGTATAAATGAAATTGCTACATCTAGCGATTGGGAAGAAAAAGCCTTTAACGGGAAGCCATGCCGTATCTAGCAGCCTTTCATAGCCCTTGCCCATTCCAATTAAACTTGAGTGATTTAAAGCATCATCCCAACAAATGTAGCATTGTTAGATAACAAGGAGATTTGCAGCTCGATATTCAGCTTAAAACCGGCACAACGACGCTTAGAACCGGCACAACGACCTCACCCAGATGATTCATAGTCATCTTTGTCGCTCAAAACAAGATGACTCCGATGATTCGCACTCCACCAACGATTACTCGAAAAAAATATTTCTGGTTGTTGCGTCTTTCTTTTCATGAAAAGTGGTATAAATTGACCCTTCCTTCCACCCCTTCTTTTTCTTTTCCACTAATACAAGCTCATTCTTCTCTCTATACACTCAATAAACTGAAATGACTTCTACTAGTAATTCGATGAAAGAAATTGTTACTGCTGATAAAGATCTAGAGTCTGTGCGAGTTTCCTCAGATTTAGAAAGTCCTAACATCATCCCTACTGAAAAACAGTTGGATAAAGTTTACAGACATTTAGATTATCGTATTATTCCTGCTCTTTGGTGTTTGTATTTCTTAACTTCGTTTGGGTCCTCAGCTTATGGTACTACGTTGACGATGAATTATGAGACTGGTCATTCATTAAAGGCAACTTTAGGTTTGACAGCTCATCATACATCAACTGCTTCTGCTTTATACTATGTCGGTTATATTATCTTTGATCTACCTATGAACTTAGTGATGACTAAAGTCTCCCCTCAAGTGTGGTTGAGTAGAATTGTGATCTCTGTTGGTCTAGTTTATTCTTGTTATGCTGCTTTAACTACTCCTTCTGGAATTATGGCAATCAGATTCATTAGTGGTGTTTGTGGTGCTGGTACTTGGCCAGGTATGTCCTATTATATCTCCTTATGGTATCCAGAACATAGAACCGCTAAAAGAATTGGTTATTACTTTACTGCTGCTCAATTGAGTGCGTCTGCTGCTGGTTTGGTGTCTGCTGGATTCCAAAAGATGGATATGGTTCATGGTTTAGAAGGTTGGAAATGGTTATATATTGTTTATGGTGTCATTACCATAGCTGTTGGTATCTCGTTAGTTTGGTGGCTACCAGATAGACCTCAATACTTGGTTGATACAACCGATAGAAAGTACGTTCATTCTATGGATAAAATATTGCCTAGAAGCATTACTAAGATATTCAAATCTCCTCAACCTTTGTCTTTGGAAGAAAGAGATTTACATAAGGCTGATATGAGTAACAGATATAAGGACTTATCTTGGACTACTAAAGATGTGATTAATGTTATTCTAGATCCTAGAACTTGGCCTTTGGTTTTAATGTATTTTGGTGTCGTTGGTACAGGTTTTGGTTTAGCTGTGTTTGGTACTACTTTGATCAAAGCTAACAATTCTAGTTTGTCGGGTATTAGCATTTCACTCTTATATGCACCAATTTGGTTATTCGATCTAGGTGGAATCTTGATAGTTACTCCTTTTGCTGATAGATACAAGAAATGGAGACCACTCTTTTTTTCGGGATCAACTTTGATCATTATCTGTGGTATGTTAGTGACTACTTATGCTCATGGCTCATGGAATAGATACGCTGGGTTGTTGATTGCTGGATTTGGTTTAGGACCAACTGTTCCTATATGTATGACTATGGCTGCTGAGATTATGTTCAAGAGACATGGTGATGTTGGTTGTGCCGTCTCTGCAGCTATCGTTTCTGGTCTAGGTAATTTAGGATCTGTGACTGCCACTTATGCTTTATACTCAGGCTGGCCTGCAGATGTTGCAAGACTATATCAATATTCCAATATGATGCTTGTTTTGATGTTGGGTGTCAGTATTGTTGCCGCACTCTTTTTACCTTTACTTAGAAAGTGGTTGGGTGATTTCGATGATGACGAAAACAAAGTCACCACCACTACCTTTTGAAATTTTTACTAAATTGCTGAGCAATAAATATATATAATATAATATATCGCATACTTATCTTGATATTATCTAAATTGTCTCAACAGGATATGGCTTGCCACCATCAGCACTACTCTTGACCATAGCATCGACAATTGCTAAATGATGGAAGGCAACTTCGGGAGTTGAAATCACTTTTGAGAAATTTCCAGAATGTAGAGCTTCACCAAGAATCTCAAATTCAGTATCAACTGATCTATTTTCATTCTCAATCTCAATCTCTTCGCTTGAAGATGCACTCTCAGGAGAACCACCCCCAATCTTCAAGCTGATTGTTTCCTTCTTACCTGGACTGAAATCAAAATGGATAGAACCATTGTCACCCATAATTTCAAAGAAACATTTTTTGTCAGTACTACCAAATGCAGAACCGTATGTGAAGGTACCAATCAAACCAGACTTGGTTTCTGCCAATGAGTATGCTATATCATCAACACCACTAGCTTCTCTTATCTGTTTGGTTCTAGCGGAAATAGTTTTAATTTCACCAACAACACCTGTCAATAAAGCCAATTGATGAACACCACCATCAGATAAAAATCCACCAACGTGTTCGGGTTTCTTTCTCCATGCAGTTGCCAAATATTTGTTGTCGAAATTGAATTGTCCAGTTGAATGATAAGTGAATGAGTAGACATTGCCGATTTTTGACATAGCTTCCTTCAATAATGGAATCGATTTATAGTAGCACCAATGCTCAGCAATAAATATTGTAATATCTGGGTTATTTCTGGAAATATTGACAATTTCTTTGGCTTGAGCTAAAGTTGCCGCAATTGGCTTCTCCAACGATATATTCTTCTTATGTTTGACAGCCAACTTGACGGCATCTAGATTGAATTGAACTGGAAGCAAAGCATCAATCAAATCAATCTTTGGATCCTCAAAGGCGTCTTCCAAGTTATCATACACGGTAGTGATTGTTGAGGAGGTAGCTGCAAAAGACTCAGCTTTTGACTTAGTTCTATTGTAACAAGCACAAGGGTTGAAATACTTGGACTTTGTTAAAGCTGGTAAATGAGCATTAGTGGCAAATATACCGGTACCTATAATTGCAACGTTTAATTCAGACATTCTTTAATAGCTTTCAACTTTAGTTAGTTCAATGGTATGAGAAAAAGAACGGTGTGTATATGTATATTATGACAGCAGTGCAATTAATCCATTGAAATATGGAGAAAAAGTGAGGTGCGTCATAAATGTATACATGTACAATTATTTTACCAAAACAGTTTTTCCGGATTAGTTTCAACCGTGAAAAGTGACTTTGTAGTGTCTGGGGGTGACACAATGGCTATGATTACACCTTATGTAGCTTTATATAAAGACGATGACATTAATAGTCATCGATAGAATACTGGTGATCTGCTTGAAGGAGATGTTGGAGAAGTAGACGGGCTTCGAGCGATTCAAAACTACTGCTTATTACCCTTATTTATGCTCAGTAATCGCTTTTACTCTTATTGGATTCATACATCTCGCTTTATATACTACATTTCTTTCTATCTTAGAGCAACACATGTCAGTTGTAACTTGTAACATTTTCAAGTTTTTCATCAGCTCTCACCTATCTGTTGAAACTTAACCAGATTTTGATCAATTCTAGAAACCTCTTCCCTCATCATGCTAGGAAGTTAGGGACTACCGTTATGCGATATTGTATGCTTTATTATATAATGCGGAGTTGTCAAAAATGGGATGAACTAGAGTACGCTGGTTAGACTTCAAAAATCTCAATCAAAATTTGTCCATTCATAAAGGTTTATCACACGGCAAATTGTACCATCTCACAATTGAATGCTTTCATAATACTGACTTTAGGTTCTCTGCGTCTTTACATAAGCAATATTGTTATTTATCTGAATCGGAGCTGGTGTTATCTCTCCAAAGCCATTCACTCTTGCCAGTGAGAATAGTTGTTCGCCCATATACTGAACACATAAGTCTATATTTCATTATTCAATTCATAGAAGAGTTTGATAAGACTACTTTACGTCAAAATTCAATAATTTCCTAAACTGTCCACCTTCCTAATTGGGACTAATAGCAATAAAAAAGAAATGAGCCGCAAACTCGGGTTAAATTGGCTCACCTCTTCTTGAAACAAGCCTCGTAGTTGAAAACATGCTTCAACAACTTTTTATCCTTCAGTTTCTTTACAAGTAGATGTATTGAGCTACAAAATACTACTCAGCTAAGTTCAAAATGTCTTTGAATGAAAAGCTGATACCCCATATAGATGAGTTGCAGTTACCGTATGACCGGAACGGTTATAAGAGACAGGGCAGTCTTCGTAACTCTCTGAAATTCATTGCAGTCATATCTATAGCGGTTATTTATGGTTCAACACTGTTAATTTCACAGATAAATGCTTTATATACCAATTATCATCACTATAAATATGAACATACATTACTTGGAGAAGTTGCAGACTACCGAGATAAAACTTCTTCAACTGGAGGTAAAATTCCATTGGATTTCAATTTGGTTAGAAGCGGAGCATTCTATCCTGAAACTCGTTCCATTCAGTGGATTCAAACACCATCATCTCTTACAGATGATTCTGGTGATTATGTTCTCATTGACGAATCCAACTACATTTTGAAAACATTAAGCAATACCACATTTGAGAAAGTCCTTTTCAGTGGAAGTAAGATTGAATATGAAGGCTCGAGCTATGAAATTGAGGATATAACCTTTAGTGATGACTTGAAATATGCATTACTTATTTGTGAAAAGATTCATAATTGGAGGCATTCATTTTTTGCTACTTACTTTATTTACAACATTGAGGACGGGACTACTCAATCACTATATGATTTAGACTCCAAGATGAACAAGAATATTGCTTTGGCCAAATGGTCTCCAGATTCTTTGAAAATTTCATTTGTGTTGGAAAATAATGTCTACTTGAAAGATTTGAGTGATTTCTATCATCCATCATTGAAACAGCTCACTTTCGATGGAGGTGCAGAAATCTTCTATGGTAAACCGGACTGGGTTTATGAAGAGGAAGTGTTTGAAAGTGATACTGCAATGTGGTGGGCTCCAAACTCAGAGTATCTGATGATTCTCAGATCGAATGATACACTCGTTCCAATTTATCCAATACCTTACTTTGTTCAAGATGTTGCTGATATATATCCGGAGCTAAGAGAAATCAAATACCCAAAGCCTGGATATTCAAACCCTATAGTTGACTTTATAGTTTATGATCTTCAGAAGGAATTCATCAAAACTTTACCAAATGATGATTTATTTTATAATGATGATGATATTTCAAATGATGAAAGGCTAATAACTGAAGTCAAATGGGTTGGAGATGAGCAATTTTTGATCAAGATTACCAATAGAGAATCCGATCTCATGAAGATTTTTATTGTGAATTCCAAAGAATCAATGACTAGTAAGTTAAGTCGATTTGAAAATGGGAAACACTCAAAATCCTGGTTTGAAATCAGTCATAATACTGTATTCATTCCTAAATCAGAAACTAGGGAATACGATGGTTATATAGATATAATTGATGTTGATGGGTTTGATCATATTGCATACTTTTCACCACCAGAATCCACCGAACCAAAAATCTTGACTTCAGGTAACTGGGAAGTTGTTGACGGTGCATCAGCTTTTGACTTCAAAACCAATGAGTTGTTCTTCATCTCAACAGAGAAATCTTCAATGGAAAGACATTTGTACTCTGTTGGTTTGGATGGATCCAATAAGAAGAACATCACAAATGTTGATGAGGAAGGATGGTATTCAGCATCATTTTCTAAGGGATCAAGATATCTTTTACTAAATTATGAAGGACCAGACGTTCCTTATCAAAAGTTAATTGATTTACATTTAGGTACCAGTGAAGTATTGATTAATAACAACAAATTGAAAGCTAACTTGAAAAAATACGATGTTCCTGAGATTAAGTTTGGTGAGGTTGACATTGGATTGACAGAATCTCTCAACTATAAAGAAACATTGCCATTGAATTTCGACCCTAGAAAAAAATATCCGCTTTTATTCTTTGTTTACGGTGGTCCAGGCTCTCAATTGGTTCAAAAAGTATTTTCTACTTCTTTTTCATCCGTCATTGCTGCTGAATTGGATGCTGTTGTTGTCACCGTGGATGGTAGAGGAACAGGGTACAAAGGAAAACAGTTCAGAAACATAGTGAGAGACAATTTGGGACACTATGAAGTCATCGATCAAATTGCTGTTGCCAAGAAATGGATTTCCAAACCTTATATTGATGAAACTAAAACTGCTATATGGGGTTGGTCATACGGTGGGTACATGACTTTGAAAACCTTAGAAGCAGATGGCGGGGAAACTTTCAAATACGGTATGTCTGTTGCACCTGTTACCAACTGGCTTTTTTATGATTCAATTTATACTGAAAGATACATGCATACGCCACAAGAGAATCCTAATTATCATAACTCATCCGTGCATGACATCAAAAATTTCACAAACGTTACAAGATTTTTATTAATGCATGGAACTGGAGATGACAACGTTCATTTCCAAAACAGTTTGAAGTTTTTGGATCTGTTAGATTTAGAAGGTTTAGAGAATTATGATATGCATGTGTTCCCTGATAGTGATCATAGTATTAGATATCACAATGCAAATGTTGTTGTTTACGATAAGTTATTTGGATGGTTGAAGATGGCTTTCCAAGGATTCTTTGAGAATGGTGTCAAGTTTATGCCTTTGGGTGATGAGAGGGTCGAATTTTACGGTTAATTGTGAATCTGGTTGTACATTCGTTTTTTGTTAGCATTTTTCTTTTCATTTTATTTCATTCCGGTCATTTACCCCCCTAGTTGGGTAAAAATTTAATTTTTTTTAATGTAACGCTTTAATCATTCAGAAGTTATCGTAAATCACAAGTATATCTAGTAGCGGAATGAGGGTACAGTGCAAAAGAAAACAACAACAAAAACACAAGGAGAAAATGAAAAATCAAAATACAGTACAAAATCAAAAAGAGAACAACAAAAAACACACATTTATTAAGATAATTTACTGGTAAGAATCACCAGATGCACCTTGATAGTTATAATCTAAACCATATTCCAGTTCATGTTCAAGATCCAAATCCTGTCCATACATCATCTCTTGAGGTCTTGGAGGTAACTCATAATCTTTACTTAGTCCATCGGTCGGAGTTTGTAACTGGGGTTGCTGCATTGAAGCTTGTTGGTTTGAGACATCAAAATACTGTTGTTGCTGATATAGTATATCCTGTTGTTGAGATTCCATTTGTGAACCGTAGCTATCACTCACAATATTTTGCTCCTCTAAAGGTTTTCTGACGTATTCTCTGAATTCTTTGACTTCTTCAACGATCATGGCTTTCATATCATTGATATCTTCCACTGCCTCAAAGGAAAAATCAAACTTCTTAGCAGCAACAGGTTCGTCATTTGGATCATGCCAGATTTCCAAATAAGGGTGCTCTAGAGCTTCTTCAACAGTTATTCTATGTCTAGGGTCAATAGTCAACATTTTATTCAGCAAATCAATGGCAAGTGGGTTTGCTTGTGGATAAAGTGTATCAAATGGGACTTTTGGCATGTATGGTAATGATCTAACATATGCTTGGGCTCTTGTTGATTTGATACTCTGCATGGTTTCTTCATTTGGAGTTCCTAGTACACGTAGGATCTCATTCAATTGATCCACGTAATCCTTACCTTTAAATAGAGTTGAACCTCCTAACAGCTCAGCTAATATACAACCCACGGACCACAGATCAATAGCTTTGGTATATCCTTGAAAAGAAAGAATGATCTCAGGTGCACGATACCATCTAGTGGCAACATATTCAGTTAAGAACCCTTGGTTCTTTTCAGGATCATTGGAATATCCTCTGGCCAAACCAAAATCACATATCTTTAGTTCACAGTCTGCGTTCACCAACAAATTACCAGGTTTCAAATCTCTATGTAAAACATCTGCAGAATGAATATACTTTAACCCACATAAAATCTGATATATAAACGATTGGTAATGGGAATCAGTCAAAGGTTGACTAGATCTGATAATCTGATGCATATCACACTCCATTAGTTCCTCGTATAGATAGATCTCATTAAAGTTACCACTTGCATCAGGAACGATATCCAAGTCGTATAAACATGTTATATTTTTGTGACCTCTGAAATGCCTCAACAATTTGATCTCTCTCAATGCTCTCTTACACAAGATCTTCTTGCTAAATATGTTAGTGACCTTTTTTATGGCAACATTCCCACCACCATCCTCAGCTTCAACGTATTTGGCAGAACACACAATACCGTAAGCTCCTTGACCGAGCCCTTTGATCAATTGGAAACGTTTGTCCACAACAAAATTCTGTTGAAAAACACGGAAAAGATGGTATTGATCGGATATAGACATATTCAATGTTTCATAGGAGTCAATGACTTTCTTTTTATAAGTAGTTTTGCTCTAAATCAACTTCTTTTTTCATGCAGTTAGACATTGAAGGATGTGTTGTGCTGACTTGATTGGATTGATTGGCCTGCGAGAGTTGCATGTCTATATTTAGCACGTCTACAGACGCGTCGCAGAAATCACCACACCTGTGCACCGGTAACCGATTTTTGAAGTAGAAGCAGACTCGACTCGGAGAGAGTGAGAGAGACATGTTATTATGGTATTGTTATGTCAAAGACTCACACACACGGTAGTGGATCGGCTTAGATTAACGGGAAGCCTAGTCACTAAACTCTTACCTATACACATCTCTTCACTTTGGTCTTATTGTTGAGATTACACTATGGCATTTGCGACCGTTTCTCCTGTCTCGGTAGCGACCACACCAAGACAGTCTAATGCAGTGTCAACCCCAGCGTCAACAAATGCTACAAATGGGTTTCTAATACCGAAGGGAAAGAATGGCTCCACTAAGAGAATTGAAATAGAAAATTTGGTTGTTGAATTTCAAAAGAAATTGGGCAAAAGCTGGGATGAGTACCAGGTTTCTGTTTCCTTGTTTCTTGTTGGAAAACTCTCTCGTTCCGAATTGATGGATAAGTTGTCTCATATTCTAGACAAATCAACCCTCAGGATGCACAACCAACTACTGCTAGCCAACCTTGCAAATTCATTAAGGGATGAACCATTGGATGGTATGTCTTCAACAGGATTTGGAAACCAACATATTCTTCAATCTAAGAAGAGAAAAACGAGTAATAAATCGTCTCAATATGAACTGTTGAAAACTGATATCTTATCCCTTTCTATCAGAGAAAGAAAGAGATTGAAGAATATAAAAAGAGAATCTGGTAAAAAAGGTATGGTGAATTCAACAATTGCAATGACCAGACAAGCTATAGTACCTAAAGTGCCCATAGTGACAAATAGCGAAAACGGGAGTGCTGGACAGACAAGTCAATGGGGCCAAGACATACTTGACGGCTTGCAAACTTTGCTATGTACTGAATCGTACGAGCTACCCGAGAGAAGTAACTTGAAAACTAGAATTACAGGTATCGCAAGAGAACACGGGCTAATTAATGATGTGAATGAGAAAGTGCCTGAGGTCATGACCTTGGCTCTAGAGTATCATTTGAAAGGTATAATCGAGAATGCGATGGACCTATCCAGGTTTAAAGGTGGTAGACCAACTACCTTGAATGACTCAAAGAAAGAGTCTAGAAAGCGGAAAAATATCACGTTAACGATTGAAGATTTATATGACACGCTCGAATCTGCTCCTCATTTGGTTGAACCTTGTGGACCATCGATTGGATTACCGATAATTAAGCTGAGGAACGATGATGATCCCCAATTACTACAACAACAGAAACAATACTTCAAAGGAACCCCTGGCTCAGGCAGTTCTGGAAGCCATACAAAACATTCCAACATTTCATTCTTGTTGAGTCAAAAGGCAAACCCTGCTGAACTGAAAGCAAAAGCGAAGGCAAAGGTGGCAGAAAGTGTGACCCAGCAGGCAACTAAACCACCAACATCTGCAGCTACAGCAGCTACTGAATCACATACTGCAAATCCTGCAACTACGAACGAAACCGCAAAAAAAGAAGGGGCCACCCCAGTACCAACAAGCACTGGCAATACATCAGACCAGAATGGTGACGCTGCAAAACAAACAACTAACAATACTTCGACTGGAACCCCAAATAGTGTTGGCTCGAACGGTAATGGGAAATCCTCGAATGGATACGTCCCACCGCCAAACCTTTCGCTCAACGACCCAAACATTGGTGCTCCAGAAGAATTGAACTGGTTGATCAACGACTTATTAGGAAATTAGACAACAGTCGTTTCCATATAGCTTAATTACAGTACATCAAATTAATCGAATAAAAATGAAAAATCGTTAATATAACCGAAATGATAGTAAAACAAGATCTGTCATAACAGTGCGCGTGTCAGTAAATTTGGAATCTCGAGTTTTCGTCTTTTTGCCACTCGAATGCGCTTGTTGATTTAAGATGGTGATGTGATCTTGCCCTTACGTTTTGGTAATACAGTGAAGCCGGAATAGATCAATCACTTTCAACAGAAAAACAAGAAATGGCACCTGTTGAAGATACCAGTAAGGCCAATAAGACGGTCGATGATGCCACTGCTGCACCAATTGACTTGAAAGAGAAAGAGAAGTCCAAGAAGAAAGATGAAAAGAATGCATCAGAAGAAGAAGAATTGAGTGAGGAAGACCAACAATTGAAATCTGAACTGGAATTGTTAGTCGAAAAATTAACAGAGAATAATGAATCCTTGTATGAATCTTCATTGGAAAGTTTGAAAACTTTTATCAGAGACTCAACATCTTCCATGACTGCTGTCCCTAAACCTTTGAAGTTCTTAAGATCTCACTATCCAACTTTGACCAACTTGTATACTAAATGGCAAGACGAAGCTTTGAAATCAAAGCTTGCAGATATCCTGTCAGTGTTGGGTATGACTTACTCTGAAGACGATGGCGCTGAATACAAAAGAGAATCTTTGAAATACAGATTACTAAGTAATATAGATAGTTCCATTGGAGAATGGGGTCACGAATATCTAAGGTATCTATCTCTAGGAATTGGAGAAGAGTATCAAGATAATTTAGACAGTGGGCTGAATAGGGATGAAACAAATTCTGATGTGTTGGTGAAACTAAGTTTGGAAATTGTTCCTTATTTCTTGAAACACAATGCTGAAGCCGAGGCTGTTGATTTATTATTGGAAGTTGAAGAAATCCAGAAGTTGACTCAATTTGTCGACAAGGATACTTTCAACAGAGTCTGCTTGTACATGGTCTCTTGTGTTCCTCTATTAGCTCCACCAGATGATTTAGCATTCTTACATACTGCGTTCAGCATTTATCTAGCTAACGATCAACTGCCTCAAGCCTTGGCATTGGCTATAAGATTGGGTGATGACTACTTGATTCAATCTGTTTTCGATGCTACCAATGATGAGCTTGTTCAAAAACAATTAGGATTTGTGCTGGGTAGACAAAACTCTTGTTTTAAGGTTGATAACGAAAGCGTGCAAGAATGTATCTCCAACGTGAAGCTAAGTGAATATTACAAATACCTAGTTGGTGAATTGAATTTATTACAACCTAAAGTCCCAGAAGATATTTATAAAAGTCATTTAGAAAATTCAACTTTTGGATCATCATCAAGACTAGAAAGTGCCAAACAAAATTTAGCTGCCTCATTTGTGAATGCATTTGTTAACACTGGTTATGGTTCTGAGAAGTTGATTCGCGATGAAAAATGGATATATAGAACTAAAGGTGAAGGTATGCTTTCAACAACAGCATCATTAGGGTTGATCAATCTATGGGATATAAACGATGGTTTACAAATATTGGATAAACACTTGTATTCCGAGCAAAATGATGTTAAAGCTGGTGCTTTACTAGGTATGGGTATTTCGTCCACTAGTGTCCATGATGAAGTTGATCCTGCATTACTTTTATTACAGGATCACATAAATAGTGACTCCAAAGTTGATTCTAAAATGATAACAGCAGCTATTACTGGTATTGGTATTGCATTTGCAGGTAGTGAAAATGAAGATGTTTTGAACTTGTTGCTTCCACTAGTTTCTGAGCCTAGCGTCTCATTAGAAATCCAATCATTATCAGCATTGGCATTAGGTCACGTTTATGTTGGTACTTGTAATGGTGACATTACTTCCACCATTTTACAAACTTTACTAGAGAAAGAATTTGAAGATTTGAGCTCCAAATGGATTAGATTCATGTCACTTGGTTTAGGTTTGTTATACATGGGTAAATATGAACAAGTTGATGATGTTCTAGAGACCATTGATGCCATTGACGATCCAATCTCTAAAACATTGAAGGTTTTAGTGACTATCTGTTCATATGCAGGAACAGGTAATGTTTTACAGTTGCAATCTTTATTACAAATGTGTACTATTAAAACGAAGGATGACGATGAAGATGAAGATGAAGACAACGGTGATGAAGAAGAATCCGGTGAAGCTAAGAAAGAAGGCGAGTCTGCTACCGCTGCTTCAACCACAAATACAACTACTGAAGAAAAGGAAGAAACAACAAAGAAATCAGATGGACCTAAGCAATTGGAAGATGAAACTTATCAAGGATATGCAGTCTTGGGTGTTGGTCTTGTTTCAATGGGTGAAGAAATTGGACAAGAAATGTCACTTCGTCATTTCGACCATTTGATGCACTATGGCTCCCCATTAATCAAGAGAGCCGTTCCATTAGCCATGGGTCTAGTTTCTGCATCTAATGCTCAAATGAAGGTGTTTGATACGCTATCCAGATATTCTCACGATCAAGATTTAACGGTGGCTTACAACGCAATCTTTGGTATGGGATTGGTGGGTGCAGGTACCAACAATGCCAGATTAGCCCAATTATTAAGACAATTGGCTTTGTATTACGTCAATGATCAAAATGCATTGTTCTTGACTAGAATTTCTCAAGGTCTGGTGCATTTAGGTAAAGGTACTTTGACCCTATCACCATTCAATACTGATAGACAGGTTTTGTCCAAGGTTTCATTGGCCTCATTGTTAACTGTTGGAGTTGCTCTATTGGACCCAACAGCATTTATTCTAGATCAGCATTCGTCATTACTGTATTATATCACACCTAGTATCAAACCTAGAATGTTGGTTACGGTGGATGAAGAATTGAATCCAATCAAGGTGAATGTCAGAGTTGGTCAAGCGGTTGATGTTGTTGGTCAGGCTGGTAAACCTAAAACCATCACTGGTTGGGTCACTCACTCTACCCCAGTGTTATTAGGTTATGGAGAAAGAGCAGAACTTGAAAACGACGAGTATTTGTCGTTGGCAAGTTCATTGGAAGGTGTTGTGATCTTGAAGAAGAACCCAGATTACATGGATGTAGATGCCTAGATGACAAAATAAGTAGGTAAGTATGTGAGTCAAGTACTAGATATAAGTTAGTTTGTAGTTTAAAATCAATTTAATAATGTATATAAATTGCAACCAATCTGCCATCCGATCAAAACGTGTCCGTAACGGCTGCTGCTTCGTTTCGCGCAAAAAGTGCCACCAAGCAGGCCTCTCTAATGAGTGAGAGCACCAGTCAAAGAAGTGATTGTTATTCAAAAGGAAACGTTCTGTTGACTGTAGTTATACAAAAGACAATTGATCATCAAGCGATCATTTCTGAAACAAGATTGCAATTCGAATAATATGGGCTACACAAGATATTTGAGTGTCGCTTCCGCTCTGACCGTTGGTGGATGTAAGTACAATACTATGATACTTATTTTTCTCTCCCCTTACAAATTAGATTGTCAAGAATGAAGACCATGCCTTGTTATTTTGCCATTGATGGCTTTGAACACACAGCTGGTATTCTCTTTGACATGTCATGTTTGGAAAGAAGGCACGCAAATGCACACACAAATATATATATAAGATTTACCAATACTAACTCATCTTTCATTATTATAGATATGCTATTCAATGGGTCTGGAGAGCAGTTTAACGTTGGCGAGTTTCTTTTAACGATTTCACCATATATGTGGGCTAATTTGGGAATTGTGGCATGTATTGGGTTTTCGGTGATTGGTGCTGCATGGGGTATCTTTGTTACTGGTTCAACCATCTTGGGAGCTGGTGTCAAAGCTCCTAGAATTACCACTAAGAACTTAATCTCAATTATTTTCTGTGAAGTTGTCGCTATTTACGGTTTGATCATGGCCATTGTTTTTTCTGCTAAGTTAACTAGTGTGGATTCAATCACAATTTTGAGTAAAGAGAATCTATATACTGGTTATTCGTTGTTTTGGGCTGGATTAACTGTTGGATTGAGTAATTTGATCTGTGGTGTTGCTGTTGGTATCACTGGTTCCACTGCCGCAATTAGTGATGCTGCTGATTCTTCGTTGTTTGTGAAGATTCTAGTTGTTGAGATTTTCGGATCCGTTTTGGGATTGTTTGGTTTGATTGTGGGTTTGTTGATGGCTGCTAAAGCCGGCGAGTTCCAATGATTAGATTGGAAAAAAAAGGTTCTTCACTGATGAGTTTGAATTGAGAGAACAGCTCCATAGTGTAATCTACACTTCATCTTATTTTTCTTACTCTTTATTTTATTATTACCATTATTATTTTTATTAATGTTGTTCTCGTATCATTGATTGTTTTTATTCGTTTCTAGCTAAATAAAATTACATTATTAAGTTAGTTTGAGTCCAATCGTTATTGGGCCAGATTACTGTATAAATACTTTCAAGGTATTAAGACTAAAAATGTGTATATTAATTGGAAAGAATCGTTGTTTATTCGGACAAACATTGGAATTCAAACCATGACAAAAAGAAAAAAAAATAATAATCGGAGGTTTAGGATATATTCTATTATATTACAGCTTACAGCTTGCTGACTTCTTCAACGGTTGAACCTTCGTCAGCAGGATCAAGTAACAACCATTTACATTCAACCTTTTCTTTGTTGAATCTTGCAATGATATCTGATGCAATCTGATCGAAATTTTTCGTTGCCAGACACAAGATGGTTGGACCAGCACCAGATAGGCAGATACCTAAGAAACCATCATGGGACTCTGGGGTGAAATTGTTCAAAATATCAGTTAGACCTGGAATTAAGTCAGATCTATAAGGTTGATGAACTTTATCTTGCATCGAGTTATAAATGAGCTCTGCATTTGGGGTAGCTTCACCAACAGCAGTTGTAAGGATAGCTAATCTCTGTAGATTGAAGACAACATCAGCTCTTGAATAATCAGTAGGCAGAACAGATCTTGATAGAGATGTTGCAACCTCAAATTGAGGAATGATACATATGCATTTTATACTAGAGGACCAACTGTACTTAACATGTCTTCCAATATCCACTGGAGCATTGTTAGGCGTGGATTCTATATCTGTATCCAAAATTTGTTCCAATGGACAATGCACCTTACTGTATTCATCGTCAGTGAGCTGTCTTAAATAAGAGCCAACAAAACCACCCATCATCGCAGCAGTAATGTTATCTGGGTGTCTCTCAATCATCAAACAATAGTCCAAACATCTTTGTCTACTGAAACCTAGATTACCAACTGCATTTGCTAGTAGCACACCACCAACAACAGCTGCACCAGAAGAGCCCAATCCTCTACCCAATGGAATAGGATTGTTCACATGAACTTTGGTACCGATTGGGAAAGTCTTGATTCCGTTTGCACGCAGAACGTACAATGCAGTCTTGGTAATCAAATTCTTACTAGAAAGTAGCGGAACATTTTCAGCACCATCACCTTCATATGATAACACGATATTAGCAGGATCTTTTTGAGACTCTGCTCCAAATTTGGAAGGATCAACCTTGAAAGATATAGTAAGGTAGAGGTTGAGACCTATTCCAAGCACATCAAAACCAGGTCCGATGTTAGCAGAAGATGCCGGAACTTTGATGATAAATTCGTTAGCCATGGTAGTTGCTGAAACTGTAGTCACCACTCGACACAACACGAAACGACAAATATAATTTGATTTCTAACAACGATGAAGGTTTGATGGTAGCTCAAAAAATCCCGTTGCCGGTGACTGTTTTTCAGCTGCCACAGTCATTCTCGCTGTCTAACCTCCACAAAAAATTTGCAAGAAAATGTGCAAAGATGTTTATAAAGAGTCGCGCAAAAATCAAGACGCGTCGACTGGGCGAGAAGCACGCTTTTACAGAGAAAGCTGGAGGAGAGACAAACACTGAAATAGACGAACAGACAAACAATTGGAACGAAAGAAATTCCAGCACAAAGGTATTCATTATATATTCAAATTGTTATTCGGCTAGAGATTTACCTGTATCTTTCCACCAATACCTTAGTTACTAGATATAAACGCCGTCTAGCTCTACACTTTCTTTGCATCAGTATTGCTCGTTCCTTATTAAATTGATCCCAGCAACGCTTCATTCATTCATTTCACATCCTTTTATAAGCAAAGACCTACAGCTTGAACGACACTTTTTTTTCACCTAAATCACAGGGCTTTCCAAATAACGCGATTTTATACCCCACGTCCCTTACTTTCATTCCATCCTAGTTACCATAAAAGTTAGCAACATTCGTTTCATTTGGCTGCTCGCACTATAAATCATCACTCCTGTACAACTTTACACAATGACAGATATAGATCACACGCCACATAGAATGTACAAGTTGACGACCCAGCCCAATGGATCAGACCATACAAATTCACCGTCAGCTAAAAAATCCGCAAGAAAATCAACTCATGAAGAACTGATCGCTGCATCTCAAGCAGTTGAGCAAGAGATTAACATCGTGAAAGCTTTGAAAAGATTATCGATAGGAAACTCATTGAACTTTGATCCCGACTTTTCTGATTCTGAATACAATGATTTCAACTATTTGGAGCACATGCAAAAGACCCAAGGTAGTTTTGATGACGATTCCATAGATTCCCATTCCGATGTTGACATATACGAAGATTCAAGTGAAGAACTAGATTCAGTCATGATCCAGTCAAGCAAGTTGATGTGGGTTCCAGCCACTGCACATCCGAAACTAGCTCCCGAAAATTTTCGGAAACACGTCCAGCAAACAGTGGATGAAATCACTTCCAAACTACAAAGATCAGGTTCAATAAAATCGTCACTATCAACGGATTCGACAACGTTGGATGAAGATCAAGAGAATGTCGTGCGGTCCAACTCGATAAAGTCAAACAAATCAGTTGGGAGTAGCTCTCAACGTAGAAAACCATCATTGAAAGAATTGACTGAAGAATTGGAAACCTTATCCCAAATGGCGGGTTTGGACTCAACAGATGCTGTTACCTTGGCGAGAACGCTATCAACGTCTTCATTAGGTTTCACAAAAGTTGAACAAGAAGCTTACCATCCTACAGAGCTATCAAATTCTTATTCTGCATCAAATAGAAAAACCTCTGAATCCGATGCTGAATCTTCGGCAGCAGAAGATGATCTACCTATTGACTTACCTGGGGGTAACTATCAATTGCGCAGGTCTAGATGGACAACTTATAGGAAAGGTGGATCATTTGGTTCCAGAAGAAAAATGATCAACAGTGAAGCAACACAGGAAGACCATCAATTGAGATCCAGTGGCTCCCTCAGTAGTGCTGATACTGATAGAAACGATGATGAACCCCTAGTTAGAAAAAAATCAGCACCCAGATCCAGCTTACCTGCTTTACCAAGTTCAGGAAAACTGGACAAAGATTCACCTTTACCACCATTACCGAAGGAAAAGCGACCACTCATAAAGCCTCTGCTAGCTGCAAAAACCGAAGAAAAGCCTTCGATTCAACCTTCACCATCAGAATTGCAACATATACCTCCTTCTGTCACTCAAACAAATGTACAGAAAGTCCCTTCGCAGCCTGCTACCCTACAAACGCCTACCATGCACTCACCTCCCAAGACACCCGACAAAGTAATCAAGAAGAAAAAGTCTTACAATATACTCTCGCACAGCAACAGCAACTCTGCTACGGTAACTGATGTGATCAATCCTGAGGTCAAGACTAGAAAGTCAAGTTGGAACTGGCTGAGTAAGGACAAAAAGGATAAGATCAAAGAGGAACCTGAAAAGGAATCCTCTAAGGATAACAAGTCGCCACCCAGTCATTCAAGAAACAGACATGGAACTGCAAGTGACTTGATTGCTATTCCGAAATCGAATTCTAGTCCGAATCCAAATTTGAATAGCCCTGAAACTGACGAGACGGCGTCACTACCTTCACCACCAAGCGATAAAGAACTATCATCAACTATCCCTTCCTCGAAGGAGAAGAAATCAATCTCAAACTTTTTCAAATTGAAGAAAGAAAGAACCAGGTCTATGGATCGTAGCTTCAGCAATGAATCTGATTCTGATAATGAGAGTATAACGGATAAGAGACTGTTGAAGTTCAGAAGAGCCAAAACTGTGGAGAATCAGCAACGATTCCAGCAACAACCCATCAATACAGATAGTAAACTAACAGATGATTCACAAGAAGCAATTTCAGGTGAAAAGATTGTGGAAAAGAAAGGACGGTTGAGAGACAATGTTGCACAGCAAAGTTCTCAGCTTCTTCCAAAAACGTTACATTCCCAACAAGAGCAGCGGGAATACACAATACAGCAACAACAACAGCAGCAGCAACAACAACATCATCAACAGCAAAATCAACATCAACCATATCAACAGCAGCAGCAACAGCAGCAGCAGCAGCAACAACATCAACAACAGCAACAGCAACAATATCATCAACAGCATCAGAGAACTTCACAGAAGAAGCCTAGCTCCAAACAAAAGCTTCAGTCGAAATCTCAAGGACAACAATATTCATCACAAGCTCAGCAGAATCAGCAGCCTGCTCCACAGCAGTCACTAGAGCCAGCACCACCATTAGCTTCCAGTGCAGTTTCATCGACTCTGAAACAGTCTCTTCTAGACCTCAAACGCAACCAAAGACCAAACCAACCTCTTCAGATGACAGACTCAGCATTCGGGTTCCCTCTACCTCCTGTATCCCATTCTACGGTGGTTATGCTTGATCACCGTTTCCCAATTCACGTGGAAAGAGCAGTGTATCGGTTGAGTCACTTAAAACTTGCGGACGTCAAGAGACCGTTATATCAGCAAGTTCTATTGAGTAACTTCATGTACGCATACTTGAACCTTGTCAACCATACGTTGTTTTTGCAAAGTCAACAGGAGAATATTGTTGACGATGGTGAGCAATTCATCGATGATGACCAAGTTGGTATTCGAACTCAAGATGAAGATGACGTTTCAAGACAACTAACTGAACTCGGACAACAAGTCCAACTCAATGATAACTATATTCATGTCGATTCTCGATACGAAGATGAAGAAGAAGTTGTAGAACTGAGAGAGGTGGACGAAGAGTTTGGACAGTTTGATGAAAGTTTTGAGGAATTTCCCATTGATCAAATCTATGGAAGTAATGTATCCACCGATATGACTGGTGGTGACTTTGGGCGAGAGTTTGGCGACGACATGAGCTATTTTGAGAGATAGACACGTTTATTCTTTAGCTTGTACATAAAATTCCTTTTACATAAACCTCCCCATTTTTGGACTCATGCATCATATTTTTTTTTCTTTATCGCATCACCTAGCATCCTTATATTTTACTCACGGCCGTTGCAATTGGCTTCAGTGTCATTTTGTGAGAAGTTTATTATTTATTCATAATAGATCAAACTATATATATAACAACATAATAAATAAAGTAGATATCAAGAAAACTGTTATTTTTGACTCAAAGCAGCCCAATTAATAATAGAATCGTGTCCGATGACAGTTGACCAAAACCCATTCTTGAAAAAAATCACCCCAACAAGCAGTAAAGCATAGTAGAGCAGCTTGAATTCTCCACTACCATCAACGCTTAGTTTGGGCAAACCGTTCAAATTGCACCAGCAATGAATAATAACACAACACCAGATACTGCCAGTTCCCAAGAAGATCAAGTTTGTTAGTAGACCGAACATCGTCGTATAAGTTAGTTGTATCAAAGTATTCAACATAACAAATACAGCAGGATATTTCCCACTCTTCAGACTGCCATAGGCATGATGCAAATGTGCGAAACCAAATAATAATGGTGTCCAAGTCACTAGCTTCATAATATCAACTCCTGACGAATCCAAACCCTGGTAACCGTCAACCAGAGGTAAAAATGGAGTGAACAGAGCCATTGTAACCGACGTATATACCAACTCTTCAGTAATTGGTGCTGAGATAAAGTCTCTTGTTATTTGCAATAATGGGTAGTTCAGGACGCCTTCAACAAAACTATCAAGGCCCCATGAGAAGGTTTCGACAACAGGACCTGCGAAAAGAGTAATGAAAAGACCAAGAACCTTGACGATGTCCATAAATGTATTATGAGTTGGTATCAAACCCATGTAGCGCACAACATCACTATATGACTTTGCTGTGTGCAAGACATTAACCATGACATAAGGAAGAATCAACATGTTGGAAAGAGTGATTGCAGTGACTCTGATCAATCTTGATCTGATAACCACATCGGAGTTTCTGGACCCTGATGGTGCACGAAAGTACAGGCATATAACATACGAGGCAGAAACAAGCGTCGCATACACCACTGTAGCTTGTAGTTGTGTCACCATCATTTCACTTCTTGTGAGATCGTAGGTAGATTTACGACTTGAACAATCAACACCTAGACAGATATTTGAATATCTAAATGCTTTGGAATATGCAAGATCTGATTGTCGCATATGTCCATTGAGATGTCCCAATCGGGTAAATTAGTTATCACACGAAGTTATATATATACACTTCTATTTTCTATATACACGGAAGAACAAAAGATAATATCATCGATGTCCATTGCCAAACGAGCCTCTTAAGTACCATACACTGACAACAAACATAAACCCAATGGCTCCACAACCAATGGCAAATGGATTCAAGACCCCTTCTGTTTCACTAGGCTCTGGATCTAACCCTGGAGTTGTTTCTTTCGGGTTGTACGCAGCTAACACCAAATGGTTCAACAATTCACTTAATGATGAAGCCCATCCAGATGAAATGTGCAACGGTGGTTGTAAATTCAAAGAACGAGTAAATGGCTCGGGTTGTAAATCACAACGTTGCTGTTGTCTGTCCAAGTCAGCTTTCAAGGCCACAAAGACCACTGGTAATGTATCCAAAGCTGGGTACTTTTTTCTTAAGTCAATCAAATATTGGAATGATTCAGAATCTGAAGAGTCATATGCATAACATATGACATCACAAGCTTCCAGCTTAGTTGGATTCTCCAAGATTGCTGATTCTAACTCACCTAACTCTTCAACAATCAAGTAGCACTCTTTCCCCCCCGTTAGCTCAACATTATTGACAGCAATATTCCTTTGGATTGTTGGAGAGTAATACTCACTGTAATGCCTTCCTAAAAACGACTCCATAAGTGACGTTTTACCACAGCCTGGTGCTCCTAGCAAAAAGCAATTGAAGACAGTTCTATCAAATACGGATGCTCTATATGGAACACCGTTACGTTTCCGCATTTTTCTCGGCTTTGTGACATATAAAGCAGATGTTGTGGTGGATCCTGTTTTGTTGCTAACAGATTTATCTTCATAACCAAAGTAGCCTAAATAAACCAAAGTAGTTCTATAATTCAGATATGTCGTCATTGACCACTGGGCAAGCCATCCTTGTAATGTTACATATCCTTGTTCATTGCACACAACTGTTCTTGGGAAGTTTGATTCTTGCCACGAAGTTGGAATACCGGGAGTCGGGTAGAACAAGTGTTTCAATTCATCATCACTCAAACCACCATCGTTGTCTTTATCAAATAGTAAAAACAAGTCAACTAGAAATTTATAACCTTTTGGTGAGAGCTCAACACTTGAGTTCGTGGGTATATCCAATTTAGGATACAAAACCTTATCATCAATTGATAATGAGTCGGTGTAGTGGAAAGTTCGTAAGATACCCCAGATAGTTTCATGTCTACCTGTTTCAGCATACAGCTTGTTCAAAGCTAAGAATCCCTCCTCCGTTATTCCTCGAGAATCTGCAGCTCCAGGTAAAGCTCCTTGTAGTGTTGACTTTATCAATTGCAACTCGTTGATGTCCATTGTCTTATGGAAACATTTTTGTTGCAATGAAAGAAATTCGGCATCGCTCAAATACCCATCTTGATCCTTATCGCATAAGTAAAACACTCTGGCAAGGGCATTGATTGCTAATTGTTTCAAGTTACTTTCCTTGTAATCATATAATGGAGCAATTGGATGAGTCACGGCTCTTTGGCACAAGTAGAAAGCTTGGTTGACGTTATACAATTCTTTGGCACTACATCTGACACATGCCTCGATTTCTTTGAATTCTTTCAAAAGAGGGATCAACTCCTCATTAATGACACCTTCATTCTCATCAGACCCTGAGTCCAGATCAATTTTATTGTTACACAACACAACAGGTAAATTGACACCCATTGATCTGAACATCGGAATCCAGTACAATGATATCCGTTCATAAGTATAGTGATCGGAATATACAAGCCAAATAACATCCGCACGTCTAATCTCTTCTTGGAGACTTGATAGATCTGATGACAATGTATCGATCAGCATGGTTGATCTAGGTGAATACGGGGAGCTTGAGAAGTCTCTTGGAACATTGATCGATGGTATAACATGCTGAATGTTGGGCACAAACTTCTCCTTCACGAGCGACGTGACCAGGCTGGACTTGCCAACACCTTCGTCACCGCATATTACCACTCTGATGCTCTCCATGATTATCGATATCACACTAGAAAACACTCAACAGAACGTACCACTGCTAACTAATAAGTCTCCATTTATAGGAAACCACAATCACAAACATGTCATTTAAAAACACCTGTACACCACAAATCTGTAAACTTGTTTGGAAGGCAAAATCTGAACAGTGCGTTTTGTTCATGAGGTCCAACTCAGTAATGATCTTTTGAGAAGAAAGAAAAACAAAAGAGGATAGGACCACATTCAATAGACTTTTTGGCATACATATATACATAATGGTAAGTAGAGACTTAATTGTGCTGCAATAAAGCTTTGATTTTTCACTATACAATGGATTAATGTACTAACAACCCAATATTTTTCAGACTTCTATTGGTACTGGTTACGATCTCTCAAACTCTATCTTTTCTCCAGATGGAAGAAATTTTCAAGTGGAATACGCCTCTAAAGCAGTTGAAAATGCTGGAACATCAATTGGTATCAGATGTAAAGACGGGATTGTTCTTGCAACCGAGAAAATAATCACTTCCAAACTTCTTGTTCCCGGTAAAAATAAGAGAATTCAATCTATAGATAAACACGTTGGAGTCGTTTACTCTGGTTTGATACCAGATGGTAGGCATTTTGTTAACCGTGGTAGAGATGAAGCACAATCGTTCAAATCTCTTTACAAAGAACCTATTGGTGTCCCAGGTTTGATAGATAAGCTTGGATACTACGTGCAGGCATATACATGTTATAACTCAGTGAGACCATTCGGTATCAATGCTATTGTTGGTGGTATCGATGACGATGGTGCCCATCTGTACATGGTTGAGCCAAGTGGATCATATTGGGGTCACTTTGGTGCTGCTACAGGAAAAGGTAGACAAACAGCTAAATCCGAATTAGAGAAGTTGGATTTGCCTAACATTTCAGCTAAGGATGCTGTTAAAGAGGCTGCCAGAATCATATACTTGGCACATGAAGACAATAAGGATAAGGATTTCGAATTAGAAATGAGTTGGGCTAGTAAAGGAGAAACGAATGGTTTACACAAATTTGTTCCAGCAGATCTATTAGAGGAAGCTATCAAATATGCAGAAGAAGAAGGCGATGACGATGATGATGACGAGAGTAGTGAAGACGAGCAAATGGAAGAATGAATTTCAAAAGCATCAACTTTACTTTGTAACTTTTATTTCTTTCTCTATTTCAATCAACTATATATATTTAGTCTAATAAGTTTAGTTCAAAATGAATATTACTTTACACACGTTACCTAAAAAGTATCAAATTTGACTATAAACGCACATTGGCTGATGACAACTGAGAACGTAACCTAGTATTTTCAGTTTCCAATTCATCAAGCCTCTTTTTCGAATTCTTCTTTTCGAAAGATAACGCTTCTTCAGCAATTTTCCACCTTTTTGTCAACTCGTCAAACCTTAATTTTGATCTTGGGCTGCTCAAAGTTGGATCATCTTTATTTTCTTTACCTTTAGCTTCATTCAACAACGCAGTCAATTGGGACACCTTACCTTCTAACATCTGTATAATCCTCTGTGATGCACCAGCTGAATCTGTTTCTTTGCCAGGGTTGTTATCTCTCTCCTGCGTGAGTTTTACGTGGTTGTTGACTATGGCCTGTATGGCAGATAAGTCATATTGAAAAATAGTATCATATATTTTATTCACCGTATCGGCATCTAGTGAAAGCTGATCTCTATCAGCCAACTGTAAAATTTTCTCAGCTGCTTCCTTGATAGACTTTCTGTCTAGAACTTTACTGAGTATTTTGATAAGATGAGTTTGAAAGTTCACATCACTGGTCAACAGATACTGCAATTGTGATCTAGTATCGGATAGTTGTTGACTCATACTGTCACTTTCTGCCTCTAATGCTGCGTTGATATTCTGATGATCAGATACCACAGCCTCAAGTTCAGCGATAGTTTTAGTCAATTTATCAATTTTGTAGCCAAGTTTGATTCTTTCAGAGTTCGACTGACGTTGCTTGGCCAGTGAAGAATTCAGATTTTTTTCCAAAACGGCAAGCTGTTGATTCAATCCATCGATGTCAGCTTTGTATTTTAGTTCGTTAATTCCTCCAGCTGTATTCTCATTCTTCGTTTTTGCCAGCTGCTCGAGCAATGCCTTGTTTTGTGCCTCTAGAACTTCAATTTGAGACTTCAATGTCATCGATCTAGCATGCAGATCACTATCTTCTGATCCTTGAGGAATTTTGGTTTGGATACTATGTAATTCATTCAAACTTACAGTGAGAAGTTCCTTTTCGTGCTGTAGAATGTTGTAAGCTTCCTCCTTTTTCTTCAAACTAATTTTCAGAGACTGATTCTCAACATACACTTTACGGTCCTTCAAGAGTTCAAGATCCAACAAGGACTTCATCTCATCGTACTTCGTGTTCTGCATCTGGAGTTTCTCCAAAAATGTAATTAGACGTTGGTTTAGACGTTCAATTACTTCATCTTTTTTTGTAGCTTCAGCTTTCAAGGAATTGTTATTGCTCACTATCTTGCAGAGAAAATTCTCTATGATGTACCCTATAGAACTCAACTGAAGCTTCATGCTGGCGTTCTCCTTCAAGCTACTCGAATCCAGCATTTCGTCATCTATTTTTTCCAAAAGTAGTCCACTGATACCATTAATAATAGCTTTGCAATCTTCATGATCTTCTCGAATGATCTCCATCTCGTCTTGGAGACCTTCAAACTCTTTAAAGATTTCATCGATCTCATTTCTTAGAGTTGTATTTTGATTACTAACTTCGCTATAATTTTTCAGATTATCCTTCAATTTCTCTTTCAAAATATCAATCTCTTTTTTCCTCGAGTCACTATCAATTTTAGACATGAAATTTTCTTCAATGGTTTTCATTATTGAAGTACTATCCTCACCATACCGATCCTGTAGGAGTTTACTTTGCAAGGAAAGTTGTATTCTACAATTTGTCAATTCTTTCTGTAGTTTCTCAATTTCATGCGTAGCTGCTGTCGATTTCGTGACAGGTATATCACCAAAGCTCATTGATCCTGTTAAACTACCCAAATCCAATATGTTGCTGTTGCTAGTATGTAATACCGGGGTCTTAGGAACATTCGTCGTTGTCGTTGTAGTGTTGCTCGACTTCATCTCAATGAATGGAATACTAACCGTATTATCGATATCCAGATCATAGTTATCGAGATCATCATCGTCATTATTATCTGCATCATTATCACCATTAGTTGGTGATCCAGCTAGTTTTGCTCTCAGTATTTGTGTACTAATCAACCTCTGTTGTCTCCTCTGACTTCTTGCGCTCATTTGTTCTTGTTTTTGTAGTTTTATTGGTGTCAGTCTTGTTAATGAGGATTCCATTGATACTCCTGATAAGGTGGATTGGTTTGTTTTGGTCCATGCATTAGATATTGGGGAGCTGTCGTTTCTGTTCTCTGTTGTTTCATTGTCTGTATTGTACTGTGTTTCTTCTACTTCTAGTTGATCACTGGATATATTGAATGACGATAGTTCGGGAATTTCGAATTGATCATCCGTTCGGAAGTCATCCGAAACCACACTGCTAGTCTCATCTTTGTAATCTTCAAGTTGTAGCACCTTGGTATTCTCTAAGTCAAGAAGTCCAGTTCGGCTACTTAGACTTGTGACTCTACGGCTCTCAAATTTAGTCAATTCGGAGTTGTCACCACTTGTATTCACTGTGTTCAGTTGGTCTGAATGCATTGAGTCATTTGAAACAACCGTTGTTGTACCTGAAACTTTGATGGAGGTGCTTTCATTCAACTCTTCAGAGTTCATCGCCGACTCTGAAGAGAATGTTGAATGACCCACTGCATTTTCCATTGTTCTAAGTTCAGTATCCATCGTTATAATGTGTGAGCCAAAAGCACAGCAATAATATTGGACAAGCTATACCACATATACTACTCAAAGAACTTCAATGAGAAACAAATCTGATGAGTTTGTCTTTTTACTTAAATTGTAAACAAACATGGTGTGCACTGCCCGATTTACAATTCTCCGCTTCAAAGCAGCTTTAAAGAGCATTAGCTCCGACCATTTACACATCTTTGTTAGATTGTCCTGAGATTCCCAGTAACTTATAATCTCTTCAGGGCTCTGTGGCTAATACTTTCAATCTTTTGGTTTTCCATTAGTGATTCATTTCCGAAAAGAAAGAATTTATAAAAAAGAAACGCTTCAGAATCGACAGCGAATTACCGATTCTACCCCAAGAACTAGTGCATGTCAGACTCACGGTCTTACGAACTACAGAACTTTCAAAGCAAGAAAACGATTGAAACAATGGCGCCATCATTAAACAAAAAGTCTTCACAAACCACGCTGGTGATCAGTCCAACTGGGTCACAGTATGATAGAAATAATACAATACCGCCTTTGGATATTCCTGATCAACATGTTAGACTATTAGATGCACAGAATTATGATGAAACTCCCCAATCCTCATTTTTCTCTAACGCAGATACAATAGCTGAATCAACATCATCATTATTGGACTCTCAAATAACCAAACCTTCACCTTTAGTTTTAGCGTTGACTATCTTAGCTTCAATATCTGGGTTCATGTTTGGGTACGATACAGGATATGTTTCATCTGTGCTCGTATCGGTTGGAACTGACCTAGAAAACCGGTATTTGACACTAGTGGAAAAAGAGTGGATTACTTCAGCTACATCATTAGGTGCATTAGTTGCTTCTTTGATGGCAGGAACTTTGGCGGATGTGTATGGACGGAAAAAAACTATCGTTCTGTGCAATATCCTTTTTGTCATTGGTGCAACATTGCAGATGCTCACTCATACTGTAAAATTGATGATTATAGGAAGGCTAGTGATGGGACTAGGTGTTGGTATGGGGTCGCTTATAGCTCCATTGTATATTGGTGAGCTAGCGCCAGGTAAATTCAGAGGACGATTGGTGATTATCAACTGTCTTGCTATTACCGGTGGTCAATTGATAGCATACGGAATTGGAGCAGGTCTCAGTAAGACTGACTCAGGATGGAGGTATATTATTTCATTATCATTGATACCTTGTATCATACAATTATTTGCATTTGTGTTTTTGCCTGATACACCAAGATATTTGATTTCTAAAGGCTGTCACAAAGAAGCACATGCAGTTTTAAAGAAAGTTTACCCCTCCTCTACCTCTGATTTGATTGATGCCAATATATTGGAGTTGCAAATGCTAAATTCATTGATCCCTGGTTCTACAGAATTACAGAAGATGAGGAACGGGTTAATTGAGTTGTTCTCAGCTCCTTCGAATAAACGTGCTTTGGTGATAGGATGTGGATTACAAGCTATCCAGCAAATCACAGGTTTCAACTCTTTAATGTTCTTTTCGAGCTCCATTTTCAAAATGGTTGGCTATGATGACCCTACCCTTGTTAGTTGTATCATTGCAGGCACAAATTTCATATTCACGGTGGTTGCTCTATTCATAATAGATAAAGTGGGTCGTCGTAAAATCTTATTGATATCAATGCCGTTACTCTTAATCTCACAGCTGGTATGTGCTTTGGCATTCAAAAAATTGGACGTTAAAATTGAGAACAACTCTTTAAACTCGGAACTGACAAAATTGGATGGTTGGGGTTATCTAGTTATGTTTGGATTGGTTTCATTCGTGGCATTTTATGCTATTGGACTAGGCAATGTTCCATGGCAACAGGCTGAGCTTTTCCCTCAATCTGTGAGAGGACTAGGAACCTCGTTTGCTACTGCTACGAATTGGCTAGGCTCGATGATAGTTTCATCAACGTTCTTGTCACTAATGAAATATTTGACACCATGTGGAACTTTCTTGACGTTTGGTGGTATCACCTTCTTTTCCTTTTTGTTTGTGGTATTTGTATACCCTGAGTTGAGCTCTCTACAATTGGAAGAAGTGCAAAGTTTGCTGCACGATGGTTTCAATGTTCAGCTAAGTGTTCATATGCATGAAGAAAGACTCAAATTGGGTAATTATACTAGATTGAAGAGCAGTAGTCAAGTATAGTAGTCTGTGTTTGGGGAGCCTGTATATTGTAGTGGAAATCAATCTAGAACGCTCAGACTTATGATCATGAGCTTGCTCAGTTACTAAATGACTATTAAAAACACGAAACAAACAAGAATAATGTAATACAAATTTTTTGTTTTTATATTTGTCTGATTTGAAACTGATGGCAAAGTAATGATATGTATTAATAAATTACTAAAGTGCGTATTTGAATAAATCATGCTTCACCAGCAGTTACGGATCTTTCAGAATAACACACTTGATTTGTTCTATAATAGTTTGCAACAACGTTGCTCTACTATTCGATCTTGAAAAATGCAATAGTAATATTAATTGGCAATATTTAGAGATACTTATCTTTATATATCCACGAACTTCCAACCAACTCAACCCCAGATTGAACAGCTAGCCTGAACCAAGCAGCGGCCCTACTCAGATTTTTCTTTCTTGGTTGACTTTGTCCATTCCTTTTCTTCCCATTAGAACTGCACCACATAGTGCCTGCTTCACACATAGCATCGGTATACCCTAACGATCCAGACAATTCAAAAAACTCTAAACCTTGATCTGGATCTCTTTCACAACCCCAGCCATGAGTATACGCTTGTCCAATCTCGAAGAAAATAGAACATTCTGGCTCTTTAGCTTTCATTGACTTGCCTGATGAACTATCAATCAATTTTTTAGGATCAATGTCGAAATGATAACCACCTGGTTTCTGAATATCAATTTTACCAGCTTTACAAATCCACAGAAAAGACAATCTATCATCTTTACGAACACCATATCCATAACGCAAACTCAGACCGTATAATAGCATTCCCTCTATATTCCCCTGATTACCTGCAATAGATAACTGATATGCTGCATCTTTACTTTGACCTGATTTCCGAAGTGCTATAGCCATACTGACTCTTGCTTCTGGTGTTAACACAGAAAGTGGTTGTTGTTGTTGTTGTTGCTGCTGCTGCTGTTGGCGTGTTTCCGAAGAAGTTATAACATTGGAGGTTTGTACACCTTGAGGTAGCTTCTGTTTTTGTTGGGTTTTCTGCTGCGGGTTAGGCAATGGTTTGTCTTTTGCGAATATTAGCTGCGGTGGTTGATTGGAAGGAGAAGTAGTTTGAGGATATGTTGCAGCATGTTTGGCAGCTCTGAGTTGCGGTAGATTATGATTGACCGTACTACTTAGTGAGTGAGATTGAGGTGGCCCATTTCTTTTCATGTGGTTCGATAAATCCGTAGCAGAATGTGAATTGCCTGCTTGTAGCGGTTTTGTTATCCCCGCTGACCAGTCAGGAACAGTAGAGGGGGCAGTAAAAGATCTAGGCTGTATATCATCTAACCGTCTTCTTTCAAATGTGGCTTCATTACCATACATGGGTAGTTTCAGATCAACAGGTGGTGCAGGTGGTGCTTGTGATGGTCGATTGATCTTCATAAGAGAAGGAGCAGAAGGGGTACGCAATAAATTGCCTTTAATATTGATTTTTGATCTTTCCTTTTTTGTATCAAGGTGTACTTCTTCCAGTTGAGAAGACAATTGTCTCTGATGCATTTTCTCACTAGAAAGAAAGTCCAAATCGCGCAGGACTGGTTGAGATGGTGGGGTATGCGGTCTAGGCATAGTACCAGTTGTCGATATACTAGTTTGTGAAAGACTTGGATGGTCAAGTTTATAACCTTGACGTGATGGAGACGGAGGTTCAACTGGTGCAGCTGGAAATGGAGCAGTAGCATGGTAGAAACCCTGATGGAATGTTTTTGTGAAAGGAGATCTAGGAGATTTTGTGTGTGACTGTCTTGACAATGTAAGCATATCACTTGGATTCGATAAGGAATGAGTATGTTGTGATGCTCTGAGAGTTGACTGGTCCATGTTCACCATATATGCAGAATTGACGTGAATATGGGGAGAGTCTGGTTCAGCATAATCAAACGTTGAGTGATGATTAATAGTAGGAGTTGATGGTTCAAATGTCTTCTTAGTTGGAGTATCATCACCAAAGGTAAAACTACGCTTACCATCATCATCATCGTCATCAAATTCTTCGTTAACTGTAATACTTGAAGAGCAATGTGAGGGAGAAAATTCGTCTAAAGGATTATCGTGATCAAATACATCGTATTTCTCTGATGTTGCACTTGAAGACAGTTCATCCAAGTGGATCGAAGTTCTAGAATCATCGTTGTGAACTAGTTGTGGAGCCGGACTTTTGACAAGATGAACTGTTGATACATAAGATAGAACAGTGTCCACAGCGGAATTTTTTTGTTCATGAGCTTTTTGACTCATCAGCATTGGTCTTAATGATCTGAACCTACTTGCAGGAACGTAGTTCAGAGGGACTTTTCGATTATCGTTATCTTTCTCTAGCCCTTCATTTGTGGCAGGGATGTCTTCAGCTTCATATATACTTTCCCAATCTTCATCAGGTAAACCTAACTGATCTAAAAGTCTCCCAGTAGTTGCGACTGAATCTGTCGACGCCAAACTCAATCGGCTTTGTGAGTGTCTATTCGATGTTTTATTATTGCCATATAGATGATGTTTTTCAAGCTTTCCCAAAGGTGATACATCAGATATCGTGAATTTGCTATCAGTGCTATTGTTACTGCTTCTGCTACCTTGACGTTTGAACATGGAATGTGGAGTGGTGATGATAATGATCAAATGCAAAATAGAGGGGTGTCGATGATGGTGGTCAAGGTGGGCAAGTAGGGCTACTGCTGGATTTTTCTGTAAGCCTATGCTTCTTTATGTTGAACAGATATAGTTGTTTTCAAGTAACTAGTGATGAGTATCAAAAGAGTAGTAGCAGAGCCACAATGACAGGTGTTGAATATATATTTGAAACATGTTGATTCAATTTTAGACAACAACGCGCGTTGTTTAGTTTACGTCATTAAAATTTCCGCACAGCCTCTGAATGTGTATATTGACGTAACTAGTGTAGTCAGCAACTACCGAATAGCCAAACAAACCACTCTTTATCCATTGCAAGTTGGCAATAAGACGTTGAATAAGCTCCAAGATACCAATATCATGGACGTAGAGGCCAGGGTTCAATTGGTTACGGAATAACGGTAATGTATGACGGGAATAAATGAGTATACTGATTGATCTCAGTGAAAGTAAAGATTAAAAAAAAAAAGAAAATTAAGCTGAACTATTAGACTGATTTGTGAATATACATAAAAATATAAATGAAAAATCTATTTAAATAACCTTTGCGTGTCTCTTGACCTCTTTAAACAAGTCAGACTTGACGCCATTAATTTCTTCATCTAAAACGAATAGTTGAGAATTGGCATTAGAGATGAATGAGGTGAGTTGTGAGTCAAGTTGCGATTCAGAGAGTCCGGAAATCTTAGACCAACTAGTGAAATTAATTGAGAGTAAATGAGAAGAATCAGTTGAATTGTTAAGTGGAACTACCGATCCAATCATAAAAGAGAATAAAATCATCTTTTGAACATGAGTAGTACGTCCAACTGCTTCTTTAGCAAATAAACCGATAACTTTTTTCAAGACAACCAAGTTCTTAGTCAATTCGTTGAAAGAAGTGCCAGCCCTAGTGATCACAGTCTTCAAAAACCTAGCAATTGCTTTCAAGTCTGTGTTGGTTTTGTTTGTAATCTCCGTGGAAATGATAATCATCATGAGATTCATAATTTGAGTTCTCTGAGCAGTATTTTTGAATAATCTGACCTCGTACTCCTCGTCACCTTCATCTTCTGATTCAATATCTGACACCGTGTCAGAGACTAAGTCAGGAACACAATCCGAAATAGCATCAAAGCGTGGAATACAACATGATTGTGGTAAATGTGGTTGGGTGGCAGAATAAGTATAATTCTGCATCGTAAAAGCTGTGTAAATAACCGGGGAAAAAATAAAACCTAAAATGTAAAAGCGTAAAAGGAAAAAAATGATGTGGATTGATAAAATAAACAATAATGATAGACCAAAAAAAGGGTAAAGTTTATTTTCGAAGCGTAAAAATGGATTTTGTGATTGATGCTCCAGTTGATGGATATAAGAGTTGTGTAAGTTGTTAGTTAATAATTGAATAGCTCAAGTTGGATTGAGTTCTATCTTTATTCTTAGCTATTTCTATTGCCAAATTTTGATTGTATATGGCAATTTGTTTTTGTAAAAGTGTTTCTCTAATTTATGTGTGATGTCAATTGTTCAATCTATCTTAATTGATAATGAGTAAGATCGAAATATTATAACTGAACTAATGGACTAAAATAACTGATATCTGATAATTTCATAAACGTTCAAATAACGGAGGAAATCATCATGAGTATAATATATATGTAAAGTATCAATAGAATTCAAGTAGAAGCGCAAGTAAGGAAAAATTAAAGTAATAAAGGTATTTGTAGTGTGGGTATGTGTTGGGAGATTGGATGATGATAAATCACAAAAGAATAGTCTTTCTTCGAAATGAACTAAACTAAAGTGGATTGGTTGGTTGTAAAGTAAAAGGAGTTTGAAATTGAAAGTGAGTAAAAGTTTTCTAATCGATAACGGAACTTCGAGTCTTCCAATGTTAAACGGAATAGAAAAAGATACAAACTTAAAACGACTTTGTAGAGTTAAAAAAGAGAAACAGATGTATTTATAAATGAATACGTCAAAAGGCAAAAAGAGTCAGTCAAAAAACACAAAGAATGACGAGATTCAGTCATAAGATGATTATAGTGATACATTTGGCAAATGGAAAGCAGCAAATTTCGCATTCAAGAAAATGTGTCATTCTATTGTTATGTAATCAAATACGTCATCAAAAACAATGAAAAAAAAATGAGTCACCGCGTCGATCGGCTGCAGTTATTAGAAAAGGTTTTGCGTCGATGTCGGCTCGGCGGCCCGTTAGTGTCATTAGTCTAACAGTAATCTATATATGTATAATATATATATGTAGGAAAATTGAGATGTTGTATTGAACTCACCCTAACATCGAATTCGTTCGTTGCCAAAAGAAAGATTAGTGTAGATAATAACATGATAGCAAAAATTACAACTAAGTTAGTTAGTAGTATTTATTTCAATCAATTTATAGCAAAATATTCTCATCTGTATATTTGCAATGGACGAATTCACTGTTGGGGCAAATTCATTACAACATTTAATAAGCCCTGTTTTGGCTATATACTTACCAAATGGATAACTATGTATGATGGATTACTCATTTCGTGAAATCATAGCCGAACATTATAGCATCAACATATCCTAGTCCTTTCAAATTACCGGCACCTTTGACCCTACCAATTCTTTCAAACCCTAGACCATCCCAGATCTTAGAGGAAGCAACGTTGGTTTCGTAAACTAAATTGAAAACACTGTACCTGAATCCCAACTTTGGAGCATAGTATAGATAACATTCACCTAATTTACTTCCCACACTTTTACCTCTAGCCTGATTGTTCACCAAAAATGCACCATTGCAGTTATGAGAGGATCTACCCAAATAATTAGGCTTGATATAGAAACATCCTAAAAATAAGTCATCAAAATTATCAAGCTGTTTGATGGACTGTAAGGTATGGGTGCCTAATAACATAAATGCTGTAAAGCCGGGAAAGTAGTATTCCTTGAATTCTTCAACAGTTAAAGGCTCCACCTGAGCCAGAGTTTGACCTGTTGCCACTTCCATGTTGTACTGCTGGTGTGCAATCTCGAACAATTGACTTGGACACTCGTCAATCGAATTGAATGGTAAAACTGTGGCAACGGTTCCATCTTTCAAAGTTTTCGTTATCAGCTCATAGATCCTTAACTCTTCAGCAACAGCCATTGTCAATTTTCTTCAAAATGTTGAAAGGTAACAAGTTAATGTAAGGGAGATATCTGTATAATCAAGTTTATATCTTAAAATAGGTCATCCGATATGAACCAGTAGATATATACTTCTGATCATCTGTTATAGATCGATACTGTGTGATGCTTCTCAGATCTGCCGTTTAGTAAGAAGAGCGCGACTTCTCGATTTGGCAAAGATGCACCTAAATATGTACACATTGAGTTGAAGCTATAAGCTACGGAATATCATATCGTACGTTACAAATGCCCTTGAGTCAAAGTTGGGCCTTCACAAGCAAGATCAAAAATTTGGAGTCTTGTGACTCGGAGATGCCACAGCTCATGTAGACGAGGCATTATTATGTGCTGCTGCCAAACCACGTGCGGAAAATCTCTACTTACTAATATCAAGAACAAGGCACAGCTCCTTACCGAAAATCACAGTAACTATAACGCTAGTCCAGTGGAAGCAGTAACTTGGTTGATAGCAGATGCCAAATACACACGGTTCATGTTGATGCTACTGCACTCTTCATACTTGTGTAGCCAACTCTCCCCAGCCAACGTGGTAGCAAGCAAGCCACCGTATTGGCTCAGCAATTAGCTCATCATTATCTATCACTCATCTTTTTGCCTAATTAGGAATGAAGATTGCAGGGTGAAAACAAGAGGTAAAATGAATCAGACTCAAACAACTCGTTAAGGAAACTATGTCGATACCGTCCTGCGTAGCAACAATCAGCCAATCGTTTTAAAGTCACTAGTATTGTGTTCTTAGCTATAGTTTACAGCAGAGCGATACTTCCATTCATCTAAATTCATTTATAATTTCTTGAGAAGTTGTCTACATGGATACCATTTTAATTGAACTCAACTACATCAACCTAGCGACTAAATTTCTTATAAGTTTGTCGTAAATGAATCATAGATCATGATTACCCAAAATAAAAAGCAGACGATATATGGTTCACCCACCTATTCGCAGTCGTCAAACGATACCAATATCTCTTCCAGCAGTTCTCCATATCTGCAACCTCAGAAATCCAGCTTTGAATTATCTCCATCAACTAACTTGATATATCCTACATTCAACCCAATTTTACACTTGAATTATAGAAATACAAATTTGATCAAATCGATAGATGCTATTGAGCTTTTGAACATCAACAATGATGAGCACACTCTTGAAATGATTGGTGATGGCTCTTTTCCTTTATTTACCCAATCTTGTATTGAAATTATGAAATGGGAGCTACTCAATTATATCAACTCCAAAAATCAATCTTCTTTAAAACTTAACAGCTGTTTCGAATCGCCAAAATTAAAGGACTGTAAAGATATCTTACCATTTGTGTATGAAGCTTGGACAAATCCAGAGACATCCAAGGCCATAAGTGCAATTTCCGGGTTTGATTTGAAAACATGCTTGGATTATGAAATTGCACATTTCGCTAAGCATTCAACCAAGAAACATCGCCATCAATTGAATGTTAGCAAGTATCAAAAAAGAAAAATGAATGGACGAGCAAATGATCCTCTAATTCTTAGGAAGAAATCTATAGCATATCCGTATATATGTCTAGTGAAGATGTTCTCATCTCAGTCGCTAACTGCTTCGCCAAATATAGCAGCAACTTCCCCTGAATCTAGATCCAATTCAACATCATCATTTGTTCAGCGGTCACATCAGCAATTTGATAGCTCGTTGCCTGAAGGTTATGCTGTGGTATTACAAGGTCGCCTTACGGAGAATATGGCTTATAGAACGCTTCCACATTATAGAAAAAAATATTCTTCGAAATCTACAGGTGCCCAATTCAATATCATGTTATGTGCCACTTTCCAGCCTGTTGACTTGATCAAATATGAAGACTTGAAATTTTTGAACAGTTACACCACAATTAATAACGCACAAAAATTACTATGTGATTCAAACTACCTTACAAAATCAAAGAAATCCAACGACAATGGCCCAATAGGCGAGGCCACACCAGCTGAAGATCGGAAAGTTGAGGATTATAATGATTTCGACGGATTCGATCAGTATAAGAGTTGGTTAGATGGGCTATATAGTGGGAAATCCGTGAATCCACCACCATCAAATGGTACAAAAAGCGCCAACACTAACGCAAACATAAGGAGGAATCATAGTGCAAATTTAGGCATTTTGCAAGGTAGTATTAATCTGAAAAAGAAAAGAACGTCAAGTTTAAGCTGTCTGCAACCAAGTAGTACTGGTAGCGTCGACCAAAAAACCGCACTTGGATACTTGAATTTACTAAGATTACAACATACCCAATTACAACAACGTCAAAAAAATATAAAGAAAGTTGATTCGATTGCTACGAACTCTGGTAATTTGGCTAGCGAAATGGGTGCACAATATGAGTCTGCGGGTATCAATAATACCAACGTAGGTGAAGACAACGCAGATTGTATGAACGCTAATTCTTCAAATGGTAGGAAAAGAAGAAAGGGTAATAGAAGAAAGAGTTGAGGTTGAACGAGGTGTAGGAACACGTTGTTCCTTATATTTTTTTTTGCTTTTTAAAGACTGAGCCTTCAGGAACTGGTTCAAAATGGGTTTTGGTAATTGGGTTTGGCTTAATTGTTTGTTGGGAGAGTGCTAAAAAACTAATACAACTGTTTGATGTCGATGTGATCGATATTGGACACACTATTAGAATACAATCACTCTTCGTCATATCATTATCTTTCATTATATATACATATATATATTTTTCGTTACATTTTAATCTGTATCATTATTAGAAGAATTATGGGCATGTATTTTACCACCTCTTGTACGCTTGCTTTCGCCATAATGTGAGATTCGATTATCCCTTGCTGCGTTTGATATGTTGCTACTGAACATTTTAGGCTATCCATGCCATCATCCATTCATACCAAAATCAAACCCATCAAACGCAGTACTAGCATCAAAATCTAACGAAGGGTTTTCACTTATGAACTGCCATAATTCTTCAAATCCAAGATTGAGGTTCAAATCCGTTGCATCTCGAGGAAGTGGCGGTTGAATTTCTTGAGCGAATCCCGAGCTAGATCTTTGTTGATTATATGCATGTGAGGCATTTTGCTGAGATGATGCAGGTAAAGTATCTTGTGGGGTGGTCGGTTTCACTACCGGCCCCTCAAAAAAGTCAGCATTTAAATCCATATCTGGGATTATCATCTTATTTTTGTTTGGAGGTAACGTTGTAAACAAGGCTCCCAGTGGTGCATTCCACGATGGTTTTGGCTGAGTTTTGAGAACGTCAGTTGGTGTTGATTGTCTTCTTGATGAAGATAGTGAAGGTGTTGATGATGATGTTGCGGTTGTCTGGTTTGATGGAACAGCAGTCGACTGTTTTGAAAGCCCAAATTTTTGTATATCTAAAAGGTTGCGGTCCATTCCAACAAACGAATTTTTGATCCCCATTGAACCTAAAAAACTGTCATCAAATTCTGCATTCTTTCCAAGGACATTTATCCCACCAATACTGTATTGGCTTTCATCAGGTTTGGTTTTTTTTTTCGAAGAGCCTAGGGACATTGTTTTCGCAAAGAATTTTTCAAATGGATCACGGAACTGACTCTTGATTGCTGGAATATTTTCACCAACTAATTGAAGTGTTTTTGAGCACGCCTGTAGAGAGCTTGAAATCTCATCCGACCATGAAACCCTGTTAGTTAAGACACAATAAATTATAGTCATAGCAGATACAAATAGGATATTCAACGCTGTGACAGAATGAGAGTGCCAATCATATTGGGTGAACTGTTCAGCCAACTGACAAATTTGACAGCATGAATTTACACAAGCTTCAATGTAATACTGAACTGAGCGCTTTGTTGCTAACGTTGTAGCATCAGATTGCCTAGGTATCAAGGGAACAAGAAGAGTACGCATAGTTTTATGGAACCCAACTTTCAAAGACATCATGTGACTTTCTCGCTCCATTTGTGGACAAGAAGCCATCCATTCTTGTGTTTCAGCATATAGGCTTGTTATTTGGGTTAGTAAATTCTCAAGGTCTAATACAACATCAACTCTATAAATTGTGTGCCGAATAACAGAGTGAATACGACGGAGCTTGATGAGCGAAATAAACATACTTAAGTCAGTGACCACGGCCGTCGATTTAGCGTTTTCCGATTTATTTATAATCTCAGCCAACTCATCATTATTAACAACACTATCGTCGATATTGTAGGGGAGGTCAACATCAATTTGATAGTCACTTAGGGTGAATGGCTTACGAAACCTCATGCATGCAATTCTTTCCAACACATAAACACCCCAGAACACTCTTCGCCGTTTGACAGAGTATACGTAGTCTGTCACATTAACTTCTTTTCTATGTAGGCCCAGTTCTACACATAGTTTCATGCTCAGTGCTAACATATGCCATATCGATAACCCACCTGAAGATCTTATCATGTACCATGCTAGTAATGCTAAAGATTGAATGGAATCAAGATCAACAATTGAGGTAATTTCACCGAGGTGGACGGCTGCTTCAGAAATAAATTGAGAAGGCTTGTAGTTTGCACTGGGGAAATCTGTTTCCAGTTTTCCCGTAAACTGATAAGTTCGAGTTCCTAATGCATATATGACTAGCAATTGAAACCTTTCCAGCATATCCGTTCTGTCAACAGCGACAGAAGTCAACAAGCGATGTCTCCTTTGATGGAGTTGGTTCACATAGTCCCTTGTTAGAATAGGAATCTTGGGAAAAGTAATACTCGTAAACATTTCCACCAACTTATTACTATAAACATCATCTTGTAGAAGATAGTCAAAATTCAAAGATGTTCTTGAATGTACTGATTCACAACGAACCGCTGCTGGAGTTGAAATGTTATGGATAACATCTGCTGTGTTGGTTGATGATTCGCGCAAAATGAAAACCATTTTGATATCCGGGGCTCCACCTGATGAAAAATAATCGTCTTCAGAGGATGAAAGTGAAGATTGTCTGGTAGTATCATTGAATGTGTCAAGATATGGCTGTGTTTTTACTACACCATTTCTAGCTGGCCGCAAAGAATTCTGTTCATCTTTCAGCTGTTTCACTAGGTTCTCTAGATAATCCACTTTCTGTTCTAGCTTTGAAATGTATTTGCTTTTATCTCGAGAGGCACAAATAATGGAACACTCGATGTGAGCCTTGCGACAATGAGTGCAAGATTTTAGATCAGGTATCCCATCGCACTTTCTTTTCGATCTCTTGCATCTCTCACAAGCGATCTTCGACCTTTTCATGACATTCTTCTTTCTTCTGTACTCAGGAGATGACGATAATACGTCATCATTCGGCACACTCATTGTACTGATGCTTGGATTGTTTAAAAGTATTGGGGATCATTGTTAAGTATTTGTTTCTTTCTTTCTTTCTCTCCTTCTTGTTGAGCGATAAGAAGAGGATGTTGTGTGATTATGTCATCCATTTCATAATCAAAAAGTTTTACGTAATCGATGACACTTATAAAATCCAGACATACATCCTTGCCCCATGTTTAGGACATATCGGAGTGGATAATAGAGCGAATCACTCAAGGATAAATCTATTTTATTCCAGTTTTCTGATCTTTTAGATTAGCCTTAAGCACGACTGTATATTTGATGCATTTTGCCGTATCTATCGGTCTCAACCAAAGATTATGCTAGGCTCCCCTTACCTCTACTAAACAAAACTGTCAAGTCTTTATTCTTTTGCTACAAAACAACCTTACTACTGTATTTTTCATCCACCATTCTTTATATGGACTAACATTTGTGCTACGCCATTAGCAATATATCCCGAATTATTCACAGCACCATGAGTTCTCCATCAATCGCACCTCGCTCCAATCAATCGATCAGTACTTCTGGTTCGGCTAACCATAACTCAAATAATCCCAAAATCACCAAGATCATAACTTCAAAGCAATGGATTTTGCCTCCTAGACCAAAACCTGGAAGAAAGCCAAGTATCGATACTCCTGCTACGAAACGCAAAGCGCAAAACAGAGCTGCTCAAAGGGCCTTCAGAGAAAGAAGAGCCAATAGAGTCAGTGAATTGGAGACCCAAATCCTGGAGCTGGAAAGAGAAAAATCAGTCAAAGAAGGAATATTGACTAATACTATCAAAGGTTTACAGAATCAAAATGACTCTTTGAAGAAATCTATAGAAGAAATGAGACAAACTTTAGAACTATTTCAAAATCAACTCAACGGTTCAAAGCCTAGTAGAAGAAGAGTCAGTGTCGGTTCAGGTGTTTCACCAACAACTATACCAGAATCTTCGGTGTCGACTCCGCAGCCATCACAACCAAATACCCCCGCTGTTCGTGCAAACAACAAACATATAGTCAAGAAAAATAGCAATAGTTCTGCTTTATCAACTCCACCGACCTCGAACGATTTGGATCTGAATAAGGCTGCTTCGATGATGATCGATTTTAAAAATAGCTCGAGACACAACAGTATGTCTTCGATTTTGACTGCGACTTCTCCGTTGACCATGGCTTCAAATTATAGCAATGGAAGTGCTAATACCGACCCTAACAGTTCTAGAAAGGATAGAAATTTGTCAAGCGTATCTCTACAGCAAATATCACCAGCTCCTTCGAATAGCTCGAATTCACCTCCTTCAGGCCAATTTGTCTCTGGAAGATTTGGTCGAATCTATGAGGATGAACATAACAAGAATATAGATGAGGATTGTGGTATTTGTGAGAAAGATGATTGTATCTGCGAAACAGTTGGTCTTAAAAACAGAAAGACTTCTGCTGTTGTATTTGATGACTTTGAACCTGCAGCTGCAGTTCCATTGAAACGTTCAAGACCAATTGAGCAGGAAATCGATTTCACTAACACATTCACATTGAAGAAAATGAAAAAATTGCCCGTCTTCAAAAGTTCGAAGTCACAGGATCATCAAAATGATCTGCTTTTCAAGTCTCCTATAAACCTAGACTTACATGATGCTTCTCCTCCACAAAACGATGTTACTATAAAGAGAGAGTATGGATCATCATTTGCTCCGGAAGATCAGTGTGGATTCTGCTCCGATGACACACCTTGTGTCTGTAGAGAGATAGCTAAACAAAAGGAACTAGTTCAAATCAAAGACTCTATGATCACAAACCAATTGAACGATAAGCAAGAGAAGACAAGCACGACTCGTGATATGCTACAATCTGAACAAGGAAATCAACAAGATGAGCAAACCAACAAAGCCGAAGGTAAAGACGGTTGCTCGGGCAATCCGGGCTCGTGCCGTCAATGCCAACAAGATCCAATATCAACATTATTCTGTACTACCATTGCACAGCAATTACAAAAACCGACGTTAGTTAAACCATTCACCGGTTCGAGCACTCAGGGATCTACGGTAGTTTCGTCCTCGGAATTTTTATCCTCAGTTCTTTCGAATCCAGACTCGATGGGTACTGGATCGCCTTTGTCAAACCCATCTAGAAATACTAGCGCAACACCCTCAATTCTTCCAACCCCGCCATCATTGGAAACCTTGAAAAGATCATCATCAATGACTTCACTTCCCGCTTTAGGTGACTTGGAAATCAATAATCCGGGCAAACATTTCATCCCATGTGCTGATGCCTACAAGACTCTAAGTAGGCATGCAAATTTCCGTACTGCTGGATTCAATAATATCATCAGTAATTTGAACACCAAAGGAATGTATGTTGAGGTTGAGAGTGTTGTCAATTGTTTGCGACAATTAGATAGAAAGTTTGGGAGTAACTGATTACTCTAAATGATAAAGATTTTTTTTTTTTATTTTTTTTTTCTAAACTGTGATATTTCTGCTGACTTTATGGAATAGGCCTCGGGTGTTGATGAAGATAAGGTTTGTATTACGATGTTACTCCCCCTTTATATGAAAACTGATACACGTATATAGCTAATCAACGATAAAGTACGACTACTATTTGTACAGTACATTCGAAAATCTAAATAACTTGACAAACACGTAGCAGCATTTCGTTTTGCGTTTGGGGTCATACTTAATATTTGGTACTTGGTACCAGGAGAGATGGTCTTCAATGAGTGTGATCGCAGCAAAGATCAGCATGTGCTTTCATGAAAACGGTAAAAAATAAATCCAACAATAATCATGCAAGGTTCAAACACTTACATGTCGATTTGCATATATGCAATGATGCATGATTCCCAAAACGGACAAATATTTTTTAAATTTCACGAAAATCCTCTTTGAGTCGCGAAGTGCCACCAGTAGTGTGGCTGAAGGTGCTTCAGGACTTTTCAATTTTGAATGCGACGCTATGCAAAGAATTGTGATGCTTCGGGTTGTTCAGACTCCTAAGGAGCTTTTCAGTTACGATACATGTACAATGTAAAGCCAGTTAGAGAATTCATAAATGAAAGTTTCAGTATATTCAATTGTAGCCAATTCGAAAAACAAAAAACCACCACACGGGTTGTCGGATACTCGAAAGACTTTCCGCTCTTTTTAGAGTTTGTGTTTGATACACCGGAGGTTTTCGCGGTAGATTGCTGGCCCAACCGGTCATCCAGTGGTGCTGCAGAATTTCGATATACACAAATATCTCAGGTTGGATGAAGTGTAGAGTAGTTGTATTCAATCTAATTGATTCGATTAGTGTCAGTTGTAAGTATTCTCGTGTGATGGGAAAGTAATTTACTGAAACTAGAATTCAAATATCAGGTTTGAGTCCCCCAATCATTGTTGCTTCCAAGCCAAATTTACGAGCAGATCCATGTTATCTCTTCTCGTTGACTCTACTGTCAATCAATTGCTTGAATAGAAGGTCAAGTGGTTTAGTTTCAGGTGATATCCAAGTTCACAAGAGGAATTTTTGCATACTCAAGCTAATGACAATCATTCCTGCACGTTTCAATAGATTTGACTTCCTTGGCTAGTTGATATATATACAACTCTGTCTCAATCTCTAGGATTAACCTTGACAAGGTAATATGGAGATTCAATGTATATATCAGCTGCTATTCTAATTGTTTACAAGTTTGCTTATTATTTTGCTTGGTAATTAAAGATTTATTTCCTTTGTAAGTCTTTTATTTGAGGTTAGGGTAGCTGTGTTGTCACGCATAAATTGTACAAGATTGCGCTGAGAATTTGGCTTCCATGATTAATTGGGTTCTTGTGATTCATATACGTTTTCAATAGTTAGAGAAACTTTTTACCACGCAGCAGATCACAACCTATATATTGATATTGAAAACAGTACAAACGATTTATCAGAGGCAAGTCCATACGTATATTATCTTCAGAAAGATTATCTTACTAATACAAATGAAAATAAACTTTGCTTTTCATTTTTATCAAAATTTTTGCTAGTGCAATGGTTCAAAGATAGTTTTTCATTGTCTGCAGAAGTGTTGTTTCAGTGAAAGCTCCAATGGCGTATCTTACTCAAAATGTAGCACTAGCTGGATTTGTAAAAGACTTGTAGCTACGGAGGAGTTGCTCCCAAAACAGGTGAGAATCAGCCAGCAAAATCATAACTCCAACTCTTACAATCTAACTTTCGAGATTAGTGATGATAGGTTATATTTCTGATTTAAAGAATTTGTAACTGGTTCTTCAAATAATGAATGATAGTGTGCCACCAACGTTAAGGGTAAGACTGTCGTTGTCCATATGTTTATAGTTCGAGACTGTTTGCTTATTCCTGAAGCAAGCACCTACTTTGTCTTCGTAAACGATTCGTGTAAAAGTTTTCAATTTGCCGCTTTTTTTATAGTCACCACGACATAAAACATATCTGGCCATCTAGCTATTTAGCTATTTTTTAAACCGGTTTTTTTGTCGATTCCGTAGCTGTTTGATATACTGGTCAATTTAGAGTAGGGGCTGAGCTCGCACGCTGCGTTCGAGAGAAAAGGGGCAAATTTTGGCACTTTTTTCGGTAGCCTGGTGCTGGTTGGCTTAGTCAAATGCGAACGTAGCAATCTACGTTCAGTCAATAGTAAAATAAAGAAAAAACAGAGAAAACATTTGACCTTTTTTTCTTCATAAATCAACATCACATTTGTAACTTCAAGAATGGCAATACAATTGGAATCCTACTCTAGTGGGAAACTCACGGTTCTGGCGCAAGATCAACAAACCGTAATAGAGCAGCACGTTTTCAGGTGTAGCCAGACCAATACTAAACTGTTTACAGGAAGGAGAAAATTTATCTGAATGTCTCAGAAATTAAGAGGATGATTTTCTACAATGGCATAAGACAGCAGATGAAAAAAAAAGTGAATACATCCCTACAACGCAACGAGTTCATCGAATAAGATAAACAACAACAAAAGAGTGAAGAGCATGAGCTTTTAGGTTACTAACAACTGATGAATGTTATTGTCAGAGATGCTAAATTTTTGAATAATCGTTGAATTCTCAATTAGGACTACCTTGTTGAAAAGAAATGATTTTTTGTGATGTTACATTGCAAAGCGAAGCTATAAGTTAAAGTTCTAAGATTTAATGCTAATAATATATCAGAGTCTGTGAATGAAGTTAGAGAGAAGCAGAAGGAAACAAAAAGAAAAAAAACTCAACAAGATAGAGAAAGAAAATAAGTACAATGAGCTCAGTAGACCACTCGGACTAGCACACAAAAGTATAAGATGAAGTCAAATAGACGAAGTGAACGCTATCGACATTGAATAATAGCTAACTAAATAGAAAGATCATAATTTGTAAATATTAAGCAAACAAAAAATCTCACTAACTACCAATAGTAAAATAAAAAGTCGGTGAATTAGAAGTATGTTTTAGCAACACCGAAGTCGTCATTTCTTAATCTAGACACCACGAGGACTTTGTAAATCGGTGCCTGTTGCAGTAGAAACAGTTGCAGAATTTGGAGCAGATGTAGCACTAGAGCTGCTACCAACCACGAGAACGCCAGCATCCGTTAGATAACCAGTATTTGCGTCTTGACCATAAATCAAAGAATTCGAACTTGTAAGTCCTATAGGGGAGTGTAGATTTTGAATTTGAACTGACTCTTGAGACTGCGCTTGTAAGTAATTCTGTGGTGGGTACCTCAAATGTTTCTGGGCATTAGGACCCAGCATTGAGGGACCATTAACTTGAGTTGGGTTTGTTTGAGATATTTGAGAAGAAGAATAGTGGTAGCCTGGATAAAGAGAGTGAGCCGATGTATTGTCTAGCGATGATACAATGAAATTGCCTGTCGAAGATGCCACTGTATTTGTACCGTAGTATTGCGGCATATATCGATGATGTTGTATTGGTTGCTCTTGTTGTTGCAAATGCAGCTGCTGCTGTTGATGTAGTTGGTGTTGCGGTTGCTGCTCTTGTTGTTGATGTTGGTATTGAAGTTGATGTTGATGTTGTTGTTGCTGCTGCTGCTGCTGCTGAACTTGATGCGGTGCATAAGGATTAGCTGGATGTGAAAAATTTTGATTTGACATATTAACGTAAGTGTTGGTCATTGATAGCGTACTACCAGTTGTTGGAGGTCTAGGAGAATATGAGAAATTTGAAGAGACTGTTTGGGGCTTCTCGGCCTCTTTTTTGACGGAAGTCTGTAAGTCATAGCTACTCCGGTTACTAGGTATTGAACTAGTAGATATCACAGAATTAGATGGGTACTGGTGAGACGATTGTTTGCTTAGTGGGGAATGTGCTGCAGATGAGTCGCTTGAGCTGATGGGATTAGCGGTGGGAGTTCGTGAAATATGCTGGTGATAGATTGTCTGACTCAGAGGGACAGCAGGTGCACCTGCAGGCGGGGCTCCAGATGCATTGCCAGAGGATGAGTGCCTGCGATTGTAGCCATAGGTAGTCGCAGAAGGTCCTAATTGTGCAGCCATATGAGGGGAGACAAATGCTGGGTACGACTGGGGAGCAACAAAATTTTGTTGTATTTCTGGTTGTTGTTGTAACAAATGATTGGATGTATTTTGGCCAGAATTGTTAAGTAAGGCGGAATGATTGATGATGAATTGAGAATTTGTTGGTGGTGGAGCAAAATCAATGCTGAACGGTTGCGGGGGTAGCTGTTGCTGCGGTTGCTGGATATTCTTATGAGTAATGGAAGTACTCATCCTGTCATTGGATGGTTGGATTTGCTGGTTGGCCATTTGTGTTGAGTAGTACATGCCTGAGACTGTGGACGAAGTTGGTGGGTAAGAGTTTTGAAGCTTTGACAAAAACATAGCCTGGAACTCTGCTTCTGTTTCTTCGTCAACACCATCCAACTCTGAGAAGCCATTGAATTGCTGAAAGGCGTCATTTTTGCGACCCCCTATAGGTACTGATGAACCAATAGTAGATCTACGTAAAGCATCCAAAATATCGAACGAAAGTTTTGTCTCTTTGAAAAAAAGATCTTTTGATGGTTGAGGCAAAACATTATTGAGAACATCATTTGCTGAGTAGTATGAGACGAGGTGTAGTGTCTTTTTCGATTTTTGATTGCCGGTAGGAGTTTGATCATCATAAACTAATGAAAGTGATAATGATTTCTTCATTAACCCATTTTCTTTATAAACATAGGACCCAACTAATGATCCCATGATGGAACGTTCAGCTTCTAATCTAGAATCATCATTGGATAGATTTTGCAAGTAGGTCGATGAGCCTCCATCATCAATAATATTGCCCAATGCCTTTCTTCTCTTACCGGTTGATGGTGATTCTTTAGAGTAGTCAGCTCGGATGTCCAGATCTGTGCTTCCCGTATTTGAGCTCGTTGATGAAGAGTCATGATTAGCATCGAATTGGAACCCACTCAATGATTCATTTGGTCTGGTTGGCAGAGCATCTTTATCCAATTCTCTGTATATAAGAAACCTGCCTAATATTCTTGAAGGACTCCAACTAACCCCATCTGTCCATCTCTTGATTCCTGAGCTTTCTTCCACAAAAACAAAAATATTCCCAGATTTGATCAAGCTCATTTTTTCTTTATCTTTCGGACGTCTTTTAATTAACGGTAATCTGTTCTCAAGGACATTTTGGATTATCAATAAGGCATCTATGGATGTAGCTATGTAGCCTGTATAAGTTGGGACTAATCTTTCGTTGTTTCGTCTACCACTCATTTTTCTTTCTTGAAATAATACCTGAACTGGAATTCTTGTTCAAATTATATTCCTCTTTCGTTCTTTCTTTCTTTCTTTCTTTCTTTCTTTCTTTCTATCTCTCTCTCTTTCTTTCTTTCTTTCTTTCTTTCTTTCTTTCTTTCTATTGTACAAAAGCTATTAACAAACAAATTAAAACAAAAAATTAAATCTCTTAGGGAGATGTAAAACAAGGATCTGATGATGACGAAGATGATTGATGATGTTGCTCAGAGATATTGAATCTAACTTTTAACCTATTCAATGATGATGAACCGATGAAAGTAGATAAAAAGTTTAAGCGAGCAGATGGAAATGATTGGCTTACACCAGAACAATATGCCGTGCAATTAGAAACAAATCTAAGATATGGCTATAAGGATATAATTAAGATCATATACATGTCCTATAAACATGTGTTACGAATTAGACGACGAGATAGGAGAAGATATACAAAAGTTGAGATGGGAAAGAGTAGCAGTAAAATGAAGTATTGAGTCAAAATTAGAGATGGAAATGGAAACGGCGAGTATGCAACTTGCACCAAAATAAAGCGTGAAGTGCAAAGTACTGTGTGAGCCCAAAAATAAAGGGGAAACAATGCGGACGTGCCAATGTATACGTGCTGCTGTAAATATAGCTATTATTTGTCTTTTGCTCGGTAGTGTCACCACGGCTGGCTGTAATCCTGGCAGGTACAAAATACCGGATCCGGTGCCGTTTGCTTCATGTTATTCGTACTGACTGCGTGGGCTGCTTCAGATATTGTGGATCCGCGGCTTCTATGCTGCTATGATGCTATACTGCTATCGTGCTCTGCTGCTCTGCTGCTCTGCTGCCCTGCTGCTCTGCTGCTCTGCTGCTCTGCTGCTTTTCAGCTTTTCAGCTTTTCAGCTTTGCTGCGGTACTGCGCTTCTGCGCTTCTGCGGCTTTGCTGCTTGATCTAGTGTAGGGTGGAGCCCACTGCGTTCGTACTGCACGCGTGGTGGATATTTCGGTAGGGGATGGTAGAATTAGCAGGCGCGCTTTGGTCACCTTGCATTTCACTTAGCCGGTTGCAAGTTGCAAAGCTGCAAATTGTAACGGTCCACTGTGTAATTCTCGGAGGGCGTATATACACTTGGTGCTGCACAGTAAACAGTCCAATTTAACTTTTAACTTTGATGTTCTATTATCGATGCCACTTCAATTGGTACTTCTAGATTACCCCTTGTCTTTTAGAAACTTAATTGGAGTTGAAATTGTAGAACTTGATATTGCCGCTTTGTTTTTTATCTTTAAAACACACTTCAAACAGCCACGAGAAGCAGCACGCTGTCACGTACCGCAGTGCTTACTACTTAAGGTGCAACCGTTCCAACTTTGAAAGTCAGGGTTGGTATTCGGATCCACTTCTACCCCCGTTCATGTATTCATTGACCCTCCCTTTGAGTGGTATCATCCAACTTACAATCTCAATGGGGATAATAACTAGATTACATCGGGGATAAGCTCATCACAAGTTGTGATGAACAAACCACTTTGATTACTCATCAATTTTGTGCGGCTCAGGCGCATTTGGGTTACTGATTCTTCTCAAATTTTGGATAACCCAAGCTATATTATGTAACCCCTACTAAATGTGTATAGTGAAATGTAGAAATATTGCGTAATCAGTAAAGCTACTCAGTAAAATTTAGTATGAGGGGAATTTCGCGGGTTATTGGTTTTCTGCTGAAAGTGTGAACCAGGGTAGTTTGTTCATCCCTGATTCACAACCCTGTCTATTCCCTTCGACCTTCTAACTTCGAGTCATTAGAGTTGCTAGATAATCTAATGTAATACATTGCAAAGCGACCCAGATCTGCAGAAGGCTCAAAAGTAAAGTGGTAGATGGAAGATGCATCGCCCATGAACCTGAACCTGAACCTGGACCTGGACTTGGATAGGTCATAATTCGTCTGCGCTGATCCTCGCGCACTCATCTCCCCGAATTGAAGTGCACATAAAGCAAAGCAGCAGTTGTTAAAAATTTTACTCGGCTCGGGAAAGCTTGTAGCAACAGCCGCAATAAGTTGAACTAACATACACTTGTCTTAATGAGCTCTCAAAAACCAATTCACATACCTTTTTAAAATTGACACGGACACGGAAAAGAACTAAGGAACTCTTCAACCATATGTTTTTACTGTGGATTGATGCATAATTCAGTGAACATGTTGAATGATCACTCAACTCGTCGTAAAATAATTAAATAATAAAGCAACGATCCAATTGTGCCATATTATTATTTATTTATTCCCCCTGATTATCACATTCAGCGCTTTTATGAGAAAATATTTGCTTCTTGTCGTCAACGCAGAAGTCAGCTCAATGATTTGTTGAACATCGATTTACCCCACCTCATTATAGCGAAATCAAGCTTTCTATTTCTAATTAAACTAAATCTGTTCAGATCAGATCTATTACTTTCCCAATTCCCACCAGCACAGAGAAGTTTTACTCAACAGACATGAATCAAAGCACTACGCCGTAAGGCCTAAGTGAATAACCTCGTGATTCGAGATGAAGTATTATTTGTTTTGATATTTCCTATTATTCACTATTTTTTTGAGTGCATTACATTTACAAGAGACTTACAATAAAATATGCATGCGGCCTATTCCCGATAATAAATTATTCGGCCAAACCTTATTCTATTATGCGCAGCGCGCCTCTGCTGCTAGACTCTCACATGATAATAGAACATGGATGATGTATGAGGATCATGGAAGAATGGACCGTAATTTACGAGCAATACTTTCTATACTTCATGTGTACATGCCCATATCAATATATGTGGTTTCAAGCATTGATCCGAAATGTTGTAAAAATATTCATCGTTCATATGGTGATTAAAAGAAGTTCTAAATTAGACTTTCTTATCCTTTCTCAGAGATATATTATTATTCTTTCTAGCCAGGGGAGCTGGACGAAGAACAAAGTTTAAGTTTTCTCTTCTCTTCATTCATTGTTTGAGTCGAAATCTGATTTATGGGAAAGCGACTAAGAACTGGTTACTGTGAGTATCTCAACACATGAGCAAAAAAATTTTACCTTCTGGATTTAAACTTTTGATCTCGATTTGAAAATCCAAAGCTTAACTTTCGTTTTTTCACATGGCAAAAACCGTATCATGCATAAGTTGCCTTTTTCAGATCCAAGACTGTAACTCCCCCTAATGTTTTCGATTGATTCATTGAACTATTAGCAAAACAGAGCCGGTAACTGAAACTTGAAGAGCCAAATGTTGCATCATGGGGTGCGCAAGAAAATATATCTATTTCGTCTTGAAATTTTACAACGCTCTAAACCTGTTTGAGATTCTTGAAATTTGATATTCCTCGAATGAAACGAATAAGGAAGTTCCGTCACCATATACTTCTCTCGCTTGAAATTTCAAGGGGCAATCGACGTCATTCTCAAAGCGAAGAGCACCCCGTCTACAATTTTTTTTCTTTTCAACGGCGAGGATCTATTAAACTATATATGAGGTTTGATTAAAAGCTGTAAACTTTAAATGTAATCGCTTCCTCACTACCAGTCAAAGTATTTCTCATATGTAGTTAATTCACCTACAATGCCTAAGAGATGTGAACACTCGCAATGAACCGCTTTTGCAAAATCTATTTATAACTTATTCTAGCTCGAGTTAGAAACGTAGCTTGCTGCTTGAAATACGAGACGGTTTGATTTGCCTCTCAGCCGAAGTTGAAAAAGCTATATTGGGAAACAATAAGAACATTCGCACATTATTCAAATTGTTCACCACTGGTCGGAAACCACGATCCCTAATACCTATGCCTGAAACACTAATATATGCATCGAAAAAAGTCCTCCGCTCAATATATACTTCTTTTCAGAGAAGCTATTATGAATGATTTTCAAATAGGTGAGAGTAGTGATGTGACGTATTTTTTTTTTTCATCGATAGTTTTAGCTCGGGTAGAGTAATGCGGTAAGAGAACTTAAGAGCTCGTTTATTTTCTAGATCCCAAATGGCTTTTGTTTAGGTAACAATTCACTGGTTTGAAGAAGTTCAAGCCCTGGGCAGATTGAGTGATATTGCATTTCAAATGCCTATTTACCGTGTTCAATTATGTTGGTTTTGGAACCTTATTTTATCGGAAAAATAATGCGTATTCTTCAATTTGATTTTCAAGTACGACCTTTGACAATACTGGATGTAGCATCAAAACATACGTAATCTTCTTTTGATGCCAAAAAAAAGAAAGCATTAAATACAATCGTAAGAGGACAATATCAGTTGAGGCAACTGACAAGGTTGATGTACGATGTGTTCTCGTTAAGTCGCTAATCAGGTGAAATTCAAATCTCTGAATTCTCGGCAGTCGATGATGACTTTTAATCGTTCGTCGAGAATTTCCAAAAGTTGCATCTGAAGGCTGCAAGAAACTATGAACATTTGGGAAGGTTTATTCTATTTGGTTGATTTCTGCATATCACTAAGATACTCCAAACATGTATATAACAAAGGATTCGAAATGTGATTCCTTTGTCCTCTGAGTTAAGTTAAGCCTTGCTTCGCTACAAAGAACAAAACTATGGCTTCCATAAAAAATCTTTTCTTGAAATCGTAGTATGAATTTGCATAGGGTCAGGAATCCGTTGAAACCGTAGCTCTCAAAAGTGGTAAAGTAAAAATACTTCAAGATGGTGTATCTTCACAGCAGATTCACAGACCGTTTCTGGATTTCAAATTGTTTTTAAGCATAATTCACAATAATAAGATCTTGAACCTTATTCACAAAACCACGCGACTTTCTGCAACTTTGGATTCGAGTGCATGACCCTTAAAAGAGAGAGTATTTTCAACGTGATTTAGGACCTTCGAGTGCAGATGGGATCATGGGAGTGAAAGGATCATAGCAATAGTATGTGTCGAAAATTTTCTATTTCTTTACCCCCAACTCAGAATCGAAGTTCAAAAAGAAACCTCGAAGCCAGCTGGACAATAAGAAGTATATCTCTCGAACCCTGATAATTTCCGCTCGATTCAGCTGCGTAAGGGAGTTTGTTCATGATGTGGTCTGAAAACTGATCGGTAATCTGATCAGCTTTTGTGCCGAACTCGAGTTCTTAAAAGTTCGGCAACTACTCAACAAGGGGTACTTAACAGTTTATGAGCGCAGCAATTTTGAGCGAGGGTTTGTGAAAGAGAATTTACCATATATAGTTGGCCGCACCCTGTGATTAGAAGAAGGCAACTTCACATCTATGATAGTCCAATCTCAACTGACTATTTATCGATCTTTGGCCTCGTGGCAACAGAAAAAAAATCATTGTAGCTTCTCCTACCCTCAATGGAAGTCCCTCGATGTTGTAGTGGTGAATGTGAACAACAAAGCTACTAGCAGAGGGTGGAGGTGCTTTGCTGATTCCCTATGATCCAAACAATCTACTTCTCAGCACAGTTCCTATCCAAGAAGACTAATGGATTTGTGGCATTTCTTCGTTTGACAGATACATTTTTTAGAGTTCGTGTGTCACTTCTTCACTGTAGTAACGAAAAATGTACTCAAAGGTTTCCCCAGATCCCGGTGCACCCCCATTAGCTGGGATCACAGCCAATCAAGCCGCGCAAGATTCAAAAAAACAGCAAATGGTGCACAGATGTATTGCTATTTTTTCTCTCCCCACACACTAACCCTTAACTCCTCGTGGCCGTGGTCTACTTATGTGTCGGAGTTGAAGCTACCCATCTCGTTTTGGATTCCACACTCAAAATGTCCGAGTTTCGGTGAGACGATGCCAATCGCACTTCTGACACCGATATCGGTACGTGTGTGGCTGCTTCATCCAGAAGAGTTTAGTACCGAGTATTGCTTCTTACTACATAGGGTGTGAATTCAACAGGGGGTGTACCATCTGAGAATTCATCACCCAAGAGGAATAACACAGTTATTAGGTTATCATCTCAGTCAATCATACTACTAGCAACTACGTAGTGGTATGAATATAAGGAATATCACTCGTACCGTAAACTCAGTTAAACCTCAACTTTCCAACCTCCGTAGTAAACCAGCTTCCTCACTACTTAGCAGCGCACATCGATTTTTTCCCCAATGGGAGGCTCACAATCCAAAACTTTGCACAATCATCATAAGCAAAAAAAAACTTGGAGCACTATCCTTAATTTTTATCTTTTTTTGATACGACTTTTGAACAATAAAACCTAAGTGTAGTCTTCTTGGACACCATAATTGATTCAAGAGCAAGTTTCATTCGACACAGATTCATTATCGCCTGCACTGAAATTGGATTCGTCAGCCAAAACACGATCAACACTTTATATTAAATAGTCTATAGCCACTGTTTGCTCTACTTTCTCGGATACATCACAGTATTTCATCATATTCATTCGATAAATCAGTATTGGTTTATCATACCAACAGTCTTGGTATCTACGGTAGTGTTTCATTGCTTGTTTGATTGATTTGCCATCGTCTCAATTTCTTCACATATTATTTCCATTTCTGTTTCAGCATTAATTGCACATCCATGATAGATTAAACTAATTCGAATCAATTACATATATTCAAAGAGACATTGGGAATTTACGTTAAAAATTAGTCTCATCATTTAAACGCATTAGTGTCTTTAACCTTGAACACAAAAATTCATACATACATACATATATAAAAGTCATAAAATCTAACATGACACCAGAAACTAGATCACCGCATATCGAGACTCCTATTCACCAGCCGAGTGAAGAATCAACTATATATAGAGATGACAATATAACTATATCTGAAAGAGGAGTACCTGATGGTCTTCGATTGAGCCAGCAGCAAATCACTTCTTTATCAGGAGCTCTAGCTGGATTTATATCAGGTGTGATTGTATGCCCGTTAGATGTCGCAAAAACAAGATTTCAAGCTCAGGGTTCTTACTTAAGAAACCTAACAGATGAAAAGAAGATTCAGGCTTTTGAAAAATTCAAATATAGAGGTTTAATTCACTCCCTGCAATCCATGTACAAAGAAGAAGGCTATCGAGGGTTATATAGAGGTCTGGTTCCAATAACTTGTGGGTACTTTCCTACTTGGATGATATATTTTTCATGCTACGAAGGCTTCAAGGAGAAGTACAAGAGAATAATAAAAGACGATAATATAAGTTATTGTGCAAGTGCCATCTCAGCAGGTGCTATATCAACTACATTAACAAACCCAATCTGGGTCGTGAAGACCAGAATTATGCTACAAATGGATGATGGTAAGACCATCTACGATAGATTCACAAATTTTGAGACTAAAGGACAGGCTGCAACCCCAGGTGGGCTCAAAAGGCAATATTATAAAGGTACATTCGATGCGTTTGTGAAAATGTACAAGTCGGAAGGGTTACTCTCTTTTTATCGTGGTCTGTTGCCATCATATTTGGGATTGGTACATGTTGCCATTCAGTTCCCATTGTACGAAAACTTCAAGAGAATCTTCAAAGTGTATCCTAAAAATGTTGACTCATACCAGATGGATATTCAACAATTTTGTAAATTAATTTTGGCATCGTCATTTTCGAAGATGCTAGCTAGTGGAGTAACTTATCCCCATGAGATTTTGAGAACTCGTCTGCAGATTGTCAACAGCAGTACAAAAAAGCGGGCTGTTGGTATGGTGGACACTATGTTATCAATATATCGTACGGAGGGTGTCAAAGGTTTCTACAGTGGGTTCATCATAAATTTGACAAGAACTGTGCCCTCGAGTGCTGTCACTTTAGTGCTATTTGAATACTTTAAAACAAGGCTACAGCAATTTACCTAAATTCTTGTGCCTCTCGTTTCAAATCGTCATTAATGGTAATGCTGTTTGACATCTTTTTCAGACTAACTTTTCTAATCTTTTTTTTTTTGTTATTTGCCTGGCATTTTCTCAGTCAAGTCTCATCCTCCTTTACGCATATGACCCTGTATTATCGCGGCCTATTTGTTCATTTCCAGCTAGAATATGGTCGTTTGCGTTTTCTATATTATTCAAATACCACATCATAAGGCTTTTTTTATATAGCTCATACATAGCAAATGTTCTGACTCGTTAGTACGTTTCAATCCAACACAAATCAACTTCTACTCATGATATTTGTTGTAAGCATAAGTACGCGACTAACGACGCGGCGCGGGAATTCTTTTAGTTAGTCGCAGAAGGACAACATGCACGGTCCAAGGCAGACTAAACGAGTCAAGACATTTGAACTTCATCAGACTGTTGATACCAACTAGATTTTGACTTCGGCTCGAGATTGGTTGGTTTGTCTTGATTATAACAGCACAGCTAGTAGGAAATTAGCGAAGACTGAAATATAATTGGGCAATTGAATTGAATTGAATTTTTATTATCAGGGCAAAGACAGTCTAAAATGAAGTTTAGTACTCGCTTAGTCACGCTGATTCTACTGGCATTTTGTTCGATTACACAGAGTGTAGCAGTTGAAGCAGATCTTGAATTGTCACTGGACGCCATTGGTGAAAAACCTGTCGAGACTGCTGCTTCTGTGCCACATGATGAAATACGAGGTGAAGGAAGTGAAGGAAACGAAGAAGAAGAAGCCACTTCTCCCCCTGAACCCTTGACAATCGAAAATTTTGATAGTACCTTATCCGAAGGGATGCATTTTGTTGAGTTTTTTTCTCCGTACTGTCATCACTGCAAAGCTCTAGCTCCAATATGGCATGAATTTCAGAAAAGTTTCAAACAGGAAGGTGAACAATTGGGTGTTCAGATCCACCAAGTTGATTGTATCGCCAGTGGTGACTTATGTGGCAGAGAGTCTATTAGGTTCTATCCAGCTTTGAAACTTTATACCGCCAACGAAGCGGGCACTGGTGGTGAAGTGATAGCTCAATTCACCAAAGCTGAGGGTAGAACTGTGGAAGGGTTTAGTGAATTCGTTAGAGATCGTGTTGCTGAGCTACAAAGTGAAATCGCTATGAGCCCATCAGATTTGAAACAGTTGCATGTGACTAATAATGTTGATATCGTTGAAACAAGCGAATTATTGAATATCATTGGTGGTAAGGAAGATAAACCTTATTTACTATCTTTTTGGCCAAGTACAGATGAGCAACTGAATCAAAAAACATTCCAGAATGATCCCAAAGAGAACAAATTGTATAGCGAAAGTAGCTCTTGTTTGGAATTCAGAAACGTCTGGAACAACGTCGTTAGAGGCTTACCAAACGAGCTCAAAAAAAAAGAGATTGGGCTGGGATATGTGAACTGCCAGTCCAATGAAATGATTTGTACCGCTTTAGGTCTTGAAAATTTGGTTCATGGTGATACCACAGCAACTCCAACTATCTTTGCCTTCTTGCCTTCTGATCAAGGAGGAAATAAAATCAAGTTTAAAGATAGAACTGCTACAAGTAAGATTATCACTAAGTGGACCAAAAGATTACTGAGTATCTATCGTTTCGAAGACACTGATGTCACGTCCTTGAAAAAGAAGATGAAGCTACTCAATAAGTTACCCAATGACGCGACTAATGTAGAGACGGAACCAGAAGAAATTATCTCATTTGTTTATCTCTACAACGAGGAAACGTATTTTGATGAGGATGATATTTTGTTGAAGCATCTGATTCAGCCAATTATGGACATGCGTACAAATGTGCATTTGTTCAAAAGCTCTGATTTGAAATTTCTAGACCTTTTGAAACGACAAGAACAAGCCTTGGTCGGTTATATAAATGACGGAACTGCTGAAATTGATGAAAAATATGAATTTGATGAAATTATGTATACTGCTAGAACTCTATCAACTTTCCCCATGCTCATCTGTTTGAAGAGCAATTCGTTGACATCCACTGTGTTTCAAAGTTTTGGAACTAGAGATATTAGAGACTATGCCCACGTAATGAACTTCATCAAAATAAACTCACAGCCTGTACAGCAAGAATTGAATACATACACACAACCTGCAGTTTTCCCGAATGCATTTGACAGCACCACTAACTCCAAGACTGAAAAGGTCCTGATTGTACTAGATGATCCAACAAAATCCAAAAAAGTGACGTTCACCATATCTTATATTCACCATAGCTTCAACTACTTTAGAACATTGACTCAATTCAAAAAACTCTCAGATGCACGAGAACTGAAAAGGCTAGCTGTAGCAGATTTGAAAGCTTCTGATGCCGAACAAAGCGACATTGTGGTTGCATTGAGAAAAAAAATACCCAAAGTTTTTAAATTCCAAGAACATAATTTGAACATTGTGTACTTAGATCTCAGTAAATTAGAATATTTCAGCAAAGTTTTGAAGTGGGACAGACTCAATTTAAAAAACTATAAAAAAGGTGACGTAATAATTGTCTCAAAGTTTGGAAACCAATACTGGGACAGAGATAGCGAGGGTGATAAGTTGGAAATCGAAAACAAAAAAGCTATTATTGAGACTTTGAAATTAACTATCACGGGTGGCTCTACAGGAAAAGCTTTACGATCCAATTTGACCTTCACCAACGTGTTACTCGGTCTGGTTGTCATCATTGCATTCTACCTTTTGCTATCATGTTGCAGAAGAACGAGGTTGCTACGTATCTTCAGTAGATCCAGGAAGAACAAAGGAGGTTTGCTGGATCCAGAATCTGGATTCAATAGTGGAAATTCAGGCGATAAGGTGGACTGAATTGGCGAATGTTTCATATAAATGTATATACATATACGATATATATCTGATAATGTTAGAAAGTAAGTTTTGAATCACTTTTCAAGGAAGGTTGACAGGTATCTCAGTGATAGTGATACATGATTAGCAAATTGCTGACGTACGCTTTTGATGAGCCTCAACATTTGTATTGGAAATCAAAAAAAGCGCACACGCAATCTTACAGGTGTGCTTTCATGACACTAAAAAGAACAAACTTTCTACGTGTTTCTCAGTTCAATACTTTGTAGTTAAGAAGTCTTCGAAGACTTAGACTATAGAACCTCAGTATAGCTACAAATAATTGAAACTTTCGTGTCAGCCAACAACAATTGAAGGAACTCGAACCATCAAGGAACAATGTCATTGTCGGAAACCGGTGACAACAAAAAACAACCAATCTCCCCTGCTCCTCAAAATGCTCCGATAGACACATCACCAAAAGTCTTTGAAAAGGCTTTGAACTCATGGGCTGTTATTGATCTTCCTTCTCTGCAAAAAGAGTTGGATTCCAAAGGTTTAGAGATTCAAAACTCTCAAAAGGAGTCATTGATGGGCAGAAAAGAATTAGCTACGAAAACCAAGAATTGGAAGAAATTACCTGATGATGAAAAAATGGGAGAAATCAATCCATTGTTGAAATCGTATCAAAATGAGATTGATGTTTTAACCAAGAAAAACAAGAGCATTGAGAACGGATTTTTTCAAGTTTATAGAGCCATTGCCGAAGCACCAGATCCAAAACCATTGTTACAACTGAGTCTGGATGCAGTTAATACTTTAAAGGACTATGAAAGATTAAAAGATGAGAAGAATGAATTGGAGGAAAAATTATTACAATATGCTGATTATAATCAATTGAAAAATATGATAGTCAAGACTGAACGTGAACTATTAAAAGTTAATGAAAGTAAACTGCAAGCCAAAGATGACGAATGGAAATCATTGTTGGAGGAGAAAGATTTAAACTGGAGAAAGAAAGAGCTTGAGTTTGCTAATACTATCAGCAAGTTCAAGAAGGAAATAGAAGAGATGAAAATCAATGAAGAAATGATGAAGTTGAGATTGAAGAATCAGACCAAGACTCTACGTAAGGACATCACGGTTGGTGAAGACATGGTGGATTCAATCAATGATATCGATGAAGACGAAGATATCAAAGAAACTATTCGTGATGATGAACTAAAAGATAGAACTGTCAATGCTATAGAGTTACAAATGTTAAGCAGAGATGCTGAAACTTCTAAAGTGAGGATTTTGGAGTTAGAAAAAAGAAACGAAGAATTGAGAAGAGGAATCAGTTTAGCCAAATCTGATGTCGAGTTCAACAAGGTCAAAGAAATGAACAACAAGCGTATCAATGAGTTGGAAAGCGAAAATGCTTTATTGATTGCAAGACTAGAGCATGAAAGACGTAACGTTGATTCATTGAAGTTGGACATCAAGAACAAGACAGAGTCTTTCAACAGAGAATTCAATTCGCTAAACAACGAAATTGATGCTTTAAGAGAAAGAAACAGTGCTACTTTAGACTATGACGAGATTAAGAAAGAGCTAGAAATCTTGAAACAGATTGAATTTGGTGATAATGACAATTCAGGAGATGAGGCTCCACAATTGGAATCTTCAATTGTTCAAAGAAATAAGAAATTGAACAATGAGATCATTGAATTCAGATCTAAAAATGAGGATTTGACTCAAAAGTGCGAGCAGTTGGAGAATCAATTAAGAGAATCAATAACTCAAATCGAAAAATTGAAAGAAATGAACAACAAATTAGAAATGGATCTGATGAATTTCGAAAGCGGAGCTGGAAGTAACAATGACAAATGGGAAACTATGTCCATGATATCATCAATTGCTCCATCCATGGCACAATCATCAATTAGAGGCAAACTATCGCCAGCTAGTTCTATCGCTGGTGGATTTGATCCATCACAACAAACTACCTTGGTTTCACAGCAAGATTCTTCTATTCTACCTATCATAACGCAACAACGTGATAGATTCAGGGTTCGTAACAAGGAGTTGGAAGAAGAATCGAAGAAACAATTTAGTAAGATTGTGGAATTGAAAAGAGAAGCTAATGCGTTAAAAAATGATAATCGTGATTTGTATGAACGTATCAGGTTCTTACAGTTTCATCAAGATTCAAACAACTCCAAACAATCGTCTACTTATAACCAAGAAAGAGATCTTGAAAAGAAGTATAAAGAAACTTACGAGAGTGAATTGCATCCAATTGAACAATTCCGTATCATGGAAACTAAAAGAATCAATTCTAGAATGTCGCCATTTGAAAGAATATTCATTCAGTTGACCAAAACAGTGCTAAGCACTAAATACACAAGGTTGGCATTTGTAGTTTACTGTGTGGGTCTACACTTTGTTGTCATGCTTCTAACTGTTTATTTGATGGGTGGTACTTCGGGATCAACGACAATCAGTAGCAAGCCATTGGTGTCCGGTAGTACGGGTGGATTTGCTGGTGGTAATAGTGCCAATGCTGCTGTAGAAGGGGTTGTAAATGAAGGTTACGTGCCTAATAATTAGTTAAGATTTATGTAAAGTACATTCTACTTTTTTGATTTCTGTTTCATATTATTTCAGCCATGCTTTTTAATGCTTATTTTAACAATATCATTTCAAATGGATCCAATTGATGTAGTCACAGTAGAGATCTGGTTTTGAATGAGGATGTAAGCTTTCTAAGCGGCTTCAACAACGAGATCTTCATTACACTGATCGATAACATGTACGCAATAAATGATCTAGGCATCGAGCCGCTGCCAGTTTTTCCGGAAAAAGACATGGATTGTAAGCAAAGTTAGCTTGACCTTTATATATAGGTAAAATTTGGAAAACCTCCTTCTGCAGTATTAATTGCGAATGCGCAGTATTAATTGCGACTGATCCCATACTAATTACTATGTGAATAATCGCAATTAATACTGAAGCACCGCGAAATTTATTGAACGAGGGGCCCATCCAAATCTGACCTATATATATATCTATCAACAATGCTTGCAGCAAGCAACGGCTATCTCAGTTTTGTGTGAGAAGACTCACAGAAGATATCTACAACAGAAAGTTTCTAGTTCGGCGCAAAAATGGAATAAAGGGTTCCATTTTTTCTATTGAGGTAAAAGCTAGTATTATTTGTCCATGACATAGATATGGTCAAAACGTATCATACGTATTACTGTCTTTTCTTTTCTCTTTTCGCTTTGAGAAATGAGATGTGCAACCTGATAGGAAGATCGATTATTAACAGGGAATTCACCGGAGAAACGTCTTTGGTGCGGGGTGCCCCGCTCCCAACTTCCCAAGCAACTTCTGTAGCATGGAGTAAAGAAGCCGCTGCGCTGCTTATTCAAATTTTGCCAAGAAGGAGAAACGTCGCTTGAATTGGGTGTTCGTGCATAAACATGCAGCTTCACTTGTCAATCTGTCACGCGTTCTAACGCAGTGACGATGTCCATGATGCCAGCAGTGAAAGAACAAGAGGTGAGAAGATCTGAGTCATGAACGTGTCTTGCTGTCACCATCTTGGTGAATCTCTAATAAGTAAAGCGAATCAAACAATATCAATAGCGGCTCTTCTGCAGAAAACCACGCCACTCTATGTGCTCTACTAGCATAGGGCGAAGCAAGAAAGGGAGTGGGGAGCCCAAGTGAAAAGAAATAAAGTAATAAAAAAAAAGGTTTTGAGAAAGAGTTAAGTGAGATCAAAGTGTGGCGAGGCACTATTCAGGAAATTTGTTGCAGAAAGTTGAGCTCATCCGGTCTAAAGAGACCCAAGCAAAAGCTTGAGAGCGTATTGTTTTGGAACAACGTGTCTGGGAACAATTCCAGGCTGTGTTTTACGTCTGTCGTCCCATTACCCCCCCTAAACATAGAGATGTAAGCCGGTAAAGGAGGTACTATCTCCTACTTGGTTCGACTCTCTTTTCCAGTGATTAAAAGGTCTGAGTATTTTCATCGGTCAACTATCCAGTAAAAAGGAAACTGTCAAGTTTGCAAAACTTTTCTGAGTGCTTTTTTTTTTCATTTAACCTGTGTACAAAAATACACATATGGATGGATGATTCAAGTGGAGAAGTGGCCTTCGTAGACAAGAACGCCGCAGTGGACTTAACTATGAAAATGGCTTAGCGGGAGAGCGCCGCACAAATTGTAAAAAAATCATTCAGCAATCAAATGCCTGGTGAGCTTAATCAACTAACCAAGATTTTGAATAGGTTCAGCAGACAGCTTACATTTATCATTAAGTTTTGCTTAGAGTCACATTTTCTTCAACAACAATCAAAAAAGCATCAACAGCTTTTGAGTTGGCATTACCATGAATCCGAGTCACCAGGTTAGTCCAAAGCTTCCCACCTCCAAACGTGTTTGTTCGGCATGTCATCAAAGAAAGGTCAAGTGTGACCTGTATGAAAAAAATTCATTGTCTGAAAAATGTTCAAACTGTCACAACTTGGGCTATGACTGTGTGATATACATCAGAAAAAAGAGAGTGATAAGTAAAACTTCAACCAATACATCGTCAATCCCAACTAAGCTACCTTCATATGTTTCAACTCATGATAGCGCAGTTATGGCTCAGATCAATGAGATCAAACTAGACCCAGAGATATTTTTGAACATCAGTCATAAGCAATGCTCTAAGTTCAAAGGTTATATAGGTCCATTGCGCTCTTCACCTCTGACTTTCAGTATATTGAACGAATTCTACATGAATGCCTTTCTTAATAAGAGACCAGAAATGGATGAGACAGATTATCAAATAATGATCGTTGCAGGTTGTTTCAATTTACCTAATCAAGATCTATGTTGGAAATTAATTCATACTTTTTTTGATAAGATACATCCAATAGCTGCATTCATGAACAAGACGAGGTTTATGAAAGAATATAAAGATTTAACGAAACCGCCATCGATACTATTGCTCCAATCTATTTTGTTTGTTGGATCTACTGTATATCAGGATGAAAAATGGACAAAATCAGAAAAGGCACAGTTCAAATTGGTTTCCAAAGCTTTGTTCAACAGAGCAAAACTTTTATATTCTCTGAATTGCGACATGTATGAACCTATTCCTTTAATTCAGTCATTACTATTGTTATCATGGAACACCAATGGTGTCAACGAGAAGAACTCGCTATATTTTATTTATTTGTCGATTGGCACGGCTCAGGCTTTCGGAATGCATAGAGACTTATCCAATAATCCGGATATGTCTGATTATGAGAAAAAAACTTATAGGGTGTTATGGTGGTATTGTTTCATACGAGATTGTTCTGTTTCCGTTTCTCTGGGTCGTCCGGTTACGATCCAGACCAGCGAATGCGATGTACAACCATTAACAAAAGAAGATTTGCAAGATGATATTGATCCAGATAATGAAACCAGTTATCCGTTGGAAGATATCCAGATTGAATATCTTTTGCAGAGTTTGAAAATAGCAGAGCTAGCTCAGATAATTGTTAAGCATCAGAGCACCATTAACACTATGGCAATGAAAGGAGAACCGTTTTTACATTTGATCAAACAAGATGATTACGCTTTAAGTAAGTGGTTCCACAGTTTGCCAGATAACTTAAGGTATAGTACCAATGATGAAAGTTCACAAAGTATTTATTCTGCTTTATTGACTGGTTTCTACTACACTCTGTTGATTGTTTTACATAAGATAAATATTGTGAGAACATCCAAAATCAGCTCCACCTCGATGCATCTGTTAAATGCAGGCGATGTAGCAAAGACTGTTGTTATCAACAAAGGAGCTGGAGAAAAGGAAGAGGATTATTATCCTTCTTGGGGTATCACTTTTCAGGCAGCCTATATGGTTTATGAGATTTTTCATATTCAAACGGAAAAAAACTATATTCGTGATAAAATGCACCATTTCGTTTTCTTTATGTACAACGCAGCAAATGTTATGACATACCATTTGTCTAACAAAGATAAAAAAATTGCAAATTTGGCTGATATGGTTACTTCAAACATTTTGAAGATGTTTGAAGACTTGCTTGATTTCAGTATCAATATTGAATCAATGTATTATGTTTTGAAATCATTATACCAGAACAAACCATATCAATCCGTGTTACTAAGATCATTGTTTGAAATACCTGATTCGATGACAAATATTCATGATTTTCAGTCGTTGAATCTCAAGAAACAGAACTCATCTCTATCAATCAAGAAAACTTTCAAAACACAATCACAAGAAGCTAAAAAGCGTAAACCTACTCATTCACAAGTCACCAATCTTTCAAAAAAGAAACATACCACTCATGAGAATTTGGTGAAACAAGAATCCAACATTCCTTCCAATTTGGAATTCGAAGGTCATCATGTTGACATTCTATATGATGAACTAGAATTGAATCTCTTTGAACTTCAAGACGTGAATAAATTCAAACCCGACAGTTTGTTCATGAGTGGAGAGTTTGCTGCCGATGAAGGGCAATTTGATTTCCACGGTGATAATGACTACAATGGTAAGAAGAACGTTGATCATTTTAATGATAGTACAAATTATACCAAGACAGCGAGTAATCAGGCCAACACCAATAACTTTAGCACTGAAGATAACAAATGTCATCTAGCTACCGTGAATCACAATCAAAATGATCCAAATGATCAAAACGATCGTGACCTTCAAACAGATCCAAGTACGCCGTTCTTGATAATGATGAACGAAATAAACAACAACTGGAAACCATCATTTGAGATCCCAATGTTCTCTGCTTCGTCAAGATCCACCAATCGATCGGCAGAATCAAATTCGACGTGCAGTAATGAATCCACCAGTGAACTTCACAATCAACAAGGACTTACTTCTACCAGTGGTGACTTGACAGGAGTGGGTACAAAGGCTTCTCCTAATTACGGGTTTCATTCACAACTAACACAAAATCAATACAAAGAAGATAACGGTAATGGAGGATATCATCACGTCAATTATTTGGACGATCATCACCAACGACACAATGATGATAACACTGAACATAACCAACATCATCGTCACGTTTACCCAGGCCGTCTTTCACCTCACCATCACCAGCCGCAATTTTCGGAACATTATTATAGCCAGGACTCACACCAGCAGCCATCGCATCTTCATCAATACCAGCAGCCATCACACATTTCTCAGCAACATATTCAGCAGCAGCATCAGCATCAACAGCAGCAACATCATCAGCATTCTCCTCTTATACCACCTCCCCAACAGTATTATCAATCAATGGATTTGCTGCCACCACCACCACTACCAGATTTGCGCTCAAATGCAGCCCAACGACAGCAACATTATCCTGACCCAAACCATCCTCAAGCATCACTTCCACCGCAAGGGTTTCCAAATTCATCTTCATCGTCACTGCCACCACAACAGCAGCAACAGTCTCATCAACAGAGTCACTATCAAGATCATCACCGTCAATAGATGTAGGTAGTTTTACCACAGCTAGAGATCTCTGCTTGTATTTTTCAACAAGAATATATAGATTATATATTTGTATTAAGTGTGTACATTATTAATATGCCATTTTCATATGATATTTTTACGCCTGAGTAAGATATTTTGGTAATACTTTGCAATATGGACAACCACCGTTGCCCATTCAACATGTGGTGGTTGATGAGCCTACGGAATATTTCGTGTTTTGCTGAACTACATCAACAATAAGCTGGAGTTCAAAATCTTAAACGATAGTATGGTAATCTATGGAATTGCCTGTTTTGGAAGCGAGTACCGAATTGGTTCACCAGCAGGACGATGCGCGGACACAGTAAACGAGCGCCGGACAAAATTGCAAGTAAGTGAATGCCACGGAAGCGGAAGTGGATGCGCTTGGACTAATTAAGCAAGAGGCGCTCGTGCTGGCACGCTCACCGTTACACCCTTTAAATTCATATCTAGTACTACTTATATATTTTCTTGGTTCTGGCGTTCAACATTATAGAGTTACTTTTCTCGAAGTTGAGTTGTATCTACTTTTTAAAAATCGAATTACTTGAATAATTACACTATCAATTGAATATTAAAATGTCGTCACCAAAAGCAAAAGTCTTATTAGTTGGTATGGGTGGTGTTGGATCCGTCGCTGCTTATTCTTTGGAATATGGTGGAAAAGCTGAAGTTACCGCAGTTCTTAGATCCGACTACCAAACCTTGATCGATGATGGTTTTGAATTCGAATCTGTCGACCATGGTAAGGTTAACTGTTTCAGACCAACCAATATCACCAAATCTGTTGAGGAAGCTATGGAAAAATATGGACCATTTGACTACGCTATTTTTTCATTGAAAAACATTCCAGATATTTCACCAATTGAACCACTGATTGCAAAATGTTACACTCCAGAAGTGGGTATCTTGTTACTACAAAATGGTATTGGTATTGAAAAGCCAATTTTCAAATTATTCCCAGAAGCTTACGTTATGTCTGGTGTGACTATGGTTTCATCCACTCTTTACGGTAGAAAAGTTGTTCATGTTGCTACTGAACATGTCAGAGTTGGTGCATACGATAACGGTAAGATCCCATACGAAAAGCAAGTTGCTAAATGTAAGAAGTTTATTGAGATCTACTCTACAGATAAAAATGATATTATTTACGATGAAAACGTTAACTTTTCAAGATGGAGAAAGTTGGTGTACAATGCCTGTGTTAACTCTTCTGCTGCTTTGACTGATTGTGATATTGGTAGATTAGAAGTGTTTGGTGCTATGGACCCAATTGTTAGACCAGCAATGAGAGAAATTTTGGCGATTGCTAAGAGTGATGGTGTCGATCTTCCAGAAGATGTTATTGAATTCATGATCAGATCAGATGATGGTGAATGGTACCCACCTTCGATGTTGGTTGATATGAGAAAGGGTAACTATTGTGAATATCAAGTCATTTTAGGTAATGCTTTGGACATTGCTAAAGAGAATGGTGTTCCAGCTCCTGTTTTGAGTTGTATGTACCACTTATTACATGTTGTTCAAATGAAGACACAAGAAAAGAAAGGCAAATTTGTCTTGCCTGAAGTTAGACCACTTCCAGCTGACAACTTCCAAATCAAGTACCTAAATTAATCTGATAGTGAAGCGAATAATTTTTATAGGACTGTGTCTTGATAATTTTCAACATATGAATATCCGTGCTGTATCTTCCTTGTCTTTTTTTTTGAAAATATATAGATGAAAAGAAAAATGAAACACAAACTGTGTTTTACAGTAACAGCTTTGTAAACTCTTTGAAATTGAGTAATCGGTAATGGCAGATCAATCACACAGTCAGCCAGAGAGAGTGCCCAAAAGTGCAGAGAGGCAGTGCTAACAACCCAGCCCACCGCCCATTTAACAAGGGCCACACACTAAAACACCAAATTTGGGCAGTCGTTTCCACTTTGTAGGAGCAATGCCTTGGAGGCTCATAAGTAGAGTGTGACACTAAATTTAGGCACAGCTACCACTCGATTGTTGATTCCGCTGGTTGGAATCAATTGCCTCAATCTATATGAATCTATATATATCTCTGCAGTTGTTCTTTCCGATGAATTGCATTTTGTTTCCTGTTGTAGACTCATGTTTACTAAGTTAGAGACAAAGTATAACAACAATAATAGACACTATAAATAACAACAAGCACAATAACTAAATATGAAGAACGTACTAATAATTAACGCAGACAATAATGTGGGTGTGGAATTGACAAGAGCTTTTGCAAGAGAAGGTGAGTCAGTTTTCCCGATTGGTACTAAGTCGGATTCGTTACTGAGTGATATGGAATACTTAAATCCAGAATTGAGTTACTTCTTCCATCCAATCTTCAATAAACTAGATTCCAAACAAAGTTACGCATCACTTGCTAATGTCCTACAAAAGAAAGGTTGTGAAAAGATTGATGTGATTATTCATTTGAAAGATACTAATGAGAGCAATACATCCTCTTTCGATTTTCAGTTGGCCAATAGCATGAAAGGCATGCTCTCATCATCTTCCTTGATGTGTTATGGATTGTCTCATGAATCTTTTTGTTTGTCAGATAGAGATGAAAAGTCGTTAGAAGTTATGGTTGATACGTGTGAGAAATTATTATCCTCAGACATCAGTGGCTTGAAAGTAATTAAATTGGTTGACCATGAGAAGGAGTTTAGAGGTTCGGCTAAAGAGATTGCTGAGTATTATATTGATCAAATTGATATTGCTCAGTTCCAGGTGTCAAGACTTGATTCAGTTTTTGATGTGTTTTACTTCATGATTTACAATTTCATGCCAAGATCTATTATGAAGCTATATTTCAATAATGTCAAATTTTGTAGAAGATATCTTGGTATCTAAATAAATACATACATACAACCATTTTGGGATGATTTTGTTGATTTGTCTTTTGAGCCCGTGGGTGAGAGTTTTACATTGTTTTGGGGTTTCATGTTCATTTCGTGTTTTTTTGGTCTTTCTCTTTTCCGTTTTTAGCAAATATAATTTTTAATTCGAAGCAAATCTATTGTTTGAATCTTGGACCAGGCATTGGAGTGTAATTCTTATTATACAAATTGTCGGTCGAAATAAACTTGTACTCTAAACTGGACATATCCAAGTACGACTCGTTCAATTGGTCAACAGACGTAACACCGAGTAATTTCATATCTCTTGTGATTTCTTGCTTCAATAAACTAATGCCTTTTTCAACACCTTCTTGGCCGTACACTTCACTGTATAGCATTCCTCTTCCTAGCCCTGGTGTTGCACCTAGGCATAATGCCTTAATAATATCAGATCCACGTCTAAAACCTCCTTCAACAAACAAATGGAAATCATCTCTTTGAATATTTTTCTCTTTCATCAACTGTTTCGTTTGTGCCAGTACTTCGATAGCTGGTGGTGAATAGTCTAGCTGTCTTCCACCATGATTAGATATTAACACACCTTTCAAGCCAAGCTCAGCAGCTTTAACAACATCTTCCTTTCTTTGAACACCTTTCAAAATGATTGGAATACTGGTTGAGGCTTGAAAGGTCTTGAAATCTTCCCATGATAGGTTGGCATATATAGTATCATCGGTAATCAGATTATTCAAGTCTGATGCAAGTTCATCGTGAACCTCTTCTCTGATCTTGATATCTTTCTCTCTGTTTCCAACAACTGGAATATCAACGTTGATGAAAATTCCTTTGACGTTTGGCATTTCCTTTTCAATTTTTTGGAAATAAGCTGGAGCCTCATCAACTTGCTTTCTGTTGGCAAAACCAACTTGATAAAATAATTTCTGATCAGGTTTAGTACGTAAGCTGTATATTTCTTCCAGTGAGACAGATCCATAATTTGGAACAATATATAACATATCCTGGTTCCCCGCAGCTTTCGCCAACACTCTTTCACCTTCGGGTTGTATTAAGTGAGAGCCACAAAAGGCACCGACATAGAACGGTGCTGCAGACTTTTGACCTAATAAAGTTGATCCAATATCAACCACTGATGTATCAATCAAACACCGTGGTCTGAAAAAGATACGTCCTAGTGCATAATGATTCTCACGAAGTGAGAATTCATCATTGGATCCAGTAGATGCATAACCCCATGCAACAGGAGGAAGAACTTTTTTCGCAACAGATTCGAAATCTGAAATGGAAAAGATGTTATTCAAAGATGGCATATTTTTTATGTTTTCTTGTCTTTGATTTTCAAAGATTTCCTCCGCAGTGAATTCTTCCTCTTCTTCGTCATCTTCTAATATGAGAACCCTATGATGTCTTGACTTCTTCGTCTTGTTTTTGAGAACGGGTTTAGATTTACTCTTAGCTACAGCTGTTGCCGTTTTTGCAATATCAGTTTCCTTTTTGGATGGCTTCTTTTTATTTGATTTGTTCTTCTTTGTTTGAGTTGGCAAGTCGGTTATCTCTCCAATTTGACATTCTATTGGTAAGTGGCGATCTAAATAAGTTGGTGCGTGCATTGAGCTGAAACCTTTGGTGGCATCATTACCTGCAAATCTAAAAATACGAGCAGCCCCACCTGGATGATTGGCTAAGAATCCAGTGACATCGTAGACTTTGCCATGGATGGCAATCCAACAATCTTCCAGAGTGTTATGAAGTTGTAGTTCAGCAAAGGATACTTGTCTTGGTGTAGAAGCAGTCTCGTTCAAAATCTTGTTGGCGTCATTTTGTTTTGTATAAATTGAAATTGAAACAGCAGAAAGTAATCCTAGTGCTAATGCTAGTTTATGAGTGGTCTTGAAATCAGGTTCGACTCGAGACTTCTGGGTTAAAGGAAAAGAGCCAAGTTTTCTAATAGTTTGTGGTTTGACGATATCTCTCAATCGTCTTTTAGCTAATGATTTAAACATCATAAACAGACTTCATGAAACAAAGTAACAACATTGATAAGAATAGACCAGTATTCTGGTATCTTGGAGAGCAGGATTTTCAGTTAATCATATATATAACAAGTCTTAGTGGTTGACTATCAATCAAGTCCGCCACGGACAATCCACGGACAATTGAAAAACTTATCTCTCGAAGTGACAAATGCGGTAATACGCTCTCTTCATCGACTCTTTCGGAAATTTGCGCTTTGTTAACGAGCGGTTCCCGTGAACCAGAAGATGCTCTCTCGATCAGTAACAGTACCAATTCTGGGTCAATCTACTCTCAGTAATCATCTCGATTCTCGAGCGACAATGTTATTCTCCAAAAGGGAAGGTCCAGAAGAAAGATTGGTGTTAGATGGGTGTAGCGCACTTGCTCGCTTGAACATTCTTGGTTACTTCGGTGCAGTGATGTCCCTATACTGCTTTATTACCCACTTCTTATCAGTGTGCCACAACAACTAGTTTGTGTTTCTATAATCCTCGTTGTAAATCTCAAATCTCTCAAGATGTTGACATGTTCCAGTTAGCGCAAAAATGCTTTTTGTGTAAGCGAGATGTAATGTTATCCATTATCTAAACCTTTCAGAGGAAAATATATTGAGGATGAAACTAAAAATGTTCAATAGTCCTCCCATAACCACTATAAGTATCATTCCATTCTACTTTTGTTGAAGTTGAGCGAAGCCTCTCGTAAGCTAGTCACTATGTGGCTATAAAATAAGTAACGCAATATGCTCAGGAATCTGGTGGAAATACTGATTAAGAAATAAGTTGACAGGTAAAATATATCTGCTCTAGTAGAAGCCAAAATCATTCAGTTTTTCGTATTATGAAATTCAGATAGCTTTTCGGAGTAAAAAGATGAAAGGGACTTTACTGTGTTTACCCTCTGTAAAGATTGATAGATCCTTGGGGAGGTAATCAATCTGGAAGTTAAATGATACATCCTTCTATATAAATAATACATATACCCAACGAATATACTATATATTTATATAGGACTCATCATTATATGAAGGAGTGCAGAGTGATAATAGACTATTGTCATAATGCATTGACAGGCTGGATAGTGCATCACACCCAGGACATACAGATGTCAACTTCCCTGGAACCATCTTTGTAGAATTGGATTGCAGGAGTATGTGTATCTCTAGCAGTTGAAAGAGCTCCAGCTGCTGGTAGGCTCTAACGCATATCTGTTACAAACATTACCAATATACCTTATTCTAAAAGGATCAAAATTCCCGTTCTTTGATTGACACTATTGTAGATTTACGTAACACATAGTAAAGATACACTAGAGTTTAATACCCTCTCAGAAATCCTCCCCACGTCAACAGCCTATCAACTCTTCAAAGGGTTGTCATACCCCAAAAAGATACTAATCGTAGTACTCTCATCTGTCTGCTGTGTTTCTTTGTAACTAAATTGGACATATTGCAACCAAGAAGGGGAAGATAATCCAAGTTTTACAGCTTATTGATTTGCGGTTTGAATGGTCTTGGACTAGATCCTAATCATTCCAAAGATTTAGTATTTAATTCAACACTCTGAGTGCTTGAATAAACCATAACCGAAATTACTGGTTCCTCAGTTAGAAACTTAAGCTCTGTTTTTAAACATATAGAAAGCTTCCAAGGCTGTAAAGTATACATCATGTTTTACTAGTTCAGCATTCAATTCTAGACCGCAGGAATTGGCAAAATTCGACTTACACACATATATTAAAATATAAAATTTACTACGACAGAACAATGTCGCAAATATTTACCCGGAACAGCAACTGCAAATTAAGCTAGTACAAGATTGAAGTTCTGCGGCTCAATATAATCACTTTAGCCGTTTTGAAGGGAGATTTTTGCATGAAATGCTTTTTATTGTTGAAAATGCACGATGCACCCCTCCATGTACTCCTCTTTTCTAAACCTTGAATGAAGTCCACCTCGAAACAGGTAATAATCGAAGTTTTGCCAACCTGAAGACAACCACTTTCGAAGTTTATATTTAGTCTTTTCTACAGATTTTACCAAATCTTGCACCAAATAGAAGGATCTTGTACCATGCTAACTCTCCCCCAGTAATAGCTTAATGATAGTCTTTGAATTCCAGAAAAAACCAATGTCACTCTAAAGTCAAAGCCATCTTTAGAACTCAAATAGCCATTAAGAGACTAATGAAATCTGTATAGATAGTATAGAGGGGCGGAAACTAGTGAAGAAACACTAAAATCAACTCTCTTGCTAGAAAAAGCAATGAATGTCTTTTTGTTATTGCTTCCCAAATAAATCAGCCTTTTATCTGAAATATCGAACATGATCTCAATTATGAGTAGCTAAGAATAGTTTTAATTTTCAACGGTTATCACCTTTTAGTTTGGTTTTGATTTGATCTTGTCCCTCACTTGTTGGTATATCACCATCTCGTCATTAGCTTTCCAAAGCTGATGAAGTACAAATGTTACTTTACATCGATTCGTTGAAGGAATTGAGATATGTTCCCTCCTGTTAGTGATTTAATAAACAGTTGTTTCAAAGATTGTCAATCGTAAAAGAACATGCACTTACTTTATAGCGAGATAGATAATATATACACTGTAAACAAGCTTACCCAGAACAAAAAAACTATACATGATGAGCAAGCTTACCCAGAATAGAAAAGAAAACACAACTATTTGGCCTATACCAAGTCCCAACTGTCACCCAACAGTAGCCCTTCCCAAAAATTAAGATAGCCCTAATGAAGTTTCAACAACTGCGAAAAGAAAACCACTAAGCTCCTATATCTGCTCTTTTGATACCAGATTTATCGCACATTGATCTGAAAAGACCATCTTTTTTATTGTATAAATTTAAAGGTGTATCAAACTCCACAGCGGCACCATTTTCAAGCGTCAAGATTCTGTCATAATTGACAATAGTCTTCAATCTGTGAGCAATACATAATATAGTACAGTTAGAAAACTCGTTGACGATGGTCTTTTGAATCTTGGCATCAGTTTCATAATCAACAGATGAAGTAGCCTCATCCAAAATCAATATCTTGGCCGCTCTAACTAAAGCTCTAGCTAAAGCTAACAACTGTCTCTCACCCAATGAGAAGTTTGAACCATCATCTTCGACAGATTGATCCAGATGAAACTTGTGCAAGTCGTCGTCGGCTTTTGTTTGCATCTTGACCCTTTCAAGTAAATTTTCTTCAATCAAATTCGATCTTCTCAAAGCACTCCATAATTCATCATCTGATTTTTGCATGAATGGATCCAAATTGGATCTAATGGTTCCTGTAAATAACACAGGATCTTGTGGAATGATAGACAATTTTGAACGCAATGCATGTAAACCAAGTTTGGAGATATCAACATCATCAATAAATATATTACCTTCCGGTTCGGTCACTCTATATAGACAGGCCATCAAACTCGATTTACCAGCTCCGGTTCTACCACAAACTCCAATTTTCTCATTTGGCTTGATGTACATGTTCAAATCCTTCAAGATATAAGGCAACTCAGGTCTGTATTTCATGCTGACGTGTTGAAACTCAATAGCACCATGTTCTGGCCACGATGGGGCAGGATCTCTTTCTGGAATTCTATATGCAGCTTCTTGAGCCAAATCTTTAGCATAAAACTTCAATCTTTCAACTGAATTCATTTCATTTTCAACTTGTGTCAACGATCTCAACATGATTGATAGAGTACCAGCAATAGTTAGAACATACGATAATAATAATCCTGTCGAGGATCCTGAGACATGGAAAACTCTAAAGCAACATAAAAGGGAGATTAACAATGCAAAAGCAGTAGCTATCATATCAAGACTGATGGCCAACCATCTTTGATTAGCAATTGTGACATAATAAGCTTCATTTTGATTATTGAGGAATTGATTGTTAGCGTCTAAGAATCTCTCAGTTGCTTTATATGCCTTGATTGTATTCATACCATCTAGTGTCTCATTGAAATGAGAATAAACAAAAGATCTCTTGGTGGCCTCAATTCTTTTGACTTCTCTGGAACTAGCTTGATAGAAACTGGCAACGGCATAATACATCAGAACCAAAACTGGAACTGCAATGGCAAACCAAGGCAAGTAGATAATGCACAAGATGACAACCCCGCAAATATTGCAGAAAGAGAAGAAAAACATTTTGATTTGCTCCAAGATTTCGTTATCAAGAACATCAGTATCTTTGGTGAATCTATTCAAGATTCTACCTAGAGGCGAAGTATCCAAGAACACCATAGGAGCATGTAGCAAACGAGAGGAGGCCAAGACATTCAAGTTTCTAGAAGCATTCGTTGTAAAGTAGACCATTAGATAGAACTCTATCGAAAGAAAAATAACGTATAACATACAAAACATAACGTATAGACCGATATAAAATCCGTCTGATCTACCAGGGAACTTGTTAGAGGTCCAGAATGATAACCAAGTATTTGTGAATAGCTGGAAGAATGTAGCCAATATCATCATCATTAAAACTAGTGGTATGTAGAACACTTTGAAAATCCCTGAGCCCAAATTGAGATATGTTTTGTAAACTTCCCATTGAATTCCATTGACAGCTTGCTCTTCATCTTTCACCAACTTTCCTTCAGGCTCTTCATCTTTCATCGACATAGCAGCTGTTTGAGATCTTTGAATATATTGCTCTTCATTGAACTTGATTTCTTCTTCTGCCACTTCTTCTTCTTCATCCTCTTCAGACTGTTTACTAAATTCCATCAACTTGACAAAAGCTGAGTTTTTCTCACTCAATTCTTTGAAAGTACCCAAGTCAATCGAACCATCTCCATTCATGAAAAGAATTCTATCTGCTGACCCAATCAAAGATAATTGATGGGTTGCCAAGACTCTAGTCTTGGACCCTAGTAATCCCATGATACATTCCTCCATTATGTGTTTTCCAACTTTCGCATCAACAGCACTCAACACATCATCCAACAAAATTATATCCTTATCAGCGTAAACAGCTCTGGCAAGATTAATTCTGGCCTTTTGACCACCAGATAATGTAATACCTCTCTCACCAATTTCACTCATATCACCACCAGGTAGTTGATTGAAATCGCTTCTTAGTGAACAAGCATTAATGACTTTTTCGTATTTCACCTTGTCATATTCAAGTCCAAATAGAATGTTATCTCTGACTGTAGCATTCTGAACCCATGGATAACCACATAATAACATGTCACCATCGACAGCAATTGTACCTTCAACCTTAGGCATGAAACCAGATATAGCACTCAATAACGAGGACTTACCAGAACCAATCGATCCAGTAACGACAATAAATTCTCCTTTCTTGATCTCCAATGAAATATCGACCAATCCTGCAAATTTAGTTTCTTCTAGTTTCTCACCTTCAGTTTCCTTTATTTGGGAAGAAATTGAATCATCGGGAAATGATAATTTTCTCTCATCCACATCAGGATCCGAATCTGTATGACTCGATGAAGCGTTTGTAGGGTCTTCTTCTTCTTCGTATTCAAATGTTCTCCATTGGAAAGTAGCATGGTCAACCTTGAGAGCAAGTGAGGGATCTTGTATTTTCTCGAAAACCTCAGCTTTCTCATCAATCTCACTGCATGAGAGATATTCACAAACTCTACGTAAACCAACAGCCATATCAGTAGTTAAAGCTAGAGCCATTGGAACTAACATGAATTGTTGAGCCAACACTTGGAATAAAGTCAATGATGAAAATATAGATCCAACAGATCTGGAACTATTTAAGCCGTAAAGAACTAGAAACGCCACCATTGATGAGACTGTAGGTAAAGTCATAGTACCTGAAGCCATAACATTTCTCAAACTTTGCAATTTGAAGATGTAATTCATTTCCTTGTTTCTAGCTTCAGAAAGATTTGCTTCATAAGCATCCTCCCAAGAGTAAAATTTGACAGTTTTGAAATTCTTTAATAGTTCTTTCACCAGATTGACTCTTCTATCGGTGTAGTAATTGGCTCCTTTTCTGAATCTAAACATGAACCTCATACAACTTCCAAGACCACCAATAACGACAACAAATAAACCAATACCAACCAAGGCTGAAACACCTATATTGATAATCAATAGCACGATACAAATGGTAACAGGGATAGGAAACACCAACAAAAATGGGAAGAATCCAATAGCAAAGTCGATTCTTGATAGATCGGTACCTAACAAGGAATTAACTTTACCAACAGGGAAATCATGGTGACCTTTGGCACTTAATTTGAAACCTTTCTCCAACATTGCTTTAGTCAAGACAGCCTTCACTTTGGCACCTGTAGTCATGGAATGATAAAAGAAATGATTGATTGTAATACCAATGAAAAGCACAAAGAAACTACATCCCAAAGCATAACCTACACCTTTGCGGATCGGTTCATCTACTCCATATGCACGTTTTTCAACGAAGTTAATCAATTGTTTTTGTAGTAAAGGACTCAAAGCACCAGCTATATCGGACGCAGATTTGATAAACCAAGATTTAGTATAATCGAACCAGAAGGTCAAGTATAAGTTTTTCACCAAAACTTTCAAGGGTATTTGAAAATCATCTAGGTCTTCTTCAGGTTCAACAGTTGAAGATTCAGCATCTTCACCTCTTTCTTTCAACTTATTTTCAATATGAATAGCTTGTAACTTGGTAACATCTTTATCAAATAAAGTTTTGAATTTAGCATACATGTATTCAATGGTCATATCTTCTTCAAGAAGGTAAAGATCATTTGGCAATATGGTTCTTTTATATCCAACCTTCATCATTGGAAACATCCAGGAAAATAAAACACGAGATAAGATATTTGCATGGGTATGTGGGAACACCACTCTCTCACTTTGAGTGGGTAATGGAGGGACTTCTTTGGAGAATAGAAAAGTAAATGTTCTTTTCTGAAGCACTAGCTTTTTAGGATCACCCCTTTCTAGCTGCTCCAATTTATCGTGATTATCATCTGCCATCTTGAAAGAATTGATGATAATATTAAGCCACTTATATTAACTAGTTTATGCACAAGTTGAAGCTTTTAGACTGCAAATGATAAATAACCAACTATTGAATTGAAAAACAATATAGTTGAAGTCTTCAGTAAAGTTATACAGAGGGGGATAGAGGTCTTAAAAAATACATAGCGTATATATATCTATCTATAAATGTACTTTTTCTTTTTGCAAACCCGAAGCAACTACGGAGCTCAAATTTTAGAATTCTAACGTGCGTGTAGTGCTTCGCTCCAGGCCCATGAACTGTAAAGCAGTACGCAACGTTCACAGTTCACACTGAGAATTTCAGCGTTGTTCAGCGTAGCTAGCTGACACGGGAATTCAAAGCGGTTCGTTCATATCTCTGATGCGCCACACTTCACACATGGATCAATAACGGGGCTTTTGAAAGAATTAATTAACGCATAAGAAACCCCATCAACAGTAAGATTGTTGTAAGTGGAAACAGCTCCAGAGTGCATATATGTATATATATCGTGCGGGGGTGACTAAATGAAAAATCCATTCGCCGGTGAGGCTATGAAATCGTCGGGGTTATCTTCTCAGTCGAAGTGAACAAATTGAATAGACTTACTAGGTATCTTTATATAAAAGTCTATTTATCTACCTAGTATATACACCGATATTGATATATATGTATGTATTTATACTTTTACAATTGTAGCAAACGTGGATGCTTATGACGAATTGCCTTAAGAACACCATCACCGGCAACCACAAATAAGCCGTACAGATATGTCTTAACTCCGTCTGTCTATTGTTCGTTTTTTGATTCAGTATCTAATCATCGTCCTCTCCCCAATCACGATTCACAAAAAAGCTTGAGCAGGCAATGAAGCGTGGGGTTCTCGATGTCTTTATAATACCTACTATATATATATATATACATATATATGGATACCCTTTTGGTTCTCATAAATAAAAGTGGTATTCTTCGTTACTTACAAATCGATTCTCAAGAGCACACCGTACAGGAATCAGGAGGGCATCGACCCTCCCCCAAGACTTTATACTTTCCGGATCTCTTGGTTATAAGTTATACGTTAATCTTCAAAATAGTGAAATGAATAGTTGACATTTTATGTAGTTTCTTGAATAGATGCCAGTGGCATTGTGCTGCGTAAATCGAACTTTCCAATTCAAAATGGACATTTGCCTACCATTTTTTGAATATAATCAATGAGAACAACCCCTAATTCACATTTCAATGATATCAATCTTACCAAGCATTTATTCAGTCTTCCCTTTACTTATACAAGAGAGTGCCCACCTGACGTTTGAATGCGTACAGTATGATCATCACAATACAACCAACACCACATCCCACCACTTACCTTGTACTTCTCATAACGGAGGTTGAAACAAGTGTTCCTAATCTTGAGATCTCTGCCCTCAGACCACATGAGTGTCATTGTGATCCAGATTCCAACTCAAACCAATGAATCTTGCTTTATATGTATGGGGTAACGCTCGAGATTGGAGCACCAGTTACATCACCGCAACCACGTGATGTCTCTTCACCTCCCACGCCAAAGCCCCACCGAGCACAGCTCCAGCACCGCAAACTCCTGTACAAAAAGAACACCAAAACACCGCAGCAGCTCTGTAATTCTCTGGGGACCACGACAAATCCAGCTGTCCCGCACTGCACTGCACACTGCACAGGCTTTAACTAGCTAGGTAGTAGTTTGCCATATTATATACTTGTAAGACGTGGCTATCTCTATTGGTCTTAACATCAACAAGTATCTCAATTCTTTTTATATTTATTCTCCGTTCAATTAAACTCCTATTAACTAGATTGATTATTTTGATTGAAAAAAAAAGAAGTGTCCAGCTTGACTGCTTAATTTCCTTATCATAATACCTTACTCCAACATAATCAATCGACTCCATTCTGCTGGTTTTATATGCCCGTTTTTCAAATTACATTAGCTACTCACAGTTGTTAACGTTCTTTTTGCGCTGTCAATCAAACTTTCAAGTGTTGAAACAAAGAACGATAGAAAACCTTCATTTTCATTCCCCACTCACACAAACTAAGTTTGCTGCTCTTCGAACCTGTCTCTATTCCTTATCCTCACCGTTACCTTATCCTGTTGATCTCAAAATCTACCAGATATGCCGGAAAATCCAGCTAAACCCGATGACAAAACGCTATCGCAGCATGAAAAACTTCGTCACAGACTTCAAGATGAACTATCTAACATAAAGTCAACTTTAGAATCAACGGATTATGATTGGTTTTTAAGAGGTTCCAACTTATCAAACTCATCTCATCTCAACTCCAATACAAATTCATTGACTCCAATTAAATCACCGTCCCTGGCATCGTCGAACACTACCAAGGCACCACCTTCTGTCTCTACCACTGAAGCCGTTGTTGGAAAAAATATACCGGAACCTGCTCTTATCCCCCTGACAAGATCCAAAACAGCTGATGCCACACTCACGCGTAGACGGGCATCAGATGTGCCTACAAATACTGGATTAGTTAGAACTTCAACAAACGTGTCATCTCTCTCCAATAGTGCTCCACGTAGAGTATCTATCGATCAAGCAAATATGGATGATGAACCCGGTCAAAAGAGAAGAGGAAGCTTTTTTAAGAAATTATTTGGTAGTAAGAAGGATGATGAAAGTCCAAGTTCAGTTCCAAGAGCCACATCACCCCCAAGGTCTAGAATGGGATCTCTCAGTTCAGCATCACCTAGGACTCCTTCCGCTACTAGAACTCCAAGCTCCAGAAGAGCTTCTCTTGCTCCTAAAATGAGCTCCCAAGACTTACCAAGTCCTATGAGTTCTCCAAAGTTACAAAGTATCGATGGTTTTGTCCTACCTACAGAAGAGAAAGTTGATGAAATATTTGATAAAAAGGCAAACATAACTTTGGCAGATCAATACAAAGATGTTGTTGACCCTAAACTATACGAATATTTGAAAGATTTGACCAGAGAGACAACTAACCAAACAACAGACTCTTTTGATTCGTCGACAAATTCTGTCTTTGCACCTTCTACAGAATCATCTATCAAATATGAAATTGGTGTTATCCCACCTCACCCTGATAAGCCAAAGTTACCATCTGCATTCTCTTTACATCCAAAGTACAACAAATCGGTCGAATTAGAAATGTACGAGAAGCAAAAGAGAGAGAAAGAAAAAGAAAAAGAACATTTCAAGGAAGGCAGTATGTTTGGTTCCATATTACGTAGATCCAAGACACAGCAACAATCTGAACAAAATTCTTTATTGAGAGTACTATCGAATGAAGCCAATAAAAGCAATACTCAAGCTGACGATGCTTCTGTTTTATCTGTTCTATCTTCTCCTCCAGTTGAACATACCCCGCCTCCTCCAAAAGTTATAAAAGCTCCAGCGATACAAGTCTTACGTGAACTAAGCCCGATGAAAAAAGTTGCCTTTGCCACGACGACATTTGTTTATGATCCCCCTCAACAAATTCCTTCGAGACATCCAAGAAAGGGTAATGTTGAAGTTGGGGAGGATGGTGAATTGATAATTCATAAAGTGGACCCAGAAGAAAAACAGGCAGCCACTGCAGGATTAGTTGTCGGTGGAACGGCCCACCTGAAAATGTTGCAACATAATGATCCTTCTCATAGAGATGACGACAATGTTTCCATTTCTAGCAATAATACAACTGAATCTTCAGCATCAGGTGCACCTGCAATGAGGAAAAGTGATTCGGCTGCGTCAATGAACTCGCTAGATACGACAATCAACAAACAAGATAAACTGCTGGCGGCACAGAAGGCAAGAGAACATACAGGCGCAGAAGAAAACGATACAAGTAAGGACAAGTTAACAATTGATAAACCGATGGTTAAACGTAACAAATCTATGGATAAACCCGTGGTTACTTTGAAGTTGGATGAGCTGTATACCAGATGCTGCCACTTAAGAGAAATTCTTCCTATCCCTGCCACGTTGAAGCAGATTCCAAAAGGATCAACAGAACCACTACCGTTATTGCAACTGAGAAACCCAAGACCTAGTATGATTGAGGTGTTATCATTTTCAGATTATATTAGAATTGCTCCAATCCATTGTATTTCCTTGGATGGTGTCACATTAACATCAGAAATGTTTAGAATTATTTTGAGCTCGTTGGTCAGCAAGAAGTTTCTTGAGAAATTATCGTTGCGTAATACCGCAATTGATGCAGAAGGCTGGAAACTCTTATGTTTTTTCCTAAGTATGAATAAGGCATTAAAAAGATTAGACTTATCTCAGTGCCCTGCATTAGTTTTGAACACACAAAGATTGAAGAAACATGTTGCACAAGCTCTTGATAACTCCGATAGAATGCAAAGCAACTCACAGGATAGATCGGACATGGATTGGTCGCTATTTACTGCAACAATGATTGTTAGAGGTGGATTGGAAGAAATCATTTTGAGTGGTTGTAAAATAAACGATTTAGAAGTTTTCAAGAATTTGATGTACTTGGGACTACCAAATATCAAGAAATTGGGTTTGGCATATAATGAGTTGAGTTTGAACCACTGCAACATCATTGTTAAATGGATGACTTTGAATCATGATTTGGTTGGAATTGATATTGGATACAATGATTTAGGATCTTACTTGAAGCCATTCATAGAATATACCAAGCAAGCAGATAACAAAAACAATGTTTCATTAATCTCATTGAACACGTGCAGTCTTTTAGATAATAATGATACACAACAATTTTTTGATGCTGTCTCCAAACTACCACAATTAAAGTATTTGGATATCTCGAATAACAAAAAGTTGTTCCCTAGCTTTATGAGCAAGCTTATTTCATATTTACCTTTGTTTTCAAAATTAACGAGGTTGAACTTGGATAACAACGCTCTTACCCCAATAGCAATAATACAGTTGAGTGAAACTTTGCCTTTAATCAAGAATTTGAATTATCTGTCTTTGACAGGTAATAAGTTAACGGAGGCTTGCTATGTCTCCTTATGTCATTCGTTGAAAAATTCAAGAAGTATTTTCACATTTGATTTTGATAAAGATGATGTTCCTCAAAAATACCAAGAGAAAATCGGTTTGTTAACCATGAAAAACATGGAGCGTGCTCTTTATGGTAAACATGACAACGCGTCGACTTCAATATTGAGTGATACCACGAAGCAAGCCAAATCCGATAGTTTCGAAGGCAAATCATTCTCGGATATAATGATTGACATCAACAATTCTACAGCTAATAAAGAAGTTGTTGCAAACTTCATCAAGCATGCTGATAGCATGCGTAAAGAATTACATTCTACCATAAGTGAATTAGTGGAATTACAAGTCAAAGGTACTTTGACTTTTGAAGGAAAGGAGACATTGATAAGATTGATTACAATCGATTCTTCTATCTTGAAAGGTTTGGAGTTGATCAATAGCAGTGTTGCAAAAATGTACGAGCCTTCAGACGCTACCAAATTGTTGAATAACATTGTTGAAACTGATCAGAACAAAGATAGAGATTCAGACACAAATTCAGACTCTACATCGGCAACCTTGAACGAAAATGAAAATGACAATGAGGCTGTCGAGTTGAAAGATGACTCCATTCCCAGTGTAAAACTGGCAAGAAGTTCATCTGCTGCATCTTTGATGGCTGAAGAGGAAGCTAAGACATTCAAAGATGTGAATCTGATCAAGAAAGCCTCATCCCAATCACTTAATACATCAGTTGAAGACTGCGTCCTCAAATCTGGTAAGAATGGCTCCGATACAAAAAAATCTAATGAGTGGCCGAAATCAAAAAGATGGAGCAAAGAGTCTCTGATAGACAAATTATCATCTTCCAGTGATGCCATTGATTTGGTTCAAATTATCAACAACCTAAAGAGTGCAGGATTGACGTTGACTGACTTGTATACTAAACGTGATGATGACGGGAAAAAAGATTTGGCGAGAGAGAGTAGCGGATCAGAAACGTTTGCTAATAATAAAGTTACCGAGTCGAATACTATGATGAACACCAGAGGCGATTCTCGCGGCGCTAATCTCGTGAGCAGCGGTAGTGTGAGTGCTATCGCTACAACTGATGACGTTACTCTTGATGATAATTACGCAGGCGACCTCGATTCACTGGAAAGTTACAACGACGACGAAACTTCAGACCCCCATATCGATGCCGATGTTAGCGATGCTTATGATTCAGTTTTGGCAGAAATCGTCAAGACAAGAACCGCAAACGAAAAGGCAAAGGGCAAGTGAACGAAGAGAGACTATTTTGTTTTGTTTCAAATGTTCATATGCTTCTTTTTCTATAATTTATTATACATATTTGACAAAGTTAATTTGTCATTTTCCACACAATATATTCATCATACATATACTTCAATTAAAAACTTGATTTCTGTCATTGTAAATTTGCGTGTCAGCAACCGGAAAGGGCGCAACTCGCTGTCCTCACTCTTTCTGCTTGCACACCCGAATAGAGCTGTAGATTATCAGTAGATAGAGAAATGATTAGGTTTTTCTTGCAATTGATCATTAAAACAACCTATTTATTCCACATATAATGCTACAATTAGAATCAACCAATTTGTTGGTGCAAGAAACGTTTGCCAATGCGTTTGCTACTGATTATACACCTGTTTCGTTGGATAGAACCATCACCGACTTTGATTTTACAACTTACCATGTTTCCACACCAGAAACCAAGACTAAAATATTAATTTCTATTAGTATCAACTGCTGGAAAGATCTTGCAAAATATGGAGTTTTAGACTTATTAACTTCTAAGTACTCAAAGTATCCATTCATTCAAATTTTAGCTGACCAGCCAGAAGCAGGTTACCATTTCAGTTTGTACATTGACTTAGAGCAAGCATCATTCGAAAATGAAGAGGCCAAAAAGGAATTGATTAGTGAGCTATCACTTTTGAAGAGAAACTGCTTTGCTGCCCCATTTTTGAAAGCATTCGATAGATATGCCGTTCTATCAAAGGAACAACCAGCCGATCCTAACAACATATATGGTGAGGACTCACATCACAATACCAATGAAGAAGTGCTCACTATCAATTACAGAGATTTAGAATCAATCTATATCACGCCTTCAAATGATAGAGTTACTGTCATTTTCTCAACTATCTTCAAGGATGATACCGATCAAGTGTTCTCAAAAGTGTTCTTACAAGAATTCAGTGATGCCAGAAAGAGATCCATTCAAAAGGCTCCACAAGTTATCAATTGGCACAAGGAGATCCCATTGGAAATCAGACATTTGGAAAAAGAAAATACAGACAACAAAACTTACATTACTTTTGTCTTGTTCCCTAGACATTTGAGCACCGAAGAAGTGAGATGGAATACAATCACCCACATCCAATTGTTCAGATCGTACTTCCATTACCATATCAAGATTGTCAAGTGTTATTTACATCAAAGAATGAGATTCAGAGTTAGTAGCTTCACCAAAATCTTGAACAGAGCTAGAAGAGACGTTGATGAAGAAGAGATGAGAGCCGAAAGAAAGACCGCTAGTGGTAGAAGATTTGAAATGAGAGCTTAAGTTTTAGAATATTTTCCTTACATTGTATGACTACGTACCTTTTTCATCCTGTTTTTATTTCTACTCGGGATGAAAGAATATATACTCCCGATATGTATCCATATCTGTTAAGCAAATAGCAGATTATAGTAGTAAGCTCTGTAGAACTATCAGGTGGTAAAAACTGCTTAGGTAAGCAAGTCATAGAAGATGACATAATCTGGGTGGCCACTCTGAAAGCGTTGAAAGATTCGTCGATAAAATTTTTGGGTGCGCCAACTCACAGAATGCTCAGAGTGCAGTTGGAGAGAGACAACAGGACACACTTATCTTAAGAGCAAGGGTATCGTACAGAATATATGAACCTTACGGATAACATTACTCAATTAGTAATTGTCCAGCAAAACAACCGATTAAGTACTGATCATGTCTTTTTTTGGATTCGACCCAACGGGTCCTTCTTCCTCTAGGGGATTGGATGACGACCAACTGGAGACGTACAACTATGAAGACACATACGAAGGTTTAGGCGATGAAGGAGACGATGCACTAAACGACGAAACGTTTGGTGCTGCTTCCAGCAACATTGGCAAAGATTTCGATTTCACAGGTGGCATGGGTATGAAACCAGCTGCACCTTCTCAGCCTACCACTCAACATATCAGTTATGCCCAAGCTGCTCAGACTGATGAAATTCTACAACCAATGGCTTCACTTTGGACAGACGAATCTAAGGCTGCTACTGGAGAGAGACCAACTGAGCCAAAAATTTTATCATTGGAAGAAATTGAGGCCAAATTGAGAGGAAACCAGCCTCAACAGCATCTTCAAATGCCACCACCACCTCAGCAACAATTGCCACCTTACATGCTACTACCACCACAAATCCAACAACAGATCTTGAATGCTGCTGTTGCATCTGGACAATTCCCTAATGCTGCTGCTGCTGCTCAAGCAATGTCTCAAGGTTTCATGCCTCCACCACCACCTTTCAATCAAGGCATGATGCCACCTCAATTCATGCCTTTCCCACCTCAAATGGCACAACAGCAGATGCTTAACATCCCATCACAGTTCAATCAAGGTATCCCACCTATGACTCAACAACAGCAACCTCCAGTTGATGCCTCACAACAACAACAACAACAATCTCAACCACCTCAACAGCAACAGCAACAGCCACCACAACAACATCAGATTCCACAACAACCAAAACCACAGCAACATCAAAACCTGAAGCAACAACTTTTACCATCCCAGGACCAGCAACAGGCACGTACGGAAAAGAGAGATGTCGACTTCCCTGTGCTAGGTGCTACTAAAGAAGAACCAGGAAACCACATTACCCCCCAAGAACCTCAAACACTACCACAGCAGCAGCCCCAACAACAACATCAACAACAATCCCAACATCAGCAACAACAGAACTACAGAAACAATTATAACAACAGCGGTAACAACGGTAATAACGGTAATAACAGACACCACCACTTCAACCAACAACAAAGACAGCACCAACATCAATTACAGATGCAACAACAGTTTGAAAGCATGACTCCAGAAGAACGTGAGAAATTTTTAACTAGACAACAAAAGGTCTCCAAGATCACTAGATGTTCTGGTTTCATGAACCCTAGAGATAAGGATTTCGTCACAAGATTTCAGTTATCACAGATTGTTACTGATGATCCATACAATGAGGATTTCTACTGTCAAGTTTACAAGGTTTTGAATTCCTCAATACATGAAAACAATATGAGTTCAATTGCTCAAAAGTATTTGGACCAATCCGGTCACAGATTGGGAGGTAGATCCAAAAGAGCTGATGTTGCTTTACAAAGAATGCAACAACAAGTTTCAAAGGCCGTCACTGTTGCCAAGGAGAGAGGTGAAAGAACTGGTGTCTTGAGTAGAGAAGGTGCTTTAGGTAAAGTTTCATTTGGTACCGGTAAGGAACCAAGAAAACAGTTGGTTTTGAAAACAAAGGAAGAATCAGCTGATGCCGAAGATGATTACTTACCAAAAGAATACAGTTTCTCAAAATCCTCAAGAACGTTCCAGTTGTCGATAATTGAAAACATATACTCGCAGATCTTGAAGTTGGAATCAATGGAGAGAGAAAATCAAGAATTCACAACCGTTGAACTATGGAAATCTTTACATTTGAGTGATAAGATGAGTACCTCATCTGGTGAAGTTATTGGTCCATTCATTTCAATTCTATCGTTTGACAAAATGATGAAAGTTTTCAACAGATTGTTCCATTTCTTAACAGCTGAACAAAAGTTCCAATTAATTGAGTACATCTTCACAAACTTGCAAAAGATTGATGTTATTTTGAAAGGGTCTTACAAAAACTATATCCAAGAAAATTACGAGGTTCCCGAGGCTGTCACAAAGAAAATCGATCTTTTCCAATTGACTATTATGAAGACTTTAGTTTTGTATTTGAGTGAATCCAAGTTCCAAGATGTTTTAAGGGTGCTGGATGTCGTTATATCCAACAACAATGTTCTATTTTTATCTACTACAAAGCTAGGTTTGTCACTTGTGACGATCTTAACTTCCAGATTGGAGCTAATAAAGCAAGAATTCGCACAATCTCTAAGTGCTCAAGATTTATCACAATGGCAATTCGTTTACGACAAATTGTTCCAATGCTTGGAAGGTAGATTAACCACCATTTTCCCACCATATCTATCGAACGATGAATCTAAGAAGGTCAAGACATCAACCTCCGGTGCTGACGATTCATATATTTGGCAATTCTTGGCTTCTTTATCATTGGCAGGTTTGTTAAACCATCAAAGAATTATTGTTGATGAGATCAGAAATGAAATCTTTGGTATCATGGCTCTTGCCAAAACTAGCAACGAATCTGGAGACGTTGAAAAAGCAAACAAAGCTCTTGGAAATTTGAACTTGTTTTTGAACGTCATGGGTTTGAAAGCTACAGAAAACGATATTTCAGAACTTTCCTAATAAATCAACCATGTTTAAATTTATTGGTTGCTAATGTAAATAAGAGTTTTGAAAAGTTTTACCATAATCTGTTTCTAACGGTGGCATCGTTTCTTTTAAGAGTTTTTTTTCTTTTTATTGATTTGGATTTTTTCTTCCCCAAGTTTTAATTTTTTTTTTCAAACTTCTACTTTTTCTTTTCTTCCCTGTTATTGATTATATATTAATTTATATAGCACATTTCATTTGTTTTTCACTTGCTTTCTCAACAAGAATTTCTTTTGTCTAAATGTTTCCTGGCGAATGGGATGTAGAAGTAGATAAAAACTTTAACGGGGTGCGAGATTGCGGAATGGAGGGGTACACTAGCGGCTGATGCATTCAACATTACATGTTTTTTTAACAAGCCAGTAAGTCAACAAGGCTCAGCATCTATAAGAGAAGTTGGTTTGTAACCAACTAACCAAGGGCCAGTCCTGGTGGCATGGAGTAGTGACGAGCATAGCTCGCATATTTCGCGTCACATAATTCGTGAAATTCGTGATACGCAAACGAGCCAAAACTAGTCAACACGCGCAAGCACGATTAGAAATATATATATACATTATGATAGAAAGCGGATTTGAGCCAACTAACCATACAAACCTTCATCAACTAATCAGGCATGAGCCAACCACTACGGTTGGTGACCCTCCCCTCTAGTACCACCCACCACCCAACTCACCGCCTCAAAAAACTTATTCAGCTACCTAATCATTCATATTTATCAGTACTATTATTACTACTGCTTATATAATCATTTTTGGGTTATAGCTATTTCGAAGTCAGACTAGTACCAATTTTTGGCGAGCCGCAGATTGTACCAAGGGTGGTTGGCTCAACCATGCAAGTAATACGTTGTGATTTATAAATTGTAAGCCACATAGAAAGTACTTTACTGTGTATTGATCAGGTACATCTGAACTTTTATTTATAACACTTCTCCTACCCGACTCATCCAGAAATTTCTATCCCCCGATAGCAATTCGCCCGCAGAAAGATACTGAGACCCAGAGACTTTCTTTAAAATTGTACGCCTCGGTCACCAGAGACACAGATTCACTTAAGTATTTCAAGATATTCATCTACTCAATCACTGCAATACCAGGCAACAGAGTATTATCTAACTGAAAATTCAAATAGAAAGTTCACAAATAGTCATCATAAACAACTATCTATTGCGCCCAACCCCAATGCCTCCGGAGCTGAAAAGAGACAATTCTCATAGGTTTGATCAACGTTGCCATTCGTTATTGTAAGTAAAGAAACTAGCAGCATCATATTTTCTCGAAACTAGGATTACTAACTTATAATTTTTTTTATCAGTTGTTATGGAACGTTACTGTCACCCAGAATATTGTACGAAGTGCTGGATAAGTCACTTGACGATAATCAGATGGTATTGAATAGTGCCATCTTACACAACTATAAGAGGAACAGAGTGAAAGATGCACAGTATCCCGCCATTGTTGAGTCACCGGGGTCAACTACAGAAGGAATACTCATAGAGGGATTGAGTATCTTCGACTTGAAACATATGGATTACTATGAAGGTCTTGAATTCAACCGAGTTCGAGTTCAAGTTGAGAAGCTGGGCCCGATCAAGGTGAAAGACAATTTTGAGCAGATACTGACCAAGTGCGAAGGTAAAGGTGAGATTGTATCTACAGAGTGTTACATCTGGGTGGACTCGCCCGATCGTTTGATAGATCAAGATTGGGACCTCGGATGTTTGGAACTCGACTATACTTTATAGATATATATATCTAAATTTCGAACAATCGACATGAATGACTCTGATTTGTATCCAAATTTCGCCCGGAGCAAATTGCAATGGATGTAAAATCAGCCCAAAACGGCAAGAGCCAAATAGAGGAAAAACCTCGGCAGTGCAAACCAGCCATCTCTAAACAGCCCCATTCCGATCTGGTTGAATCAACCAGCACTCTCTCATCTATTCCTCTCTAATATAGCACTTTAAAATCGAACTAACTGGATCAAGAGTAAACAGTTGAAGAGAATCATCTATCAATTTATCCAGAAGGACAAAAAAGCCCACGCTTAAATACTCACTATGTCATACAAAGGCTCCGATCCATCTAGACTCACCGAGAACAATATAAGGAGAACTGATTCCATGAAGAGAGATCCTAGTATAAAATCAGTGGGAAGTAGTGTTTATACTACAGCTACTCACTCATTAAAGGAAATCTCAAACGATGAGTATGCCTCCAGCTCAAAACATTCCATGCAAGATCAGTCGCCTTCTAAAAAGAAAGATTCCAGTCCTTTACAGAACTTGATGGATTCATCTTTTGAAGATATATCTTCCCACAGTTCACAAGGAAGTACATCACCTCATAGAGGTACCCATGCTTACTCTGGTTTATTGAATACGACAGAATTCAAGGATCATTCAAATGTGTTCAATGTCTCAAACTCATCGAACAGCCAGCCTGCCTCTCCAAAAGAGATCAGTTCAGATAATTTTACAAGAAGAAATTTAACTGCTACATCATTTAATGATCACCCGGGAAACAGATCGTCGATGCTATCAAACTATTCGGGCGTTGTTCACAACGTAGATATCGATACTGTTAGATATGTTGTCGATCAAGAAGGTAATGCTGTTGAGGACGGTGCTCCTTCTGAAGTCATCTCTCAAGTGAGAACTATTAGAAGTGGATCGAAACTGTCACATTCAGCAGGTGCCAAAGATTTGAGTACTTACCTGACTGGTGCTACCCCTGTGATTCATGAAGATGACAGAGAATCTATTAGAGAGCCATTGATCTTAGAAACAAAAACTTCAACCTCCGGATCTAGTCCTTCCAGCATGAACTTTTTATCGGTGGATAGATCCCCAAGACTACCTGATAAGGAAGAGTTCACAGATATGGGATATACTATCCCTGCTAGATCTCCGAGAAGACCAAACTCAGGATTAGTGTCTCATCAATTGATTGACTCTGCTATCGAAGAAGAAAAGAAACGCAATGAATCTGGAGCTGCGCAAAGTAAATCAAATACAGGCTTCACATCCTTTTACGATTCAACGAAGCAGACCTCCCCAATAACAAAGCGTACTAGCGTTCAAGGTGAAAGAGTTAGCGACAAATTTGATGATATAATGAAAGAATTCGAGGACTTGAAGTCCGAAATTGAAGCTGAGTTACAGAGTGACTCTGAATCGGAGTATAATGCCGCAGCTACCACTGAATCCCACAAATCGTTTATCGAAAGAAATGCGTCAGTTCTAACTGTCATGGCATCGTCCACTTCTCTTCCAAAAGATTCGATAACATCAGAAGAGCCAAAGCAAGAAATTAGGAACATACCATCATCTACATTACTGGGATCGCAATCGCTGCCTGCCGACGATAGAAAGCTATCACCAGGTACCTCTTCGACTTCAAATCAAAGCCATGATCATACATACTCCATCACAACAAGTATTAGAACTGGTCAGGAATCGTTCCATACAGCGAAGGAGGGAGGCCAGGAGTCAGATTACTACTACGCTGACGATGGTGACTCTAGTAAGTCACATAATGATTTATCAAGACAAGGATCAGCCTCAACAATTTCAAAGGACTCTATTTTTGAAAGAGAGGTCAAAAACTTGACGGCAGGCGTCGAAGTTGAAGATGATGGCTACGAAGACATCGAGGACGAGATGGAGGAGCATAACGTTAGAGAGTCTACAACCAAGGGGAAGAAACATTCAAATAGAACCCGTCATAAGAGCAAGTCTAAAATCAAGCCATTTTCGTATGACACGCTTGCGAGACTTCTGAACGCAACCGATGGAATTGTCATTGGCCAAGAATTTGCCAACCTTGAAATCCCAACGCAGGAAAAGTATCTCATTGAGCAGATTGTGGATTCTATAAGTAGGTTGACCACCAACATGGTTTTGAATCCGAATAGATACGATCAGGGATGTGAAAGATTGGAGAAAGTCTTGAATGCTTTGGAGGGATTTGAATAGATCCCATTTAATCTATATCTTTAATTTTTTTACCACTTTTATAGTTTGATTCAAAGTTGCTTCACTAATATTTTCCCCTAGGTAATCATAGCAATTCTTGTAACTTATGACATGATAAAATTTCTCTAATAACTCATTTTTGAGTTGACATTCAAAGTACAAATATAAAAATACAAATAGCAATACAAAGATGTTTGTAACACAAAACTATACATTCACTTTCTTTTCAAACCTCTAACTGGAGCAGCTGGTTTCACATGATTTGGGTTGAACATAGGAGCATGTTTTAAAATTTCTGGGACAGAGAAGAACTTGATTTGAGAACCTCTGATGTAAACTTGCTGTTGATGTTGAACCGAACCATCTCTGTTTGTAACCGTGACGTCAGTAAGTTGCACATTCATGCTGTCTTCTGATTCTATCAACTTACCTTTGTATCCCACTCCAGAAGTTAGTTCTAGATTGATTATATGTCCCTATTCAAATTCACTAGTGTTAGTAATGTGCAATCGATTTGCCTCAAGGTGGTATAAAAAAAAGTTTGTGTACTTACTTGTGCCTCACTGAGAAGCTTAACCGGTATGCTAACACCCATAATGAAAATCTATAAGTGCTATCGAACGGTGAATGTATATTATTGTGGTACATGTTACTGTTAAAGAGTGTTAAGCTGACTTTACATGAAGTCCAAATTTTCATAGGCGAGCTGGTTATGGTGCACTTTTTTTTACGCTGCCCGGAGTGTACTCTCTGCAGACTACTATGATATGATATGGAGAAGAGAGTGTGTTTTGCCTTCATCACACGCATACAATTGCTACACGGTGCAAGATAAGAGCAAATAGTTGTATCGAAACGGATAAAGAGACCAATTGTAGTTGAGAATCACTTGAAAATGGACACATTTGAAGTTGACAGCAGCAAAGGACCCATGTTCAGTTTGGAGGAGGTGCAACTCCAATTCCAAATACAAACACAGATTACCAAACTATTGGTGAAGAATAACATGCTCTATCTAATGCTGGTAAATGGTCTAATTTATAGAATTGATCTAGATAATCCGGAAAAAGTCGATAAGGTTCAAATCGATTTAAATCATTCTACAGTCACAAACGCATACTTGGATCCAAATGGCTACCATTTGATTGTTCAAACAAGTAATGCTGAATACTACTACTTAAACATAGAATCGACCAGCTGCAAGCAATTGACAAAGCTAAAAAACACTCCTGTGGTTTTCATGTTGTTCCAAGAATCTATGATTTCCAAAACTAGCACTGGCCCGATACTTATAGCGACCTTGACAGGCCTCATTTTTGAACTAAATATTGACAACGCCAAGGAAAGACTATTCAAACAAGTTTGGAAATCAAGAGACAGTATACTAGGACTTTGTGGTGTGAAACTGGATGAATCAAAAGATGAATTTCAGCTATTGGTTGCTCTAAGTAATAATAAGCTACTTCAATTCAAATATGACTTACCGAAGATATCATCGAGTTCATCTTCAATGTTTACTTCATTTTTCAAAAAAGACCCCTTGAATTTTAGTTTCAATTCGTTGATCTCATTCACGAAAAATTTAAGTGTTTTTGCCTTTCTTGATATCAATGAAGACGATTCCGTTTATCAATTGGTTTATGGAAACTCGAATTTTAGAAATAAAAATGACCTCCAATACCTCAAGTTAGATCCCAAGTATGCTATGAACACCAAATCATTACTTTTAACTAGGTACCACATTTTGCTGCTACTCAACACTGATGAATTGATAATATACAACCAGCTGAATGGAGAAGAAGTCTCACGACAATCTGTCCCTGTCCCAGAAAATGAAAGTGCCAACATATCAGGCGATTATTTGGCTGAAACATACTGGCTTCACTCTAGTTACCAAGTCTATGAGCTTGTTGTTAACAACGAGAACTCTGATATTTGGAAAATCATGACGGAAAAAAGCATGTTCGATGAGGCTTTAACATTACTGTCTCAATCTCCTGGATCTTACGCTGTGCAGCAGGATATGATTTTGATCGCAAAAGGTAATCATCTTCTCAAGACTGGGAAGTATGAAGAAGCAGCCAAAGTACTTGGAAAGACCTCCGAATCATTCGAAAACACTGCTTTGCAACTGATGGAATTGAAGAACGACACGAGCTTGAGAAGTTATCTAATGACAAAGCTGAATCATTTGCCAAAAAGCTTTTCCATGCAAAGAACAATGATTAGTAGTTGGTTAGTTGAATCATATATTGAAAAGCTAAATGGATTAGATAATCAATTACTTGTTTTCACTGAAAACAACAACATCATCGAGAACAATAAGAGGCAGACAGAGGATAAAAGCATTGCCGATTGCAAAAAAGAAGTCTTGGAATCGTTCCATCAATTTTTGAATGAATACAAAGACCTTTTGGATAAGGAAACTACATATCAAATTATTATTTCGCACAACAGAAAAGAAGAGTTACTCTACTATTCAAATTTAATAAGTGACTATGAATTCGTTTTGAGTTACTATTTAAATTTACAGGAGTGGGATAAGGCTTTACACGTCTTGACATTACAACAAAAACCGATCTTGATTTATAAATGTTCTACAGCATTGTTAATTAACTATCCTGTCAAAACCATCGATACCTGGATTAGGCTAGTTGATGAACTAGATTTCAAAAAATTACTACCGTCCATCTTAACGTATAACAAGTCTGTTAGTAAACTGGGAGCTGTGCTTCCTGAACATAACCAGGGTATACGATTCCTGAAATTTCTCATCAAAGAAAAACAAGTCAAAGATAGAATTGTACACAACACTTTATTGTCAATATTGATCACATATCCAAACCTACCGAATGAGAATCTCATATTGAAATATTTGGAGAATCAGCAGACGTCCAAAAACTTATTTGGAACTAAAAATAAGAATTTTGACATTTTGTTTGATACAGATTTTATTTTGAGGTTGTGCTTCAAACACAAGAAAATACAGAGTGCCATTTACATCTATTCAATGCTGGAGAACTACACCGATGCCATCAACCTTGCTCTAGATAATGAGTTAATCGAGGTCGCAATCTTAGTTGCCGATAAGCCAGTGGACCCTTCCTCAATGGAGAGAAAGATGCTATGGATCAAAATATCCGAGAAGCTGATACAGAAGGTTATAATGAACAACAAATTCTTGGAGCAACATCAACGATTACTCGAATTGAACTTCAGTAATGGAACGAGCTCAGCTTATGGCGAAGAGGGAAATACAGATGATAAAATCAAGAACTTACTGAAGTTTTTAATGAATAAGTGTGATTTATTAACAATGAAAGATTTGTTACCTCTTTTCCCTGATTTCATTGTGATTGATAACTTCAAGGAGGAAATCGTGAAGTCACTGGAACATCTCTCTTTAGAAATGAACAAGCTCTCTAATGAGATGACTGCTTCGATAAATCAATCAGAAAAAATTAATAAGCAAATCACAGATTTTCATGATGATCATTTCCAAATAATTGAGCCCAAAGAGTCATGTTTACTTTGTAATAAGATTTTGATCATCAGAAAGTTCATTATATTCCCTTGCTTGCATTCTTTTCATCAAGATTGTTTGGTGAAGGATATCCTAGATTCCAACGATTACAAGTTCAAGAACGCAATTTATAAATTACAGAAAAAAATCATGCTAAACAAAGGAAACAAAGATCTAATATTGGAATTGAGGACTGAGATTGATGAGTTGCTTTCTACCAAGTGCTGCTTATGTAGTGACATCAAGATAAATAGCATCGACGAGCCGTTGGTGAAAGGGGATGATAAGGAGCAAAATGCCTGGGATTTATAGCGCATTTACATTTTTTATCTAGCTTAGAGTATTCACAAAAAATATATTATCTATCTATTTATGTACAGATGCTCGTTGACAGACACTAGCGAGTAGCATATCTATTGTAAGTCTTGTATCTTTTAGTAGAGACAGGACTTGCTCTTAGGTTACTTAGCATTTCACTGATTTTAAATTCTACTAAATTTTTCAGTTTGGTAGTGGATTCGATATCAGTGAAATTTTGCGGAAATCTATAAGATAACCAAAGGTAAGTTCCAATCAACTTGTGGAACTTTTCTAATCTCATCAATCTCTCTTCAACTGGGTTTATGTCTCTGACAAAAACCTTCCTAGTCTTTATCGGTAGGTCTGAGTGATGAGCTGATCTCTTTAGAAGTCGCTCCTTCATTTCTGCCGGAACAGGTTCAGCTTCAATCAACTTGGAAAGTTTACCCCGTGTTTTAGCACTGACACCTTGCAAATTCATGTTACTTGTCGATGTCAAGTATAATGGCAATGATTGGTAATCAAAGAGTGACTTTTTACCTCTTTCAAGAACGTTGACGCAAAATTGTTTGAAAAGAGTGGTCGTAATCAGATGTAAAGGTTGTCTATCACTTTTGGTTAATGGTGAAGGGCAGAACACAAATCTTAGTTGATCTAGAATATTGAATCCTTTACTCAACTTCTCAGCTTGGAAGAATTGTGTCATCAACTTCATATCTTCTAGAGACACAATCTTGAAGTCTCTTTTAGTCTTCGAGGTATCAGCGTATAACTGAGCTAAATCATTCTCAAATTTTCTATAAATTGTGATCAACTCAGTTCCTCTCGAAAACATAGAGTAGTATTTGACCCATAGAGATTCAGGAGGGTATAAATATGCCTGCTTTAAGTACTGGATTGGTTGATTGATACCTTCCCTCACATTTTCAAGCTCCTCAACATCAAGTGCAGATATATGACCAATGGAGTTTCCCACTCCAAATCTTCCAGCTCTACCTCCAATTTGTTTGATGTTCGATGAGGTCAAAGAGATATTTGTGATACCATTATACTTCTGAGTAGTTGTGAAGATGACTCTATTGATCTTCAAATTTAGTCCCATTCCAATTGCGTCTGAAGCAACCACAATATCATATTCACCATCATTGAATCTTTGAGCTTCCTGTGCTCTTGTTTCAGGTGGCAATGCACCATATATCACAGCACATTTGAAATTCGTCTCCTGTTCAATTTGAGATTTTAAGTTCAAGATGTTGTTCTTACTGAAGCAAACAATACAATCACCCTTATGCAAATCATCCAACGATGCTGGCTCTTCATCAACAACTAGTGATCCTAATCTTTCATATTCAATGATCTCAATATCATCATTAGTCATAGAAACCAACTTCTTCACCAAAGGAACAGCTGCAAGTTCACCACATAAATGAATTTCCTTACATCTAGCACCCAAAATAGCATTTGTCCACGCAAAGCCTCTAAATTCATCACCAATCATTTGAATTTCATCAACAACAATAACATCATATTCTTCACTTAATGATAACATCTCAATAGTTCCCGATGTCAATCCAGCTTTATTACCAAACTCATCAACATCCACGATGACTTCCTCACCGGTGACTAAATTACATGGCATGCCCTTACTTTGAAATTTGTCGTACACTTCTCTTGCCAATAATCTTAACGGACCAGCAAAATAACCCTTTGAGGACTGTTCGAGTCGTTTCAAAGCATTATACGTCTTACCACTATTGGTTGGCCCAACATGCATAATGAATTTACGCTTCAATTTTCGTGCTTCTGGGTACCACTCGTATGGATTGTCAATATCCATGATATTGAAAGTAAGATTTGTGTTAAAATTTTGATTATTAGCGGCATGGTTGAAAGTGTGCTGTAAATTGTAAGGCTTGATCTTAGCGTAAATCAACCTCTCTGTTAGATCATCAACTGTTCGCTGTAGCGAAGATCTCTCCTTTGTTTGCGGTGATATTTTTATTGGCAGGGATTTTAGATTATCTTTGTTGGATATAAGATACGGTATGAGCATAGATGCCGTATGAGCATTTGGTACTATTGACACCTTTGGATTTAGCCTTTTTTTCTCGGTGCTGGTCAAAGTGATGGTTGCCGAAATTTCCTCTTTCAATTTATCGAGATTGTTATTGATGGCAGTTGAATAAGAGTGAATGAATTCCGGGCTCAGAGTTTTTTTGAAAAGCGGGTACTGTAGGCCAGAGTAGTCCTTTTTCTTGATACACTCCTTGATGTGTTCAATAGAGCTTTTAATCACTTCGATAGACTCATCTCTAAGGTTGTCTTTATTAGCATTTGAGGTAGCAGTGTATGCTCTTCTGAGCATGCGTGTCGGAACTAACCGGGCATTCACAAGGGAACTTCTCAAGCTCGTTATGATCATTGATGTTATCGTAGAAATCACCGAGAAAAGTCTCTTGAGTCCGTAGTTTTGGTGATAAAGTGACAAAAAACCAACTAACTTGATCATGAATATCATTTGAAAAAGGTCGAAAATTTTTATCGACGTGAAATAAAATTGAGCCGCACGTCGATTTTTAAGTCTGCGTGTCTCCATCTTTTAGCTTAACCGACTCCGACTCCACTTCAACTCATCTTCAACTCATAAAATACCATGGAATGATACTATCCTCAGTCTACAAGTTTGAGGAAAACTAGCACAAGATGGTAAAATTGATAATATACGTTGGAGGTCCTTCTGGCTGTGGGAAATCAACTATAGGAGAGATTCTTGCCAAAGAGCTAGGATGCAAATTTCTCGAAGGTGACTCTTATCATCCAATTGAAAATATTAACAAAATGTCACAGGGAATTCCATTGAAAGACGATGACAGATGGGATTGGTTGAAAAGATTGACTCTTGAGGCCTGTAAAGTGGTATTTGAAACCTCTGATGAATTCGTTGTTGTGAGCTGCTCGATCCTGAAGAAGAAATATAGAGGTTACATCAAGGAAGTAGTAGTAAACGGTTGTTGCAGTGATGTTCAAACATTCTCAGTCTTCTTGAACAATGACTTTGATATTATTCATGAAAGAATGAAGGCCCGTGGTGATCACTTTATGAAGTCTGAGATGTTAAAGTCTCAATTTGCGGATATGGAGATCCCTAGTACTCAGGAGGCTGGCGTTGTTGGGGTTTACTGTGGTACGAAGACCCAAGATGAGATTAGCGAACAGGTCTTGCGTCTAACTAAAGAGTATATAAAACAAAAATCTGTTTGATTGAGTCATAAGAGATGTCGAATATAAACATATACAGAAATAGAAATAAATGCATTTTCGCTAGCGAACTCTTTTACGTCCTTGCTCATCGTAGACCCCCATTCCCGCGTAGGCCCTTTTATTGGCATTATTACCAACGTTGTAGCCATGATGGTTCCCAAACATTGGGTTGTTGACATTTCCTAAAATGTCATTATCGTCTTTCTGAATTTTTCTCTGAGGGTACTTAAACTTCGAGTTCGCAAATATATTGTCTACGGGCTTTGGATTTTCAGTGAACCATTTATGATCAAGCGAGTCTAGAGCGTTCAAACGCTTAGCAGGGTCATATTCAAGCAAGTCAAACAATAGCTTCAAACAGTTTTTGTTTGTTCCTCCGTTAGACTGATACCAAGCTTTTAGGTTTGAAGGAAACTGAGTAATCTTAGACAATTGCGAGTATTCCGGATAATTATTCAAGCTTGGCCATTTGTCTAGCGTCGGTGTCCCTAGAATCTCCAAAATCTTCAACAGTTGGTTCTCTTGAAATGGGACCTGTTTTTTGTTATCCATTTTAGTTTCCTCACCTTTGAACAAAGGCCTCAAAGACAATAGTTCAGCAAGGATGCATCCAACGGCCCACAAATCAATAGCAGGAGTATAGTGCCTAGCACCAAGTAATAGTTCTGGGGCCCTGTACCAAATAGTAACGACAACTTTATCACCCGAATATAAACTTTGAAGAGGATTGTTGAATTTTCTAGCAAGACCTAAATCACCAATCTTGATAACACCATCATTCGTAACCATGATGTTAGCAGGCTTCAAATCTCTATGCAACACCCAGTTTTGGTGCAGGTACGACAAACCTTGCAAGATCTGATAGATTGCAGACTTCAATGTAAGTTCAGGAATGGGTTTGAAATCTGGATGTGAGTGAAAATGAATAATTTGTAAAAGATCGTGCTCTCCAAACTCAAAAACCATATAAATGCATTTTCTTTCTAAGACAATCTCAGTCAACTGAGTGATATTTTGATGGTTAAGTTCTTTACATAATGACATCTCTCTTATAGCACTTTGCGAAATTCCTGTGTAGTGAATCACTTCATTATCCTTTGAATCCGTCTTGAATTTTTTGATAGCATATAGGTTATTCAGATTATTTACAGATTTTCCCTTTGCCTTGTAAACTTTACCATATGTACCCGCAGCAATGTACCCCAGGATTTCGTATTTCTGTAGTACTGATATTCTTGACTGATCCTTGCGCTTTCTATATGGATCTATCGTGAAAAAGTCGTTTGATGCCACTCTCAATGGTTGATTTGTAGCCTGTAAGTAAGATTGAGGATTTTGAGACAGTTGCTGGAGTTCCTGTTGCTGCCCAATAACATGCTGATTATGCATTGTTACCTGCTGCTGCTGAATGCGATGAGGAATTGATAGTGCTGTTGGTAGCTGTTGTTGAGGCTGCTGCTGTTGTTGTTGCAGGGGCCTCTGTGCCTGATTTCTTTGCAATTGTTGTTGATTCTGATATAGGTTGTTCAATTGTTGATTATTGAGTAGCTTCTGCTGCTGTGTAGCCGCTGCAGCTGCTTGCTGTTGCTTGGCAAACTGTTGCTGTTGTTGCCTGTTCATGAGAAAACGATTATTGTGTCTTTAATGAGGCACATATATATCTTGCAAGGTAAAAACGGGGATTATAGTAAATCTCTTAAATGCTGTAGATTATCAATAAATCGTTGTCGATGATTATGTGTACAAGTATGGTTGGGTTGAACATACTCATCCCATACCGATGACTCCATCCAACATCGATCGCTTCTGATACATGGTAGATACACAATCGCTTACCGTTCAAAGCGGCTGCTCCTTTCACGGTTATCTCAGCACTGACTAATCAGCCTTTTATTTTTGAACGGCCAGTCATTTTCAATAACATGCATGCTCTACACTTTATAGATTGTCACAAATTGCTAGCACGTACTTCAATGAGTATTGCAATACAAGCTATAGATACCTAGAGTAATATATTCACCGGTAATCGATATAGGTCATTTACGAAATGCCTATCTTTTCCATATACATCACATCAAAATCGGGCTCTTTGCTTTACCAAAAAGACTTCAAAGTTTTGAATAACCCAATAACGAAACAAAACTCCAACGACTACTTAGTCATTGCAAGTACGCTTCATGGTGTTCATGCGATATCGGCCAAGCTGACACCAGCTGCCTCTGCTAAAAACTATTTATCTTCCAAACTACCCACCAACTCCAATAAAACAGGTCTCAGGATGATAACTACAAGTCAGTTCAAGATATATATGAATCAAACAGTCACTGGGCTAGAGATCATACTTTTCACGTCCCCTGATATGGGACAAACAAAAATAAGCGGAATTTACGACAAGATTTACCAGCTTTATTGCGATTACGTTTTGAAAAATCCATTTTACCAACTGGAGATGCCTATTAGATGCAAGCTCTTCGATGACAAATTGCTAAGTGTTGTTACTACCACTAATGTGTGATTGTATATTCTATGTACGAATAGGGCTATTACAATATATAGAGTTAATATAACAGGTTAAATCACCAGCTACCCCGGGCCAAAACAGAATTATTAACATGTGTAGCATCTTAACGACGCGACGATCAACGCAGAATATTTGCTGCTTCCATATTGGCTGCGAAAATTTTAAGGTAATCAGACATTCAAGAAGAGCGTACTGTTGATGGTCTTCGACAGGATAGCAGTTGAAGATTCGATTTTGAGATCATTATCGAAGTACACAGCAGCATATAATGAGAGACATCATTGTGTTTTCAGGCTCTTCCAATTCTGCGCTTGCAGATAGAATCTGTAACAATTTAGGCTTACCAAAGGGTAAGGTGGAATTAAGAAAGTTTGCTAATGGAGAAACATCTGTTCAATTTGGAGACTCTGTGAGAGATAAGGATGTCTATATTGTTCAATCCGGCTCTGGTCATGTCAATGATAACTTGATTCAACTGACTATTATGATTTCGGCATGTAAGATATCATCAGCCAGAAGAATCTCAGTGGTCTGCCCGTTATTTTTTTACTCCAGACAAGCAGAATCCCCATCAAGTAAAAGGGGAACCCCTTCACTTTCTGGCGTTAACAACCCTAAGAATATTAACCTGTTAGATAGTGTCCCACCATCACCAAGATCCCTATCAAGAAATGGCTCTAAACCAATTTCATCGGACCCGCAACCAAAAGAATTATTGAACTCTTTGAAATCAGCATCGAACATTCTGTCACCATCTCCATCATATCGCCCAACTTCAAGTAAGCTTTCGCAGCTACCGGGTCTAGCACATGTGCAGCCTAGATCCTTACCAACTAACAATAGTGGTGTCACGTCGTCTGCTAATTACAGATCATGGATTGCTCAATCTGGTACTTTGATTGCCAACATGCTAACCTCAGCAGGTGCCAACCAGATAATCACTATGGATTTACATGACCCCCAATTCCAGGGATTCTTTGATATCCCAGTTGATAACTTGTATTCAAAGCCATTGATTCAGCATTATATTGTCAACTACATCCCAGATTACAAAGATACAGTGATTGTCTCACCTGATGCCGGTGGAGCAAAGAGAGCAACTGCAATTGCTGATGCCCTTGGACTTTCATTTGCATTGATTCACAAAGAGCGTCGTCAAAAAATAGTTGTTGATCCAAACTCTTCGATGCCATTGAGTTCTGATGGTATCACGCTGAACCAAAACTCATCGACTCCATCAATAAATAACCCACAACCAATGAAACATTCGTCATCAACCACGTCAATAAATAACGGATTTCCAGCAAGTGGTACTGTTACTCCTTCATCTGTGCCGCACTTGGAAAAATATGTTGGGACTACTATGCTTGTTGGTGATGTTCAAGATAAGGTTTGTGTTTTGATTGACGATTTGGTTGATACCTCAAATACAATCACTAGAGCTGCTAAGCTTTTGAAAGATCAAGGCTGCAAGTACGTCTACGCTTTGATTACTCATGGTATCTTCAGTGGAGATGCAATAAAGAAACTTAAAAATTCTGCAATTGACAAAATTATTGTCACTAACACAGTTGATCAGGATGCTCATGTTGCCGAAATCGGCTCTGACATGATGGTCATACTGGACGTCTCAAGAATTCTATCAGAAGCTATAAGAAGAATCAACAATGGTGAATCAGTTTCGATGATTTACGATCATGGCTGGTGAGTTGTTATAGAGGGCGAAAGCAGTGTATATAAGGAAATTGCACACGCCATTTTGTTATGTTTATTCAATTCTTCTGTATTTTTGTTATATTAGCCTGTCCTAACATTCTTCAATTTTTACTGGTTAAGTCATAGTTCTCTTTAGCTTTCGGCACTCTATCAAATAGGTACTTCATATATTAGACTGAAATAAAAGGTACGAGTCCTCCGTGTAAAATATTTATAGCTAAGCAAATTTAAACAAACTATACAAACCAAATCGAAACAAAACAAAACAGAAAGTTTAGGTAAATATTAATAACATTCAGCACATTCAAGCGGTTGTGCCATTGGCTAATTCCAGCTGTTTCCTCTTCTCCTCGTCGATCCTCTCCAAATCTTCCTCGGTTATCAAATGATGCTTGTGTCCCTCGGACCTGTGCACAACCTCCTCACCTTCAGCATCAACACCATTCACATAGCAGCTTGAAATTTCGGTCACAAAAGGACTTCTCAAGAGTGATTCCATATCAACTCTTGATTCTGGTTTCAACTCTAGCATATCACCAATAATCTCTCTCGATGCTGAAGGTAGTAGTCTCAATAACTTATTAGGACCTGTAATTCTTTTTCTTCCATTTTCGTCAATGGTATCACTAGGAACTGATGTAAAAGACTTGAACGATTGATCGGTACTCTTTGGAATCTTCCATGGGAAGCGACGCATAACCATGCAACAAAACATGATTGCCAAGGACCACACATCCGCTGGTCGAGGGTCATAAGTTGACATACCCAAGCACTCTGGAGCCAAGTAAGGATCAGATCCAACGACTCCTCTAGCTTTGATAATACTGACTGAGGAGTTAGATGATGTTGAGGCAGCAGTTGCTTCAGTTTCACTCGTAATCAGAGATGCTGATGAATCGTATGTGTTTTTGAGTTTAATAGAATTAGAGCTTGGGCTGGCACTGTCTTGTGGTAAGAAGAAAACTGCAGAACCAAAATCACATATTTTCAGAATACCATGCTTGTTTACCACACAGTTATCTAGTTTTAGATCTCGATGAGCAATTCCTTGAGAGTGCAAATATTCAACACCCCTCACCATTTGCTTAAAGTAGCAGTATATTTCCAGCTTCGACATGACCCCACCCATAACGATCGTGAAGAAATCAAATGGGCAGTATTCCATCACTAGCACATATAAGCTTTTATCGTTCAGTAATTCATACGCACGAACAATGTTTTGATGATCTAAGCGAGCCATTAACATATACTCATTCTGCACTTTTTTACGATAGTCGTAATCTGTTTCTCTAGCATTTTGAGGTCTGAACTTCTTGATCGCAAAAACATGATTATCTGAAGGTCTCTTCACAATCAAAACGGAACCTCCAGCACCTTCACCAAGTAGATACTTTTCTGAATTTTTATCTGGTAGCATACCGTAATTAGACACCAAATTATTCATAATTGCATCTGTATCCTCTGGCTCCTCCGCCGTATTTGGTACCTTGAGTGGTGTAAATGAACCATGCTTAGGTGATGTACTTGAAGATGAGGATCCACCCATCTTATTATTTTTTGATTTGAAAGAGTCACCAGCACTATCCTTCTTGAAAAGACGGCTCAAGGCGGTCCCGGATGAACTATGATTGTGCCCACCAATCTTCAACTTGTTTAGTTTTGTATTGATCACGTTATGGAGTTGCTCATGTTGTTCTTTTAACCTATGCTGTGGTAAGATGGGATTATTTGCACCTGTGTTCTTGAAAAATCTTTTTAATTTCAACCTTCTTGACGAGTGACTAGCCCCTGATGTTCCTTTATGATGGCTTCCGGCAGTATTTGAATCAGAAGATTCACATGCCGAGTAATCACTTTGGTTACTCATTTTTGGCGTCAATAATGGTGCATTTGATGTGTGTGGAGTTAAATTCAGAGAATTTGGAGGACTATTTGCTGCTGATCTATCGGAAGATTTTTTAAATAGTCTAGAAAAAGTGTGAGGTTGATGATTTGAAGATCCATGACCCATAAAGTGAGAATGTAAGGAACTGGAAGAACGATTGTTGTTGATTGAGATCTTTGAAGGCTGCTGGTGGCTTGGTTGAGGATTTGTGTCTTCTAATGGTAATGAAATAGCTGGAACGACAACTTGTTTTTGTGGTGGTGCAGTTGCCGCTTCGTCACTACTTGCAATAGGTATGGTGGGATGTGACGGGGTAGACATACTACCAATGAAATTGCTATTTTCGATGATTGTGACTCAATTATTTGCTGTGACTATACATGTAATCAATTGGCTATCACAAGCACAAGAATGTCAATATATAAGTTCCGGGACTGAGAGAGTATCAATGACCTGAGTTTGTTTCAACGGCGCAACAATTTTGCCGTATAACTGCCGAGTTCGAGGAATGAATGGTTTCTCAATGCTTTTTCAAATTGAAACGTCCAATTTCGGGTGGATATACACTGTGAATGCTTATATAGATGACTTGATCGAATACTTGGATTGCTCGGTGATATTTCTAAGTGATCCGTTCGCCTCTGAATTACGGGAGTGTCTGATTGCTAAGTAGCGAAGCCCGTTTTGTCAGCGTGATTCAAAGTGCGGCCGAGCCGGATTGACATGCCGGTGCCTGTGTATCTATAATATATATTGTTACATGTTTTACGTGCTTTCTCTGGAGCTACCTGTACGTATGAGCAACATTAATAGCCGTTCATCCAATTCTTTGTTGTCTTTGAAAACCCTTAGACCCTCTTCGTTCGTGGTAGATTTATCGTTCAGTCTATCATTCCCTAGCTCAACCGAGATCACATCGTCAATACAAATTTATTGGCAAGAAAGCTCATTACAACCAGCGACACAAAATATAGTGTCGTTGAATCCGGAATGCCAGTCTAGATATATTACTTACTGAAAGCTAGATAGCTACGGCCCTCGAAAGAGTTCAGACCCAGGATATTTCAACCCGTATAAACAACTTTGTATAATAACGCAACTGTAGCTCTACATGAGATGAATGTTTTATGTCAAAATCAAAACTAAAGCCTATATTAACGCATAACTCAAGATACACAGGGCGTTGCAGGAAGTTAGAAGGTGCAACAAAAAAACGTTAAATATATGTAATTGCTATGCACAGTTATTGTTACCAACTGAAAAAGGTTTTAGACCCTTCAAAGAAAATAACATAAGTAGGTACATCGGTTATGGTCGACCTATTATGATCCCCACTCCCAAAATCTCTTAGAGTCTCTTCTTCTGCTCGAAATACTGGGCGAGTTCCCCCTGTTTATGAAGAGCTCTCTCTCTTCATCTCCGGAATCGCTACCAACACCATCCTCGTGATTTGATAGTGATATGGAATTCTCATTGCCATCTATATTGATACTCTCTTCGATAACCGTTTTGCTGACACCTCTAACGGAAACGATGTTTTCCACTAGTCCACTCGAGGACTTGACTGACATGTTGGAGTAAAAAGTATCAGTGGAGGGCGAATTCAAATCATTTGGCGACTTAAGACTGGTTGAATGCGTTGACGATGGTGGTATAGGCTTAGCTGATGAACCTGATCCAATGCTGTTGGTTATCGCGCTCAGATTAATCGCTCTAGGCAAAGGTATACCATCGTTATTTGAAACAAAGTTCGATTTTGCATCGGACAGGTCAACAGAGTTTCTTCTCTTTTTATCATTAGGTAATGTAAATTGTCTCTGAGAAGACTGATGCGAATTGTTATACGACTTGTGGCCTGGTCCGCCGTTGCTTGAAGAAGGAAGTTGAACCAGCTGTTCTGGGGCTTCGCTTCTTTCAAGATTATCATGAACACCCTGAACAAACGCCTCAGCTTCAGTTTGATGAACTGATCCATAATCGGGAGTATCCGATCTTGGAATAACAGCAGCATTTCCATCATTCATTGAAAAAGTGACCAATTGAGGTTGTTTTTTTATCTTCACGTTTGGATTTGTAGTTTGCAAGGGATTGATAGCCAAGTTGGAAGGCTTCATGCCGTTCGCTATCGTGGAATTAATTAAGTGTGGGGTCACTGAAGAGTCCATTGGGGTTACAACAGATTGATGCTCTTGTGATGTATGTCCAACGTGACTTATATGGTGATTATAATTTGAGACAGGCAGTTGTCCACCAGCAATATTGGGCAGGGGATGTTTCAAACTTCCACCATCGGATAACTGAGAGTCCACACTGGATCTTTTATGGAAGTAAGTTTGTGCAGGAAGGGATGTACCTGCAAGCTGTGCATTTGGCGTTTCAGACCTAGAGCCGTATAAGCTGTGCAAGTACGTGGTGATATTTCTTTTTGACAATGGACCTGGAATTGATCTTTTAATGTTCTTATTCAAATCAATATAAACATCACTCTCATCAATAATTTCTTCACCAATCAATTCTTCAATGACATCCTCCAAAGTTAAAACACCAATGGCACCTGTATCCATACCTGGAGTCTCACTGACGACAACCATATGAGATTTACCCTCTTGGAAATAGTTCAAGATGTTCAAACATGAAGTTTCCAGTGAAGTTTCTGGTAATGTTGCCAAAGGGAAAGATGAAACAGGTAAAGAATCTTCAGGATCATAACTGATCAGAATTCTAACCAACAACATACCAACAAAATTGGTTGGCTCACCGGGTAGATGGATTGGAATTCTAGAAAATCCTGCATTGAAAATTTCTTCAACGGCTTCTTCGTCCAACACTCTATCTGAAGGTAAAGTGTAAACCTTGCCAATTGGTGTCATAATGGTAGAAACAGGTTTAGCTTTCAAATCCAAAACAGAACTAATGATTGTAACTTCATCCTGATTTAATCTTTCAACACCCATTGTTTTGTGTAGAGTAACCAAAGTCTTTAATCCAGACTTTTTATAAACAGTTCCATGATCTTGACCCAAAATGTAGTCCAATAGCATTGCAATTGGGTAGGCAACAGGATACATGATATACATCAAAACCAAAACAAATGGAGCAAAATAAGCACCCAACTGTAGACCATACCTAACACAAACCGATTGTGGGATAATTTCACCAAAAATGACAATTGAAACTGTTGCTGAGAAAACAGCTGCAAACCCACCTCCTAAAAATCTATCCAAGATAACTGGTAAAGTTTCGTTTGTAATCACATTGGATAATAGCAAAGTAACTAATAACCAATGCTTACCTCTGCTGATAAGTCTCAAAACATCTTTGGAATGTCTTTGCTCTTCTGGGGTACCTGAATCAGCCATAACTTTCAAGTAAACCTCATCTTGGCCCATCAAACCTAAAGTTAATCCTGCAAAAATACCTCCTAGTAGAACCAATGTGATTGAAGCCAGCATGTACATATAGAACTCTCCTTCAGATAGTGGAACGTGCTCTTTGCTATTGGTGTAAAGCAGAGATCGGGAAAACAGACCCTGAACTGGAATTGGTAGAGCATGCGTTAGATTTGGTATCAATGATATAAGTGCAACTAAACTCCTATATACCGGTGTCGATCTATTGATGGACCTATAGGGTAATCTGGGCGTTGCCATTTGTTTTGAATAATGTGATTTGTAGTGAAAAAAGACGTGTTTGGATTTGAGGTGTCTGATATGATAGGCAACTCTTGTAACAACAATTAAATTTGTGTAATAAAAACGAAGCTAAAATGTGTGCTAAACCAGAAAACAGTTGGATTTAGAGTTAGTACTTGATTACCTTTTGAAGAACGAAGAGCAAAGTATGCAACAAAGTGTACAGCAAAGTATACAGCAAGTACACTTTTTTGCAGTGCTGGGGAATAAAAAAAACATACCAATGAGGAATTGATTATAATCTCAACAGTTGTAGTCAATAACAAGACAAAGTATGATGATTCAAGTGTTGTGTCAGATTTGTAAACTAAAAGTGTCTGTAAAGGCTGGTAGTCTAAAGTTTGCCTTACCACCACACGTCTGTCTAATTGGCTTGTATGTTTGCAAGGCAAGCGTGTGCTCTGCTGAGCTCAGCATCTCATCAAAGACGTGTCTTTAATTACGTAAGCGAACTTCTACCAGTTTGGGGCTCAGAACGCTTGATGGATGCACGCAACGGGGTAATGGCATACACTTGTGAACTGTTTCTTTCAATGATTCATACTCATTGTTCAAACTGAGCGATATCTTGAGCCATATAAAACAAACACTTGTAGCTTCTTAAGTTCAAAGCTGTAAGGGAAGATAAACCAGTAAACTAGGTCACACATCAAATTTCCTGAAATTCAAGAAATGTAGAAATAAATTTACCAGATACATTGAAAAAAAAAAAAAAAAAATCTAATCAATATCGCTTCCTTATTTTCCATTTCCCCATTGAATATGGGAAAATCTTCATTAAAAGTTTTGAAGCAGTTCCACAACATTGTTTGCTGACAATAACCCCTTTTAGCTTCTCGATAAATATAAGCATGAGATTCAAAAGATTGAAAAATGTAAAACAGAAATTGCTTCAACTCGACTATATTTAGAGCTAGTTTGACTTGCCTGAATTATATAGAGTGAAAAGTCGATTGTAAAATACCGATCAAACAATCATTGGCGCTTTGAATGAAACTGATTAAGGGTATTTGATAGATGCAAGTCAACACGGTAAGCTGTCAATTGCTTTTGAATGTAAACGTTCTACTGGCTTCCAATATGATGTAGTCAAAGTTTAAAAGGAAGAAGATTGAATAGTCAAGTGGAGATCAAAGGTAAAACGTTCAACATTTTGAAGGTGGTCTAATGTGGCGCACAGTGCTACACACCAGTCTACCCTTTTGATAGTTTTCGATGGATCCTTACAATTACATAAGCGGTTATCAATCGCATCTTTACTTTAAGCACTATCCATTTATTTCGCTGATGCAGCTGTTTATGTAATCTAAGCAATTTTGATAAGTATTAGGGTAAAGATCAGAAATGAATTCTTCTGGAAATTGATCTGATTTTCAACGATTCAAACCCTTTATAACCTTTAAAAAAAATTAAAAATCAAAGCTGTCGAACATCTCTCATTTTCTTGATGAATAATATTTTGGGAAACAATCAGAACTTTGAGATAATTGCTGAATTTTGTACGCTCATGCTCAAATTTAAATCTCGTTGATATATTACGTCTTCAGTATCTACGTAACAAAAAAAAAATACACATTTCAGGATTATTTTCATCTACTTACAAAAAATGATAGGTTTGCATAAGCCTTCGTTTGAATATTGTGTCCGGTCAAGGGTCTTATTTTGCAGGCTTGTGGAACTGTATGGCTCACTGAGATGTTCGGCTATATAAATTCAAGATAGCTAAAATTCAGTAAAAGACAAAGACAAACACAAGGGTTACAATGGTCATAAAATTACATAGAAAAGGAAAAGCTTTATAGTAGTCCCCTACTCATGCTCTTCTTCTGCTTCTCTCTATAGATTCTGTAAGTTAGCAGCATGAAGTAGCCGATGATCACAAACAGTGCTGAATATAACAGAAATTTGAGAGCTAGCCAAACTAATCCAAAGAACCAACCAACGAAACCACTCTCTTTACCGTATTTTTTAGCATCAGCTTCCTTCAACCGTCTTTCGGAGTTTCTCAATCTACTGGCAGTCTTTCTTTGTCTACCGACGCCTTTCGAGGCCTTATTCAATCTTCTATGTCTTCTTTTGGCCATTCTATTTCTAGAGTTCTTACCCCCACCCCGTCTATTTCTTGCCCCACGATCTTCATGCTGAGGCTCAACGTCTACCTCCACATCATTTTTATCCTCAACTTTATCAAGCAAGGCTTCAATGGACGATATTGCCTGTCCTTCACGATCTTTCAAAGCGTTGACAGTAACTCTACCAAGATCAACATTATGGAACAACTCACCAGTTTCGGCACTGATACCAAAGTATGGAGTTTCTGGTATGACATTAGGTCCAAGCTCTTCAGTAGTGAAACATGTCTTCCACACACCATTACCAAGAGTATCAAAGTCAATTTGAAAGTACCCTGAAGTTCTTAGATAAGTGATTCTCATTTTCGAATATCCAGATCCCTTCTTGACATTATACACTCTATGCAAGGAACATCCACCCAATTCTGTCGCAATACCATCACGAGATTTGTCATACTTGTTAAGCTGACCGTCATTTGCTTGTATAGAAACATATGGGAATGATGACGCACCTTTTGAACCCCTAGTACGTGAATTCTTGTAAGTGTCGATGAACACAGCTAAACCATGATAATCGCTTTGCATACCAAATAAGTCCCCTTGTTCTAAAGGATTTGAGGTTAGCCAAACACCAACACCATCACCAATCAATGAGGAACGAGTTTGCTCACCATGAATTCTGAATTCAAACTCAATTTCAAAAGATCCCGAATCACTTAATGATATAGGCATTCTGGAGAATATGTAACCAACAGAATTGGGTTTCTCAGAAACTAATCTAATGTATTCTGATTTTTGTCCAAAGATCATGTTTCCACCACTCTCATAATTGTATAGTGATAGCGTTTGTGGGTCGACATACGGTTTCTGCAAAGTCAAATATCTGATGAGCTCCTTTTCGATGTTATTTTCCTCCATCAAATCTTGCACTTCTTCGGCAAAAGATTCCTCTTCTGTTGGTGCGTCTTCAGAAGTATTATTGAGTAATACTTCATCATCTTTAGATGACGAGCTAGAAAACAGAACTTTATAGATGAAAAACAAAATCACGAGCCCAACCAAAGCTCTTGTTTTGTTGTTTAGTTTAGAGTTAACCATCTTCACTCTTCCAGCGAAAGTATGAGGCCTACCGCCGTAACCATAACCAATGTCCATCCTAGATCGTATCAAATAACTTTTCAAACAATTGAACCGATAGAACTAAGTCAATGATACGAAAACGTCAATTATGTATGTGTTTATTCAGTTGTCCGATATCCGACTACTCGAGACAGCTTGTCGTGCAAATCGAATCGCATAATGTGAAAATTGCGACTGCGAGACGCGTCGATTTTCGATTTCTCTGATTGCTACTACTGTATTGCTAAGTAGCATACATGGATAGATGAAGTTGAATCATCTGGATCAAGAATCATCAGTGTTAATGAGACGAAGTTCATAGTGGCGAAATGTCAGAACCGCTTTTTGTGCTGGATAATGATGATCTTAGAGGATCTCAGACCAGCTCGGAGGACAAAATCAATGAAGAAGAAAGAGTTGAAGCTGAGTTAACGGAGCTTCTTAAAGCTGACAATAATGAATCGAGTCGTAATTCTGAGGTTGAATATGACCACATACCTGTCACTGAAAAAGTGGTTCCCAGAAGTACTGACACTCAGCCTAAAGAACTAGATATAAATTTGACTTTAAATCTAGAATATCAGCAGCAAATAGTGCAAGATCTGATATTTGATGATGGACTCGTGATACTTGGGAAAGGACTTGGCCTTACTGCAATAGTAGCTAATTTGTTACACGTTTTGAGCTTATCGGTGATCAAGGATAAGAAATCACTCATACTACTGATGAATGCTTCTGAGTTTGAGAACTTCAAGATTGGTGAAGAGCTAATGGAATTATCATGGTTGGATGAGACTAAAAAAAAGGTTAGCTTTCAATCCATTGGCGGTGACGCTATGACAATTGAAAAACGTAGGAAAATTTACAAAAGAGGCGGTATTTTGTCAATCTCCAACAGAATACTAGTTACCGATTTACTAGCTGATATAATTGATGCGAATATTGTGACGGGGATTGTCGTCCTTCACAGTGAACGAGTCAGAGAGTATTCTACGGAGAGATTTATTATAAATCTATATAGAAGAACCAACAAATGGGGTTTCATCAAAGCTTTCTCCGAGGACCCAGAAAACTTCACAGTTGGATTCCAACCATTGTATAATAAGCTGAAGTTTCTAAAGATCGAGAGAGCCATGTTATGGCCTAGATTCCATGTTGATGTTACGCAGTCTCTCAGGTCTCGAAAAACCGAAACCAAAGTTACAGAGTTGAGCATTGGACTTACAGGATATATGCTAAAGATTCAAACCGGTCTAATGGCTTGTATAGAGGCTTGTGTTGGGGAGTTGAGACGGCAAAATCCCGAGTTGATGACCGATTATTGGTCGATGGAAAATGCGCTCGATGAGAACTTTGTCAAATCAATTAGAGTGATGCTAGAACCATCTTGGCATAGACTATCAAACACTACAAAACAAGTGATTCACGATCTATCCACTTTGAAGACGCTATTATCACAGTTGTTCAGTTATGATGCTGTTCAGTTCTACCAGATCTTGGTAGCTATTGTTGATGCTAACAAACCCTCTGTAACGAATAGAAATAAGGTTATGGCTCCTTGGTTGATGTTGGATGAAGCTATGACAGTTATTTCTTGCGCTAAATCTCGGATATTTCACAAGATTAGAGAATCAGGCGAAGATGGAGACGAAGCTACAACTTACTTGCTCGAGGAGCTTCCTAAATGGGAACAGTTGGCTTTGATACTGGATGATATAAATGAAGAAAGTGAAAAATCAGGATCACACAGTGATGGACCAACTTTGATTATGTGTTCATCTCAACAAGTTTGCGCACAATTACGAAGATTTCTGACAAGTTACAAAGAGCATAAATGTAACAATCGTAAATCATTTAGCGGACGAAAAATGATGATAAGTCTACTGAAACAACATTTGAACTGGAAAAAGCGTGATGGATCAAGAAGCGTTAAGATTCAAAGTGAGCTCAACAAGAAGCCCGAAAACAATTTGCCTGTTCACAGCGATATCCAAAGCAACAATGACGAAATGAACATATCAAGAACGTTCGTGAGACGAAGAGTTGCACCTACAAAGAGGCGTAGAAACAGAGGGGGATCAACGATGGCATCATACGATAGAATGCTAAGTAAGAACGATGATCAGAATGTCATGGGCGAGGTTGATGATACAATGATCGAAAAACTAGAGACTCAGCTTTCCGATATTGAAAGTGGTGACAATGATGACGACATCACTGAAAGTATGAAAGTTGATCCTGTGGATGATTTCGAAGCATTCGTAGATGAGTTTGATAATGCAGATACCACCGAACAATCCCATCATCATGCACTAATCTACGAGTTCATCGAAAGAACAGATCAGATTATTATTGAGAGATTTGGCAGTAGATCAGCAAACTTATTACTGGACGAGCTCATGCCCTCCCACATTATCCTATACGAGCCGAATTTAGGCTTCATTAGAGAAACTGAGGTGTACCAATCTCAAAGAACCAATAATTTGGCAAAGTGCTACTTCTTGTATTATGGTGGCTCTATTGAGGAACAGAGTTACCTAAAGTCAATCAAAAAAGAAAAAGATGCGTTCACGACATTGATCAGAGAAAAGGCTAACTTGCCAAACACGTTTGTCACCGACGAGGATGAAGTCGCAAAGTTCGCCCCAGATTTAAGGACTCCTGTGAACACCAGAATTGCAGGTGGGAATCCAGTTGCTGTTAAGAGGCAAGTTATTGTAGATATTAGAGAATTCAGATCACAACTACCATTTCTTTGCCATTTATCGAATCTCGAAGTAATTCCATGTATGATCACTGTCGGTGACTATATTATTTCACCGAAGATTTGCATTGAAAGAAAGTCCATACCGGATTTGATTGGCTCTTTGAAAAGTGGTAGATTGTATCAGCAATGTGAGCAAATGTTTAGATACTACGAGTTGCCAACACTATTGATTGAGTTTGAAGAGGGTAAGTCATTTTCTTTAGAACCATTCACTGCATATAGAAATGGTGGACCAGGTATGGCAAGCTCTGTTGCTGTAGGTCCAAACTTCCAACTGCAAGATCTTCAATTGAAGTTGATGATGTTACTAGTTTCTTTTCCTAGTTTGAAGATTATTTGGTCGTCGTCCCCATTTGAGACAGCAAGACTTTTCAAAGAATTGAAGATGAACCAAGATGAGCCTGATTTGAATAAGAGTATTAATGCTGGTTTGAATCCATTCTTTGACAAAGATACTTATTTCAATGACGCATCAATTGATCTCGTTCAAAATATCCCAGGGATAACATCGGTGAACTGTCATCTAATAACTAACAAGGTCAAGAATCTAAAGGAGTTGAGCGGTATGGGCGTTAGCCAACTTGGAGAATTGATAGGTGCTGAAGCGGCAACAAAAGTAGTTTCATTTTTCAATCGTAATGTATAATTGTTCGAAGACTAAATAGATAAGAACCACCCTCCTTCAAATGGAGCAGGTACCTCTAGGTGTACATTAGTGATGCATCGAAGTAAATGACTGTATGGAATTGAATAGGCAATAAACAGAAGGTCACTTTCAACTCATACCGTTTGGGTATGGACTGTAGATTTAGCAGCAAACCAGCGAGGGGTCGTGAAAAGAAGGATCGCTTCGCTCAAGAGTCAAAATAGAAGAAAAAAATTGAGTGCACGTGACAAAGACGCGTCTCGCTTGTATACAATCACGGCCCTTGCAGAGGTAAACAAAAAAGAGCTTGCCATTACGATTTCGTATGGGGTTGAATAGCACTTTGACTTCGAACATAACACAGACTGATTCTAGTAAACCACGAAAACTATGAGCTACAGAAGAGCTAAGAAGTCCAAAGAGCCTGTCAATGAGCTTGGTATCGGTGCTGGGATCAATCCATCGAGGAAGCGAATTAGAGCCTTCACTGATCCGACCGAGAAGCTTTTAAAGCCATTCAAGTCACCGTTGGTTCAAACTAGGGCAGCTACGGCCGTGCTAGGAGATTTGACAAATACTAGGGCTGCAAGAAGAAATGGTCCGAAATCATATGCAGAGATGGATTTGGGTGTGATGGCAACTGATGATAAGGAAGATTTCATGGTTGATGGAGAAGGTAACCAAATTCAGCACAAAAAGAAGGGTGCATTGCTGCCCAGAAACTTCATGAACTCAGCAGACTCATCCCAGCGAACACTAACAAGAAAATTTGTTGTTCCTCAAAGATCAAAACCTGGAAATGAATCCGAACTCCCCAACTTTCAACCTCCTCCGCCATTAGGAAACAAAAAAAAAATATTTTTCCCACCACGCCCTTTGCATGATCCAGTGTCCGAATATGCAATCGTGCTTTATGACCCAACAGTTGATGTGATACCTGAGTTACAGGAAGAGGTGGTAAATGCTAAGCTAATAGAGGAAAAAGAGCAAGCAGAGGCCGAAGCAGAGCCTAGACCTACTAAACGGTTCAAGTCAGCACATAAATCACTGAACGAAATACTTGGGATCAGCAACGAATCAGAGGAGCAATTGGCGAAAAAATTTCCAAATGTTCCTGTTGTGATAGATCCCAAACTAGCAAAGATTTTGAGACCTCATCAAATTCAAGGAGTTAAGTTTCTTTACCGTTGTACTTCAGGTCTTGTTGATGCCAGTGCTAAAGGTTGTATCATGGCCGATGAAATGGGGTTGGGCAAAACATTACAGTGTCTAGCCTTGATGTGGACTTTACTGAAGCAAGGACCTAGAGGGAAGAAAACCATTGAAAAGTGTATTGTTGTCTGCCCTTCATCTTTGGTGAACAATTGGGCAAATGAAATAGATAAATGGCTAGGTAAAGGTGCCTTGAACTCATTAGCTATTGATGGTAAATCAACCAAATCTGGAGAATTAGCTGATGCCTTGAGAAATTGGGCAAGAGCCAAAGGACGTGCAGTGGTTAGACCTGTTTTAATTATTAGTTACGAGACTCTACGGAGAAATGTTGAAAACTTGGAAGGTTCTGAGATAGGATTGATTTTGGCAGATGAAGGTCACAGGCTCAAGAACGGTGACTCATTGACTTTCACTGCATTAAATGCTTTGAATTGCCAGCGTCGTGTAATCCTATCAGGAACACCCATACAAAACGATCTCTCAGAATATTTTTCATTGTTAAACTTTAGCAATCCAGGTCTACTGGGATCAAGAGCCGAGTTCAGAAAAAACTATGAATTGCGTATCTTGAAGGGCAGGGATTCGTTAGCCGATGATAAGGAAAGAGCTGCAGGTGATTCTAAATTGTCTGAATTGACAGAGATTGTTTCAAGGTTCATTATTAGACGTACCAACGATATTTTATCCAAATATCTTCCTGTCAAATATGAGTACGTTATCTTTTGTAACATGTCACCATTTCAAAAGAAGCTGTATACTCATTTCATCACTTCTCCAGAAATTAGCAAGCTAATGAGAGGGCTGCATTCTCAACCATTGAAAGCCATAGGCTTGTTGAAAAAGCTTTGTAACCATCCCAACTTACTCAATTTACCTGATGATATACAAGACTCCGAAAAATTAATACCAGAAGACTATGATCATGGTTTAGGAAATGGTCGTAATAGAGAAATTCAGACATGGCATTCTGGAAAGTTTGAAATGCTAGAAAGATTCCTTTTCAAAATCAGTAGAGAGACTGACGACAAAATTGTTGTGATTTCTAACTACACCCAAACCTTAGACTTAGTTGAAAAGATGTGCAGACAGCATAGGTTTGGTTCTTTGAGATTAGATGGTACAATGAACATCAATAAAAGACAGAAGCTTGTCGATAAGTTCAATGATCCCGAAGGAAAAGAAATTGTATTTTTATTGAGTTCTAAGGCTGGAGGTTGTGGTATCAATTTGATTGGAGCTAATAGACTAGTTTTGTTAGATCCAGATTGGAACCCTGCTTCAGATCAACAAGCTCTAGCTAGAGTGTGGAGAGACGGACAGAAGAAAAACTGTTTCATTTATAGATTCATTGCCACAGGTACTATTGAGGAGAAAATCTTTCAAAGACAATCGGCTAAAATGCAATTATCGTCGTGTGTCGTTGACTCGAATGAAGATGTTGAGAGATTGTTTTCTAGCGACAACTTGAAACAGCTATTCAAGTTTGCCGATAACACTATGAGTGAGACACACGATACCTACAATTGTAAAAAATGTGATGCATCTACTGGAAAACAAAAGGTTAAATCCCCAGCAATGCTATACGGTGATGCCACCACTTGGAATCATATTAACCGTGATGACCTATCCAAAAATGAAGACTTTTTGATTCAAAATGAATCCCAATATGATACCATCTCTTACGCATTCCAATATATTTCTCATTAAGTCATTGTACATTATAATATACATATTTTTATATATCTTTTAGTAGATAGATTACAGTTCCTTGTTAATCCAACTAGTAGCCCAATAAAGCTTCTCATTCCCAAATTCGTCAACCCAAACCAAACCATTACTCACCAGCTCCTCTAAATTACTTTTGCATCTAATCTTCCTCCAACCAAAATTATCCCGTAGCAAGTTGACCGATACATGGCCAATTGATTCACATGTGGCTAAAATTATACTCTGGTCACTATTTAGCTCTTGTGGTATCGATTTGATGTAATTAGAAGAACCGATTTTGATCATTTGAATCTCACCACCTATATTTTTCAGATTACTGATGGCTTTTTGAACATCAACCTCCTTGATTGAGTTATGTAAGCTGGACATCATTGGATCAACTCCTGCTTCATTATTTATCATTCTGGTCATATCAGCGATAGGGATTATACCACCATTGAGACTCTTGGTCAGCTGGCAAATCTCAAAGATTCTCATTGCCAAGTGATTATATTTATCATCAGTTTCGCTGGTAGTGTTGGATTTATTTTTATCAGTCGAAACAATCAAGGGATCAACCCCAAAGCTTATACATATTTCACTGAATTCGGTACGAAACTTGGGGTTTTCCATGATCTCAGCTGAATATTGCTCTTTGAATGCAGTTAGTGCATTCTGGAACACTTGGAATTGAGTCTCTAACTCTTCATGCTGGCTCCTGAGTAGTTGTTGTCCCAAGTTTTGAAACTTTGTCTGTTGACTCGAGTGGTTTTCAAACGAGGCCAGTCCTTTCCTACTCATTTAGATGGTGTTTCTACCCTCTTGTTCCACTGATAAATAACTCAGAAGCACTCCACTTAAGAGTAATCTATGCTTCTAGTTTAGCTGTAATGAAGAGGTCGTGTATAAAACACATCACGTGACACAAATCGTACAGAACTTCGATTTTCGTTTCTCTGCGACTTTTGCCACTGAGAGACCGTTGATAAACAAGTGTTTGCAATCAAGTATTGAAGACTGCTCATTGCTTCGATTGATAGTAGATCAGCACTGCAAGTTGAATTAGAATGTCAGTTGAGCAAGCTGTTAAGAACTCTGTTGCCGCAGAAGCGGTCAAGGAAGAAAAGCTATCTGTTTCCGAGAAATTGTCTGAATTATTCAATCTAATTCAAAAATCAGCTCAAAGCTTGGACTCACGTTATGTTTTGAAGGTTTTCCGTGAGTTGACTCCTATCAGATCTCAGCTAACAGCAGATGATCTAATAACCACAATTGAATCGATTTACCCTCAAAGTCATGAACACAAGTCTTATTTGATCGCAACATTAGAACCATTTACTCAAACGGACGCTATGGACATCTCCGATGACGTTAAGACATCTGAAGAGTTATTGCCAGAGTCAGATTTGCTTGCTCATTTATTAGTTCAGATATATCTACATGACAAAAAGGATCTAAAGAAGTTGGATCTATTCAATCAAAAATGTATCTTAGCTTTGAAGTTGTACAACAAGAGAACTTTAGATCATATCGTTGCTAAAATCTGGTTTTATGTTTTCAGAGCTAAGGAACAATTAAAAGACTTGATTACCATCAGAACTGATCTTCTTGCAGCCTTAAGAACTGCAACTTTGAGGCACGATATTGAAACGAGAGCTTCAACCATTACACTCATATTGAGAAGTTATTTGTTGACCAACGATATCAATCAAGCTTATAATTTGGTGGAGAAAACAGAGTTTCCTGAAGAGGCTTCCAATTCTGTTGTCGCAAGATACTATTACTACCTAGCCAGAATACAAACTATTCAATTGGATTACTCGTCTGCCCACGAATGTGCCATTACCGCAATTAGAAAATGTCCACAGACTAAATCGGCATATGGATTTCTACAAGTTTCAACAAAGTTGAATATTTTGATTCAACTATTAACAGGTGAGATTCCAGAGTTGTCCACTTTCAGAGATCCAGTTCTTGAAAAATCATTGTTACCATACTTGGCGGTCACCAGAGCTGTTAGATTAGGTGACTTGAACATATTTAGTAAGGCATTAGAAGAATACGGTAGCTCATTGAAGAAGGATAATAACTATAACTTGGTGTTAAGATTGAGACAGAACGTCATCAAAACCGGTATTAGAATCATTTCGTTATCTTATAAGAAGATTTCATTGAAAGATATATGTATCAAGCTACATCTTGATGGTGAACTAAGTGCTGAATATATTGTTTCAAAAGCAATAAAGGATGGTGTTGTTGAAGCAACGATCAATCATAAAGAAGGATATATGCAGTCCAAAGAGTTATTGGATGTTTACTCTACGAAAGCTCCTCAATCCGAGTTTGATAGAAGAGTCAAGTTCTGTATGTCGTTGAATAATGATAGTGTGAAAGCTATGAGATATCCGATGAGTACCAACAGAGTGGACTCAAAGGCTGATTTAGAGGCTAGAGAAAGAGAGCAAGAGTTGTTACAATACTTGCAAGATGATGACTTTTTTTAATGATTAATTGAATGTATTTAGAAATTCAAAAGTTCAAAAATCTCTAGATATTCCCGTTTCTGTATGTGTTAGTTCTATTTTTCTAATAGTAAACAAATTCTTTTATGACTGTTTGACCAGTTGAAATAAAGTAGATGATCTATCTAGTACCCTTATGTGAAAATCTCAATTAGAATATTGACAAATGTTCCAAAACCCCAAATGCTAATCATGACAAATCCGACGAATCTATCAAATCTCCAAGCATTATACGGAACATAGACCCCAATGAAAAGTAAGTTGAGCAGTATGAAGAAACAGCTGGATATCAAGCTGGGGCTAACATCAACCTTGATCAAATTACCAATGATCAGACCATTGAGCCCAATACCAAGCAATAGGTTAAGCAATGGGCCTCCAAAACACGCAGCTAGAGCCATTAATGGGTATCCTAATTGTGAAATTATCAAATTGGATATCAAGTCCCCAACTGAATTACCGATAGCAAAGATAGTCAATCCTAAAATAGCATCCGATAAGTGGGTCAAGACCGAAATAAATTTGAGAGCGTTGATCAACTCTTCAGCAATGATCGCTATGCAAGAGATAGCTGTAATAAAGCCCAAAATCGATATCACCAATTTCAAATTGTTCGACTGAGTTTCCATTTCCGTAAAGTGTTTAAAAGCAACATATGTGAGACAGGTACAAAATGACATAGATGCCAGGTAGATCAACCAGGTTGGCGTTTCAATAAATGAAAAAATAAAAACAAATTGAGACAAGAATATTGACATTAAAAGTGACGCCATTTCAGACTTGTTGAACTTCACATTCACGTGATAACGGTCGTAGGTCATCAATGGCACTGTTACTTTCAAAGCTGTCGATATAGGAAGGACCATCAAGTTGAACGCCTTTTTGAATATGTTGTCCTCCTCATCATCATTCGTTTCTAGAATGGCACCATTATTGAGCTCATCATCCTCATCTAGGTTGATTTCCTGGTCCAATAATCGTGATTCATACTCCTGCGTATCATCTCTATATGCAGAAAACCGAGAGAGTTTAAACTTTATGCTCTGTTTCTTAGTCAAGTTGTTCAATATAGACCCAAACTCGATATTGTTCAAAATATTAAGATTGAACGAGTAGCTATCTTCAAATTCTAAGCCATCACTTGTTAGATCCAGGGTTGTATTGTCATCATACAAATTTCTAATTCTGTAATCTTGTATGAGTCTTGACTTGTGAGTATTGAGGAAAAATTGCCATAACAAAATGGCAACCACATATAGCACATAAACAGATACCAATAATAACAATTTAGCAGTAGTCAACTTTCCATCGATTAAGCAGACCAAAACTAGGGTAATGGACAATCCAAAGAACGATAAATCTCGGATATATACAGCTTTATCATTCATTATCATGAGCTTTGCAGAGTCCTCACCCAAATCAGGAGATAGTTGAATTGATGTCAACGAGAACGGCTGGGCAATAGCAATCGACCCAATAATAAAACAGGTAATGAAGAACGCAGCACCAATCAACTCACCAACGGCCAAAGATGCATTGGAAGATTGAAATGAACTATATGTACTTAATATATCTGGTGAGCCATTACCAAATGCTAGCAAGGTCAAACCTGAAATATTTTCTGGAATTTTTAGGTAATTTGAAATGGATGATAGATTAGGGCATAGATGCTCACCTGCTGTATATCCTAATGAGATGAACAAATAGAGCAATATGATCGATATTGAAGGTAGCATTATGATGTTTTTATAACTTTTGGACTCTAGTTTACAGTAGTAGATATTATAGTAGTTCAGAATACCTATTTGATATTCTCCACACTTCGATACCACAAAATCACACTGCTGATTGCTCGGTATCTTACCAACATCTTCGCAAAACATGGCCGACCAATCTCCATCATTGGAGCTAGGCAATTCTGCCAATTGGGAAGCATACTCCTCAGAGACCTTGCTATATTCGTCGACACCATAGGTATCACCGTTATATATGCTGTTCTCCGTCATTGCAATGGGTAAATCCGAAGCATTGAATAGATTTCTTCTCCATACCACCCTGCTTTCCTGAGAATGCGATGCCGAGTAAAGATTGGGGAGAGCAAATAAGCACAACAATTGACTTCCAAGTTTCATTGTCAGATATTATTGTAGTATGTGGCTCGAACTTAACGTATTTTGCTGTTAGAGTTGCTATTCCAGAAGTAAAATGAATAAATATTGATCTTGATTGGAGTCATCCTGAGTCCATCTAAGTAACTCCATAAGATAAACACCTCGTCGACCGACGCGTCTGAGAGATCCCGCGCCTTTACGGATTCGACGGCTGCTCCACAATCTCTTAAAGATGGATCGATACGCCTGCTAATACCAGATAAAGGGAAACAAAAGAGCACAGCAACTAATCAACAGTGTACCTTTTACAACAATTCTCCGATCGCAGCACTTTACACCTGGTAGACCATATAATTATCTGCTTTATACTATTCAGAACTGTTTCGCTTGAGGAGGCATCACTTATCTCCTATTCTACCTTTGTATTGCTTGATGTCTAAGAAAGGATATTCGCAACTACCATCCAAGATACCAAAGAACGAGATGTTCGATCCAAAAGTAGCTTATCATGAGAAGCATCAAATCAAGAAAAGTACAGTTGCAGAGCTGACCAGTGTTCTAGAAACGCAACACTTGGTCACCGATAAGCTTGGTAATATCATAGAGGAAGACACTCATAGAAGAGTGCTGTTACGAGGCATAAATCTTGACTCGTCCGCAAAGATGCCAGAGAAACCATTCCAAGCAACATACTCAAATCCGGAATCATGTGGGTTTTATGAAGCTGCCGATGACGTGTCTTTTGTTGGAAAGCCTTTCCCATTAGAAGATGCCTATGAACATTTGACAAGAATCAAGCTATGGGGTTATAACACCATCAGGTACGTGATAACATGGGAGGCAATAGAACACAAAGGACCAGGTATTTATGATGACGACTTTGTTGACTACACAGTGAAACTTCTGAAGAAGATTGATGAAATTGGAGGATTATATGTTTTCATTGATCCTCATCAAGATGTCTGGTCCAGATTCAGCGGTGGTAGTGGAGCACCGTTATGGACTCTATATGCTGCTGGATTAGAGCCAAAACATTTTTCAGAAACTGAAGCTGCACTTGTCCATAATTTCTCAGTTGATCCTCAGGAGTACCCGAAAATGGTTTGGGCCTCTAATTATTATAGGCTTGCTGCCGAAGTGATGTTTACGATGTTCTTTTCCGGTAAGATTTTCACTCCTAAATGTATAATCGACGGAGTCAATATTCAGGACTATTTACAAGATCACTTCATTAATGCAATTCGCTATTTCATGACTGGTGTGAAATTGAGAGCCCCCGAATTGTTCAACAAAACTTTAATGGCTCTGGAAACTATGAACGAACCAAACTCAGGGTTATATGGTTTCAGGGATCTCAATCTTTATCCCTTGTCTCAAGAATTGAAACTTAACACATGTCCAAAGCCCATTGAATCAATGAGATTGGGAATGGGAATGCCACAAACGGTTGATATCTATGGACTTTCTGTGTTTGGCCCGAAGAAGCAAGGATCAACAACTGTTGATCCTAAAGGTAAGAGAGCATGGATCAGAAATGACAAGATGGATAAGCATTATGGTTTCAAAAGAGACCCAAAGTGGAAGCTTGGAACCTGTGTTTTTGCACAACATGGCGTTTGGGATACTGAGACTGGTGATTTGCTAAATCCGAATTACTTCAATGAACACCCAATTACAGGAGAACCACTCGATAAGGAAACTTTCATCAATACGGATTTTGTTAGCTATTGGGCAAAGTACAGGGCTATGTCCAAATCCATTGATCCCGAATTATACATCATCATGCAACATCCTGTGTTTGAAATCCCACCTGACTTGAAAGGTACCGACTTGGTTGATAGAAGAACCATTGTGGCTCAACATTACTATGATGGCATGTCATTGATGTTCAAAACATGGAACAGGAAGTACAATGTTGATACTTTAGGGATAATGAGGGGCAAGTATTTGAATCCCGTGTTTGGTCTTGTCTTCGGTGAAGCGAATATCAGAAAGTCGATCAGATCGCAAATGGCACAGCTAAAAGAAGAGGCTCAATTTGCTGTTGGATCTGACATTCCTGTCATAATAACAGAGACCGGTATGCCATTTGATATGGATGATAAAAAGGCATTTGAAAATGGTGATTACAGCTCCCAAGAAAGTGCAAACGATGCACTTGGTTTTGCGTTGGAAGGTTCCCACATGCATTCAACTTATTGGTGTTACAATAGCCAGAATAATCACAAATGGGGGGATAACTGGAATTTGGAAGATTTCTCTCTATTTTCCAAAGATGATATTAATGAGCATAAAGTTGAATACTCGATGGGTAGCAGCAATTATGCAGAGAGCCAGCTGGGCACGTATATGGAGTGGATTAACAATTCGTCCAGCACTGTTGGTGAACCGCATCACAATAAAAAGAATGAGCATAAGGAGCACACGTATGAAGTTGATGACTTGGAGTTGGAAACGAAAATTATATCATTACTAAACGGGACACGTGTCTCAAATGCTATTGTCAGACCGTATCCTGTCACAGTTAACGGGTGTGTTACTGAGTGTGAGTTCAGTTTGGCCGATAAATCATTCAGCATCACCATCGATACCTCTATCGAAGCATCCAGTGTTCGTCCTAGTACTTCAAAGCCAACAATAATCTATCTACCAGATCTACATTTCCAGCCAGGACAATTTGAGATTACCGTCTCCAACGGTACGACTATCTACAAACATAATAGATTGTTACAAGTTATTGAATGGTATCATGACACGTTGGGTGATGCAATTACTTTGAGTGTATCCAGTTATTCAAATATGCAGAATGATGGAAGTTGGTCCATTGATGATTGGGACTCTTTAAAAGTTCTTGCCTGCGGATACATGTAATGAGTCTTGAATTCATCTGCTCGATCAAAACCGTATTTTGCAGGCTATTTGGACTGATCATTCGCTTTGCTCAATTAGTGTTGCTTTTGATCTTCAAGTGGGTCATTTGGGTATTGTCCCACATTGCTTGATATACAGCCGGTTCTATGTCCACGATACATTATACTTTTGTTCTGTTTTTACTACTATATATGAAAGGTGCAACGTTGCTTTATTTTATGTGTTTTTCGTTTTTTTCATCTTTTATTTTTTCAAACTATGTAGTATGTTAGGTGTTCCGGTTGAGTTTTATATTGTTAAGAATTAAGTATAAAGTATGGTTTTGGTGCGCTGAAAGTGTAAGGAAGAATCAACGTTTGGGAGAATGCTATGCTTAGAGTGTAGTGCACCGAGCCAAAATTTGACGTGCATGATGACGCACGTAATATAATCAATCGGGAAAATCAGGATATGCGGCAATTAGTTGCCACGTATCTCTATGAATTTTCATTACAGTTTTTTGAATAAAAAGTTGATATTTATGTGATGTTGGAAAAGAACATTGTATTCTAGCGTAGTGTAAATTAAAAGATTGACTTCAAAACATTAAAGACAACCAAGAGACGAGATTGCAAACTGAGAAAGTAAAAAGACAAACGTAAACAGGTGTATATATGAACCGAGCCATCCAAGTTCGGAATAATAGATAAACAAAGTGAAATAAAGCATAATAAAAAGAACAGAAAAACGAGCACCCTTTGACAGCTCTCATAACTGTTCTCTGTCATAGTTCTGGTAATTGGCATTTGAGTATTCACCTCTCGCCAAAGTGGCATATTCATCACTTCCAGCACTGCTGTATCTCTTGTATCTGTTCAAGTTTCTCTTTTGAGTACGGTACCATTTGTATCCGAAGAATGCGCCTACAGCAACAACACAAAGAACGACTGCGATAGCAATCTTTGATCTGTAACTTAAAGTTGGAGAGTTGTCTTTGTCATTATTGTCTCCAGCAGCCGTGGTTGACGTTGCAGCAGCACTACTTATGGTTTTCGATGGGGTGGTGGTTTTTGTAGATAAGGTGGAAGACTCGGTTTCCAAATTCTTGATATTCCCACCAATGGTGGATGTTGATGTTGTTAAAGGTGTGGAAGAAATTGCAGATGAGAAGGCTAGAATTGATGATGAAACCGAGGAAGAGTATGATTCGTGGCTATATGATGACGAATAAGAGGATACTGATAAAGCAGTAGCAGGAAGTGAAGAAGATCCAGCTAGACTACTACTCTTGCTAGCTGCTTTAGCCTCTGTGAAGGTTTGAGCGAGAAGTAGTGACTGAAGTAGATGTATTAGACGCATTTGTAGTTGTTAAAGTAGATATCTATAGGATCCAACCAAAAGAATTTGTAACTTAGAGAAGACAACAAGACAGAAATATAATTCTTAAAACAAATGGAAAAGAGGGAGATATATATATATCTTGCTAATAAGTGTTATTTAGGATCGTCAAAGTGATAAAATCAAGACAGGAGTTGAGATCAATATGCTGCCCCAGCACAATAAGGAATTTCTGCTATTTGTTCTCTATTTCATCCCTTCTCTAATTTCAGTCGTGGCCACGCACAGCTCACAATCATCTTTTAAATTTCGTGCTGGGTGGTTTACTATTTTGACTCCAGTAGCTTATCGATTTCAGGCAATGCACCTTGATTTTTATCTGGTCATATTAGATAGATTAGAGTACTCATACCAATACTTAGCCAGTATCAGACTCGGTGGGTTATCGTTTGCCGAATATCCCTAACTCTTACAAGGAAAACTACACTAACAGAAGAAGATACAGCCTGGTACTAATTAAACTCCCTGTTTGTAGTGAGTGTGATTTTCGTCCTAAAATCTCAGAAATCAGGCCAGATCAGATGATTCACCAAAGTCTCCAGAGTTGATGTGCTGGCTTCACATACTATTTGCTTGAGCTCGGTAGCTTCATCCTGCTTCGGTGCCTAGTTGGAAATTGGAGCTCGGCACGGCTTTTCGGCAGCACAGGGTAGTTAGCGATAAAGACGATGGCGGTGCTTGGCTTGCATCACGTGGCGGAGAATATTTGGAAGCTCCGCTGATGTGCAGCAAGGAATATGCGCCACACTTTTGCTGAGAATGTTTATCTAGCACCCAAATATTAATAAATATGAGTTCCACTCATCATGCTGATATTATAAACAGTATTTGGTCTTGAGGTATGCGATAAAGATACGTATTTTACAAGTAAAAGGTCAGAACGAAATTCCTCAAAGCTGCGATGCTAACAACGTTCGATCAGGGTTTGGGAGCATCAAGGCGATCATGATAGTAAGTTTGAGCTTGTTGTTGCCCAAAATCTTTCCAAAAGCTTATGATGGTGAATTGATTTTCCTGCCTGTCACTTTGCTAGAACTATACATTCAAAATATATTATGTTGAATTGACATCATTAGCACCAATCAGGTGTGTAAAGCTACCATTCGCTTATGCTTTCCAGTAAAACTATCTTCAGTTCTGAGGTTTGACTGGACATATTTCAGACTGATTTCTATTTGTCAGAACAGATTAGGACACTTGGCTGGACAGACTTTGAAGAGATTTCTATCCCCATGGACAGGCTTTGGAGAGATTTCTATCTACCTGGACGGATTTTCTAATAAGAAACTATAGGGATGATTTGAGGTAGGAAGAGAGAAATGAACCTATGCCTCAGAACTTACTCTTATTTTTCTTGCTTGTCAACTTACTTCTGAAAGTTTTTATTTGTATATAGTCAATACAATGTATACATTTATCAGTGTTGGCTGCCCCTGAAGAAACCATGCTAAGCACCCAGATCTTGCCAAACGAAGAAGCTTAGATGATTGCGGGCACGCGCCGCGGCTGTTGTTTTAGCCTCGACCGTGACCGAGCCCAAAATGAACACATATTGGGGCCCTATTTCTCCGCCTCGGTGTGCTACTGGCTACCAAATCATGCCGTTGGCTCTGTCTACCAGCAACTACTGCGGTGAAATCCAAATTGTTTGGCAGTAGCAAGAACTAAGTACGCGTGAAAGAATTGTTTTGTAAAACTAAGAGAGATAAATGCTTAAGGGTACTTTTGGCAATGTCCTAAATGCTTACAAGGTAAATTAGTTATAACAGAATATTACAAGATGCCAGGGCTGGATGAGAGTGATTGAGTATGTACTGCTTTGGCTCATTGTTGTTATCTTGCTTCAGTTCGACAAAGGGCCGAGTCAAAGGAGCCCGTATAGCAAATCAACGCACTCGACTATGTTTGTGGGAGTGGCTCTTCATCAGAGATGATCTTCTATTTAAAGTTTAATAAAACCTTCCAAGATTCTCTCGCTGTCAGGAGTAAATTTCTGAAGCTAAACAATTTATATCAGATAGGAACAGACGAGGACAAACCATATATACTACGTTGTTCAGAGAATGAAATACTCTTTCGTACTATCTGCTTTGACATTTGCAGCTTCAGGACTTGCAGCCTACGATCCAAATGATTCCTCTCAAGACTATCACACTTTGACTCCAAGCTCAGATCCAATTGGTGCCACAGATTACCCAGATTTATTTGCTATTGTTCTTGAGCCAGCTGATAGCGACGCTAAAGTGAAAAGAGAGTTTCAAAAACGGGAACCTTTGAAAAAGTTGAGCGACCTTCATAAATCATCCAAGACAAAAAAGTCTACTAAAAAAGCAAGCTCCCAAAAGTTTTCTGAAGCAAAGAAGTCATCCAAAAAATCATCCAAAAAATACATTAGCACTATATCTGACTCTGAAGATTTGGCCACCGTATACGTCAGCTCGGTTTGCATAGGATTCTCTGACTACGATGGATTATCATTGTTTGTTGTTACAGAAGCTGGACCTTATGCTTACGTCTTTCTTTCCAATTATAATTATGACAAAACACTAACCTATACATATGATGTGACAAATTCTGTTCTCTATCAAGGCACGGGCACTGCTAGCTTTGACATCTATGAGGATGTTGTTACGTTCAACTCTAATTTCACTTATTCATCGATAAGTGTTGACGAGGACACAGGTATCATCACACTTGATTCAGACACCACTAGTACGGACGGAACTACCTTTTACGCTTGTCCAGACTCTAATGATCCTTACGGATATTCTTCGGATACCTATCCTCAGTTGATGTACTACGATGACTCATCCGAAGTCCCAGATACTTGCTATGCTATTCAGCTCCAAATATCTTATGTTCAAAGTGAGACTACAACCAGCTCACTTTCAAGTGCTGATGCAACGGCAACAACTGAATATGATGATCCTTATGCAACACCCGTTTATGATCCAAGCGAAACCGAGGTTGGTGCACCAGAGGCAACAACAGCATACGATGATCCTTATGCAACACCAATCTATAATCCATATGAAACCGATATTGTTACACCATATCCAACAACCGTTGATTTACCCCTAGAAACAGAGTCAGGTACTGTATATGGATCTAGAGAAGGAAGCGATGGTCAAGTTGAAGGATATCTTGACACTACTGGTGCTTATGATATTGATTATACCGAAGATATTTTAGTTATGAATATTTCAGGTGGTTTACTATACGATTCCTTTGGTTCATTGGGTGCTATTGTCTCTAACCATCAGTTCCAATTTGACGGTCCTCCTCCACAAGCAGGTGCTTTATATGCTGCTGGTTGGTCCGTTACTGACGATGAGTATTTGGCACTTGGATCCCAAGAGGAGTTCTATGGTTGTCCTCAAGAGGATAGTGATGGCACAACATACTACAAAATCTACGATTCTCAAATACAGTCCTATTGTATCCCTGTTTATTTAAGTGTTGTTGGTTTTTCCGTTTAGGGTACTTGCCAAATCACAAAGACACTTTTCTTTACTGTTGATTGACATTCGTTTCAAGGTTGAATTTCTTTAAATTTTATGCTTGTGTATCCTTGCTTTACCATTATTCAAATTTTACATTTTGCTTTTTATAGAAGTACTTTTTTTGATACAAAAATGCAAAAAATATTCATCTAGTATATTACTGAAGTAAAAATTTAACATATTAATTATAACTTTTTTTTCTTTATATATTAATGTCAATGTACATAGGATTTAATACAAACGTTTTTTTCAAATTATACGCATGACTCTATCAAATAAGGCTTCAATAGGTAGTCCTTCAAGATTCTCCAAAACAGGTTCGAACAATGAAGCATTCAGCAATTTGTGAGTCAACTCATCACCATCAGTCTCCATCTCATCAGCACCATCATCTCCCGCTCTTTTAATGGATGAAATTTGTTTAGCATTACTTAACAAAGTACTCATTTCAAATGCCTTATCTAATTCTTCATCATCTTCGATAAATTTATTATCACCAGCAACTGAGCTCAAGATTCCGATTTTGGCATCGGTATCTATTAGGATGAAACTTGAATGAGCAGTTGAATATCTCACAGATGTAATTGCAGCATCATGATCAGCAATGAACACAGGTTGTAATTCAGTAGGCGAAAAGATGAAAACTCTTGTTTTCAAATCGTAAGTGTTTGTATAGTAGATTGCAGCAAAACAAATCAAGTTTCTTTCATCATCAACACACATTAAATTCTTACCTCCTTGTGGAGTATTCACTTTAACTGCCAATTTGTTGGATTGGAATGTTAACAAGTCAAACGAAACTAACCTATTTTTCGTCAGCACAATCAAATTGTTGTCAAGTATACGCAATAATCTTATTCTAGAACCTGCCAATGAAGGTAGTTGAACATCTTGCAAATCAACAAAAGAGTTGACATCAATCAAAGTGATCGAAGTTTCTTGGCCCAATGCAATGATAGAAGAATCTTGAGACCAAGCAGTACTAACAGAGTTGGTTTCAAATCTCCCACTACCGTTCCTCACTTTTCTCAATGTCCATGCAGTTTGTTGCAATTTTTTGTTGGATGTGTCTTTAGCGATCTTGTTATAAATCTCCTTTGGAATTCTTGGTCTCCAAAGTCTCAAACCACCTTTGTTATCAGCAGTCAAGAATGCTAAACCATCTTGATAGGATGATGGAGATGGAATAATGGAAACAATAGGAACACCGGATCCATGAGGATCAATGATCTTTGTTGATAATGACCAATGACCTGTTTCTGTATTCTTAGAGTTGGAATTTTCAACATATTTCCAGAATTTCAACGAATATTTGATATCTTTTTCAGACAATAAGTTATCTAGTTCTGGAGTAACTAGCTTATCAAAGGTACACATCCATTTACCATCATTTGTGAAGGAGAATAATTCGATAGATGAATCCTGAATCAATGTTTCACTCTTGACTTTACCGGCTTGGATTGTTGGAGCCGTTGAGGTGACAAAAGATTGTTCATTCTTTATTGGATCATAAGCTTGTAAAAATGCACCATATGGAATATATAACTGTTTGGAAAGAGAGTGAACTTCGAATGACGAAGTATAATCGTGCTTAATTTTACTGATAGTCTCAGAATCTAATTGTGGGTCTTGTTTCAATAGTCTTTTCTTGTCCTTTTCAATAGTATGTATCGAAGTTGCAAATTTTGGTCTCACACCACTCACATTCAATCTTGAAGTTAAATCAACTGAGCTCAACACCAAATATTCAAGATCATTTTCGGAATTTATGCTTGTGACTATTCCATATAAATCTTCGTTACGTTTATCAATTATAATTTTATTCACAGTACCGTTCAATCTAGGTAAGAATTGTTGTTTATCAGTTTCCAATTGCCAGAAAACCAAAACTCTTTCAAGACCACTTGAAAGTAGATAGGTGTCATCATGATTGAATGTTAAAGCTTTAACTTGATCTAAATGCCATTTCAATAGTCTTTGGGGTTTATCCTTGTCCGCGACATAAATTACTTGAATGATACCAGAAATAGTACCTAATGCAATGATACCATTATCATCATTAGCAACAGCTAATGAAGTAACTGCTGTTCTGAATGGGAATGAAACATCTTTATCTATAACCACTTGTTCATCTCCATAAATTCCAACATAAACTAGTTGATTTTTGTTGGTTAAGAACGCCAATTTCGATCTATCGATGGAAATTGCATGCATCACTACATTTTTAACGGTGGCTAATTCTGTAGCATCTGAATCTCTTGATAATTTCATAACGTATCTAGTATGTGGAACTTTTTGATTTTGTGATGACGATGTTGATTTGCCAGTTAAGAAGTAGAAATTGTCTTCTGATTCATCAAATTTGATAAACTTCACTGGTGAGCCATAAGTTGCTGAATCTATTTGCAAATCGAAAGAGTCAACAATAGGATTGACCAATTTCTCTTTCCAGTTTATAACAAGAACTTTGCTGGAACTGGTGAATAAGTAAATCAAAGATCCATGGTTGTCACTTATAGAGACATCAATGAGATTGGACAAGTCTATATCAAGCTTGATGCTTCTAATACTTTGTCTTGTAGCCAACGAGTAGACCCTTATCTGAGATTTGAATAACACAATGGAGTATTTCCCATCTGGAGAGATTGCTTGACCGTTCGGGAGGACTCTTCCTCCAGAGCTGAAGTTTAACTTCCAGTCATTTGCAGAGACCGTCATACTGTTGTGAATCTTTATTGCAAAAACTACTTATTATGAAGTTCTGCTAAGATACTATACTTACAAGCGAGTACTCCTTAATCACTACCAAAGCCCTTGTCTAAAAAGACCAAAAAAATTTTCAGATGAAAATAAAATAAAAATAAATTTATAAAATGTGTTACGTCAATGATGACATCATCATCCAGTCTGCCAATCTTAAAAAACGGCTTTCAATTTTAAACTGTAAAATTTTCACGTTTGTTACACAACTTCATTTATCAGCACAGCATAGCACAGACACACACACAGATCAGGTTGTTTTATCACATCAGAGTTCTTGGGTAGAAAGCATTCTCATATAAACACACAGACTTACAAAGATGATTATTCCTGTCAGATGCTTTTCGTGTGGTAAGGTTGTTGGTGACAAATGGGAGACCTATTTGCAGTACTTGCAAGAGGACAACATGACCGAGGGTGATGCTTTAGATAGATTAAAGTTGAAGAGATATTGCTGTAGAAGAATGGTGTTGACTCATGTTGATTTGATTGAAAAGTTCCTACGTTATAACCCATTGGAAAAGAAAGAAATTGAAGATGAGAGAGCTTACTAAAGAGTTTAAGCTCTATATTTCAACTCACCAAAACAGACTTTTCTAATGTCTGAGGTTAAGAAAGAAAATTTGTACTATAGTTTCGAGACCCACCGGAAACACGCAGCATTGGCAATGAATTGTTGTGGCATAGAAGATACTGTTATATGTTTTAATACGAAGTTTGATTTAATATTCAAATCCATTTGCTCTTTGTTGAGCATCAAAGACACTCATGAACGATAGTAACCCAGCTGGCTTGTAGATGCCTTGAGAACCTCTGAACTAATTGAATACGTTACGTATAACCTTATAGCTATCACTATTGTAACAACTCCATCAAGACGGCAATATTTAAAGAGCAAATTGGCTTACATAATACAGATTTTGAACATGCGTCGCTTTGTAGATACTTATATCGCTGTTTCCTGACTCCATCATCACCTCCGATAATTCTTAAGCAAATGCCCTTGCAATCCACAACATAATCGACATGGATGACCAACTAAATCAAGAGAGTGTATATCAGGAGTTTCACAATTACGATTTCCAGTCCGATGAGCAATACCAGAATGGCTTGGTGGAGGTAATGAAACAGTACTTAATGATACAAAGTGAAACAGATGAAAAGATAAGAAAGGATTTAGATGAATCAAAGTTTGATTTCGATAAAATATCTGCACCTGTTAAAACTCAATTACAAACACAGGCAAAAGTGTTCTTTTTTTGCTCGAAAACAGGTAATATACTCGATCTAGAGGATTATGAAAAGTGGGCAAAAACTTACGAAGAGAAGAAAACATTGAAAGCAGCTGAAGTTGAGAACACTGACTCAACAGATGGTCCACCATATTCTTCAAACTACGAAGAGCTGGTTGATCTGATTGTGAACAATAAACCCATCCCAGGTATAAAACAGATTCCAGACATCGTTTTAGATCCTTCAAAGGCATCTAAAGCTACACTAACAGAAAGAAAAAAACCTTGGGAGGTCGAGAAACCATCGGAAACTTCAAAGGATTCACAAGTAGAAGAAAGAGCCTGAATGTGTGTTGCATGCTTCTTCATCCTTTCTTCTGCTGGATTAATAGTGATTTTTTTTTTTTTTAATGTACTCTACTCTATGCACGACATAAGTTTATATAAACACAGCTTTTAATATATCACGAACATCAGCAGATAACATTTGTAGACATCATACAAGAAACATTATAGTACCATTTGGTTCTGCACCAGTGAGATCAGTGGAAACCAAAGAATAACTAGTTATCCATGAAACAGTAAAATCAGAAATCCATGATAGCACGGCCTTGAATGGACGCGTGGGATGTTTCGAGTAAAAATAAGTCACGTAGAACAAAAGACTATGATACACATAGATAAACGCCTTATTTCTGATACAGTTGACATTGACATAATTGAACCAATAAAACAAATATGAGCAGGCTGATATCTCAAGAGAAACTTGAAGAGATAGCATCTAAATTTGATTGGAAAGCCTTCGATGAGAACGTTGAGGACGCTGATGATTTAAGCGATGATAACAGTTATATCAAAGACAAAAGTACATTCGTGCTCCAAAAGCATGATCTAGAGTATTTGAATAGGGAATTTCAGCTGAAAAAGAGAAATTGGAGAGATAGTACACCTGCTATTCAAAACGAGCAGCCTTTGAAAAAGTCGATCTTCGATGATGATAGCGATAGTGAAGAGGACCCTGACTATACTGACAATTACAAGCATACCAACTATTCATCTACCGATGAGGATGATCTATCTGATGAAGATGATATCTATGACCTAACTAGAGAAATTCAAGAGCTTGAATCTGAAAATGAGCTAGAAAATGATACTGATAATGAATATATCGTTGATACGACAGATTCAATTTACGAACCTCCCACAATAATGAAATCTAAAATAATCATATACTGTATCAAATCTATACCTGCTTTAATTGTTTTTGCATCTATTCTTCTTGTTACAAAAATGGTATCTATGGGATCATATACGGATAATTCGATCGATGTTGGCCTAATACACCATAAATTTCATGCATATGAGAAGAAACTTACAGAACTTTCAAGCAAGCAGATAAGCTTACAGTTATCGTACAATGATATTGAAACCAAATCAAATAAGGTTAATAACGAACTACAAACCAAGATTGATAGCTTGAGACTGCTAACAAGTAATATGATAAATAACTTTGAAAAGAATGTCCTTGAAGTCTCCAGCATTAGAAGTGGGTATGATTCGATCAATAAACAGATTTTGACCATTCATGAAGAATTAACAGGTTTGCAAGATGGTGGTGTTGAAACGACTGGTGATTCTCCTGTCACAATTGCAAGATTGAAAGCTCTTGAAACTGATCACAAAGATCTTATGACTAAAGTTGAAGATTTACAAAAATATAAGTTCAAACTTGAAGCTCAATTCAAAGATTTAGATTCCAGAGTGTACCAGTCGATCTCTCAGCACTTACCTTCATTTGTACCTGTGATATATAAACAAGAATCAGGATTCGAAACAATACCCGAGTTTGACAATTATATGAAACAGTTAATTGTTAGACAATTAAACGACTTTGATGCGCATGGATTACAGCCTTCGTGGGATGAATTTGTTGAAGTTAATGATTTGAAACTAGAAAAATATATAATTGATACTGCTGTCAAGAATAACTTCAGAATTGTCTCTCAATCAGATTTGAAAGAATCCATAGATTCAATGAAATCAACATTGAAACATCAACTCGAAACTATGAAACATGATTTAGAGAGTAAACAATCTGTTGTTGACCCTGCAGCCATAACACGTCTAGTTAAATCAGCAATCTCCAACGAATTGAACTCGAGATACGAATTTCAAAACTCGAATATTGTGAATTACGCCAGCTACGATAATGGTGCTAGAGTCATTGAGAATTTAACAACACTACCTAGATTGAAACGAATCAGAACTCAAGTCTTAGATAGAGTCATGCACGGGATTTTTGATTTCATAAAAAGAAATACTGTGGGTCCTAAAAGGACACTAATTGGTTTAAATGAAATAGATCTTGTCAAAAGAGAGAATTCTCCCTCCAACGCCCTTGTCGCCAATAATCAATTCTGGCAGGCATTAACTGAAGATTTACCAGTAACATTTGCTGTGAAATTAAGTCAGAATATTTTCATAAAACAAGTTGGAATATCGTACCCGAAGATCAATTATCTTCTTAGTGCAGCCCCTAGAAAAATTAATCTATTGGTGGAACCTGCAAATACAAGGCACTTCAAGATATTGAAGAACAAAATGTCCAATTATTACAATCAAGATTTTGTCAACAAGCACTTGGACAAGTATTCCAAAATAAGTGAGTTTGAATATTCTATCAAGGTTTCAGAATCATTCCAGGATTTTCCAATTCTAGAAGATGTTCAGCAAATTCTAAATGAGTTTCCTATCAAGTCTGTTGTGCTTCTCATCGAATCAAATTGGGGAAATGATCAAGTAGTCGTTCTATACGGTATCAAAGTATTTGGACTTACCGAATTCGAGATGAAAAATTCAAGGGTCATGCTGACTGAGAAATTCGACCCCAAACCAAAACACGATCATAAGATCAAGATTTCCGATTTGGGAAATGACATCCCTTTTTGAGGAGGGATCGTGTGCAGGGTGGCACAAAATATTTTACCGAAAATGCGGTCGCCCAAAAAAAACACGTTTTCGGTTATCCTTAAAANTTTCCAAAGTATAACCCAAAATTTTTTTTTTTTACATAGTAATAAAAATATATTTGTGTTGATATTTTCAATAGATAGTATGGGTTTACAAAAATTT